>OZ010746.1:51039522-51484067 GCA_963932245.1 Tachinus rufipes
AATTTACATTATTTAATAGAGAAATAACTAAAATACACATTATTTGATAAAGAAATAACAAAAAAACACATTATTTATTAGAGAAATAACTAAAATAAACAATATTTATTAGAAAAATAACAAAAAAACACATTATTAAATAGAGAAATAACTAAAATACACATTATTTAATAAAGAAATAAAAAAAAAACACAATAATAAATAGAGAAATACTTAAAATACACATTATTTAATAGAGAAATAACAAAAAAACACATTATTTAATAAAGAAATAACAAAAAAACACAATATTTAAAAGAGAAATAACTAAAATACACATTATTTATTGAAGAAATAACTAAAATACACAATATTTATTAAAAAAATAACTTAAATACACATTATTTATTAAAGAAATAACTAAAATACACATTAAATAACTAAAATACACATTATTTAATAAAAAAATGACTAAAATACATATTATTTAATAGAGAAATAACAAAAAAACACTTTATTTAATAGAGAAATAACTAAAATACACATTATTTTTTGGAGAAATAACTAAAATACACATTATTTAATAGAGAAATAACTAAAATACACATTATTTAATAAGGAAATAACATTAAAAAAACACATTATTTTATAGAGAAATAACTAAAATACACATTATTTATTAGAGAAATAACTAAAATACACATTATTTAATAAAGAAATAACAAAAATACACATTATTTAATAAAGAAATAACTAAAATACACATTATTAAATAAAGAAATAACTAAAATACACATTATTAAATAGAGAAATAACTAAAATACACATTATTTAATAGAGAAATAACAAAACAATACATTATTTAATGAAGAAATAACTAAAATACACATTATTTATAGGAGAAATAACTAAAATACACATTATTAAATAGAGAACTAACAAAAAACACATTATTTAATAGAGAAATCACTAAAATACACATTAGTTATTGGAGAAATAACTTAAATACACATTATTTAAAAGAAAAATAACTAAAATACAATTTATTTAATATAGAAATAACAAAAAAACACATTATTTTATAGAGAAATAACTTAAATACACATTATTTCTTAAAGAAATAACTAAAATACAGATTATTTAATAGAGAAATAACAAAAAAACACATTATTTAATAAAAATATAACTAAAATACATATTATTTATTGGAGAAATAGCTAAAATACACATTATTTAATAAAGAAATAACTAAAATACACATTATTTTTTAGAGAAATAACAAAAAAACACATTATTTAATAGAGAAATAACTAAAATACACATTAATTATTAGAAAATTAACTAAAATACACATTATTTAATATAGAATTATCTAAATTATTCATTATTTAATAAAGAAATAACTAAAATACACATTATTTATTAGAAAAATAACTAAAATACACATTATTTAATAGAAAAATAACTAAAATACACATTATTTAATAGAGAAATAACAAAAAAACACATTATTTAATAAAGAAATAACTAAAATACACATTATTTTTTGGAGAAATAACTAAAATACACATGATTTAATAGAGAAATAACAAAAAAACACAATATTTAAAAAAGAAATAACTAAAATACACATTATTTATTGAAGAAATAACTAAAATACACATTATTTAATAAAAAAATAACTATAATAAACATTATTTAATAGAGAAATAACTAAAATACACATTATTTAATAGAGAAATAACAAAAAAACACAATATTTAATAAAGAAATAACTAAATTACACATTATTTATTAAAGAAATAACTAAAATACACATTATTTAATAAAGAAATAACTAGAATTTACTCTATTTTATAAAGAAATAACAAAAAAACACATTCTTTAATAGAGAAATAACAAAAAAACACATTATTTAATACAGAAATAAATAAATACACATTATTTATTGGAGAAATAACTAAAATAAACATTATTTAATAAAGAAATAACTAAAATACACATTATTAAATAGAGAAATAACAAAAAACACATTATTCAATAAAAAAATAACAAAAAAACACATTATTTAATAGAGAAATAACTAAATTTACACATTATTTATTGGAGAAATAACTAAAATACACAATATTTAATAAAGAAATAACAACAAAACACATTATTTAATAGAGAAATAACAAAAAAACACATTATTTAATAGAGAAATAACTAAAAGACACAATTTTTATTGGAGAATGAACTAAAATGCACATTATTTAATAGAGAAATAACTAAAATACACATTATTTAATAGAGAAATAACAAAAAAACACATTATTTAATAGAGAAATAACTAAAATACACATTATTTATTGGAGAAATAACTAAAATACACATTATTTAATAAAGAAATAACTAAAATACACATTATTTAATAGAGAAATAACAAAAAACACATTATTTAATAGAGAAATAACTAAAATACACATTATTTATTGGAGAAATAACTAAAATACACAATATTTAATAAAGAAATAACAACAAAACACATTATTTAATAGAGAAATAACAAAAAAACACATTATTTAATAGAGAAATAACAAAAAAACACATTATTTAATAAAGAACTAACTAAAATACACATTATTTATTGGAGAAATAACTAAAATACACATTATTTAATAAAGAAATAACTAAAATACACATTATTTATTGAAGAAATAACTAATATACACATTATTTAATTAAGAAATAACAAAAAACACATTATTTAATAGAGAAATAATTAAAATACAGATTATTTATTGGAGATATATCTAAAATACACATTATTTAATAAAGAAATATCTAAAATACACATTATTTAATAAAGAAATAACAAAAAAACACATTATTTAATAAAGAAATAACTAAAATACACATTATTTATTGGAGAAATAACTAAAATACACATTATTTAATAAAGAAATATCTAAAATACACATTATTTTTTAGAGAAATAAATCAAATACACATTATTTAATAGAGAAATAACCAAAAAACACATTATTTATTAGAGAAATAACTAAAGAACACATTATTTATTGGAGAATTAACTAAAATACACAATATTTAATAGAGAAATAACAAAAAAACACATTATTTAATAGAAAAATAACAAAAAAAAACATTATTTAATAGAGAAATAACAAAAAAATACATTATATAATAGAGAAATAACAAAAAAACACATTATTTAATAGAGAAATAACTAAAATACACATTATTTAATAGAGAAATAACTAAAATACACATTATTTAATAAAGAAATAACTGAAATACACATTATTTATTGAAGAAATAACTAATATACACATTATTAAATTAAGAAATAACAAAAAACACATTATTTATTAGAGACATAACTAAAATACACATTATTTCTTGAAAAAATAACTAAAATACACATTATTTATTGTAGAAATAACTAAAATACACATTATTTATTAAAGAAATAACTAAAATACACATTATTTATTAAAGAAATAACTAAAATTTACATTATTTAATAGAGAAATAACTAAAATACACATTATTTGATAAAGAAATAACAAAAAAACACATTATTTATTAGAGAAATAACTAAAATAAACAATATTTATTAGAAAAATAACAAAAAAACACATTATTAAATAGAGAAATAACTAAAATACACATTATTTAATAAAGAAATAAAAAAAAACACAATAATAAATAGAGAAATACTTAAAATACACATTATTTAATAGAGAAATAACAAAAAAAACACATTATTTAATAAAGAAATAACAAAAAAGCACAATATTTAAAAGAGAAATAACTAAAATACACATTATTTATTGAAGAAATAACTAAAATACACAATATTTAATAAAAAAATAACTTAAATACACATTATTTATTAAAGAAATAACTAAAATACACATTATTTAATGAAGAAATAACTAAAATACACATTATTTAAAAGAGAAATAACAAAAAACACATTATTTAATAGAGAAATAACTAAAATACACATTATTTATTGAAGAAATAACTAAAATACACATTATTTAATAAAGAAATAACTAAAAAACACATTATTTAATAGAGAAATAACTTAAATACACATTATTTAATAAAGAAATAACAAAAAAACACATTATTTAATAGAGAAATAACTAAAATACACATTATTTAATAGAGAAATAACTAAAATACACATTATTTATTGAAGAAATAATTAAAATACACATTATTTAATAGAGAAATAACAAAAAAAAACACATTATTCAATAGAGAAATAACTAAAATACACATTATTTATTGAAGAAATAACTAAAATACACATTATTTAATAAAGAAATAACTAAAATACACATTATTTAATAGAGAAAAAACAAAAAAACAATTTATTTTAAAGAGAAATAACTAAAATACACATTATTTAATAAAAAAATAACAAAAAAATCACATTATTTAATATAGAAATAACTAAAATACACATTATTTATTTAAGGAATAACTAAAATACAAATTACTTAATAGAGAAATAACAAAAAAAACACATTATTTACTAGAGAAATAACAAAAAAACACATTATTTAATAGAGAAATAACTAAAAGACACAATATTTATTAGAGAATGAACTGAAATGCACTCTATTTAATAGAAAAATAACTAAAATACACATTAATTATTAGAGAAATAACTAAAATACACATTATTTATTGGAGAAATAACTAAAATACACATTTATTAATAAAGAAATAACTACAATACACATTATTTAATAGAGAAATAACTAAAATACACATTATTTAATAAAGAAATAAAAAAATAAAAAAATAAACACATTATTTAATAGAGAAACAACTAAAATACACATTATTTAATAGAAAAATTACAAAACAACACATTATTTAATAGAGAAATAACTAAAATACACATTATTTATAGGAGAAATAACTAAAATACAAATTATTAAATAGAGAACTAACAAAAAAACACATTATTTAATAAAGAAATCACTAAAATACACATTATTTATTGGAGAAATAACTAAAATACACATTATTTAATAGAGAAATAACTAAAATACAAATTATTTAATAGAAAAATAACTAAAATACAAATTTATTAGTAGAAAAATAACAAAAAAAAAACACATTATTTACTAGAAAAATAACAAAAAAACACATTATTTAATAGAGAAATAACTAAAAGACACAATTTTTATTGGAGAATGAACTAAAATGCACATTATTTAATAGAGAAATAACTAAAATACACATTATTTAATAGAGAAATAACAAAAAAACACATTAATTAATAGAGAAATAACTAAAATACACATTATTTATTGGAGAAATAACTAAAATACACATTATTTAATAAAGAAATAACTAACATACACATTATTTAATAGAGAAATAACAAAAAAACACATTATTTAATAGAGAAATAACTAAAATACACATTATTTATTGGAGAAAAAACTAAAATACACAATATTTAATAAAGAAATAACAACAAAACACATTATTTAATAGAGAAATAACAAAAAAAACACATTATTTAATAGAGAAATAACAAAAAAACACATTATTTAATAAAGAACTAACTAAAATACACATTATTTATTGGAGAAATAACTAAAATACACATTATTTAATAAAGAAATAACTGAAATACACATTATTTATTGAAGAAATAACTAATATACACATTATTAAATTAAGAAATAACAAAAAACACATTATTTAATAGAGAAATAACTAAAATACAGATTATTTATTGGAGATATAACTAAAATACACATTATTTAATAAAGAAATATCTAAAATACACAATATTTAATAAAGAAATAACAAAAAACACATTATTTAATAAAGAAATAACTAAAATACACATTATTTATTGGAGAAATAACTAAAATACACATTATTTAATAAAGAAATATCTAAAATACACATTATTTTTTAGAGAAATAAATAAAATACACATTATTTAATAGAGAAATAACCAAAAAACACATTATTTAATAGAGAAATAACTAAAATACACATTATTTATTGGAGAATTAACTAAAATACACAATATTTAATAGAGAAATAACAAAAAAACACATTATTTAATAGAGAAATAAGAAAAAAACACATTATTTAATAGAGAAATAATAAAATACACATTATTTATTGGAGAATTAATTAAAATACACAATATTTATAAGAGAAATAACAAAAAAACACATTATATAATAAAGAAATAACAAAAAAACACATTATTTAATAGTGAAATAACTAAAATACACATTATTTAATAAAGAAATAACAAAAAACACATATTTAATAGAGAAATAACTAAAATACACATTATTTATTAAAGAAATAACTTAAATACACATTATTTAATAAAAAAATAACTAAAATACACTTTTTTTAATAGAGAAATGACTAAAATACACATTATTTAATAAAAAAATAACAAAAAAACACATTTTTTAATAGAGAAATAACTAAAATACACATTATTTATTAGAGAAATAACAAAAAAACACATTATTTAATAGAGAAATAACTAAAATACACATTATTTAATAAAGAAATAAGAAAAAACACAATATTTAATAGAGAAATAACTAAAATACACATTATTTAATAGAGAAATAACAAAAAAACTTATTATTTAATAGAGAAATAACTAAATACACATTTTTTATTGGAGAAATAACTAAAATACACATTATTTAATAGAGAAATAACTAAAATACAAATTATTTAATAGAAAAATAACTAAAATACAAATTATTTAATAGAAAAATAACAAAAAAAAAACACATTATTTACTAGAGAAATAACAAAAAACACATTATTTAATAGAGAAATAACTAAAAGACACAATTTTTATTGGAGAATAAACTAAAATGCACATTATTTAATAGAGAAATAACTAAAATACACATTATTTAATTAAGAAATAACAAAAAAACACTTTATTTAATAGAGAAATAACTAAATTACACATTATTTATTGGAGAAATAACTAAAATACACATTATTTAATAAAGAAATAACTAACATACACATTATTTAATAGAGAAATAACAAAAAAACACATTAGTTAATAGAGAAATAACTAAAATACACATTATTTATTGGAGAAATAACTAAAATACACAATATTTAATAAAGAAATAACAACAAAACACATTATTTAATAGAGAAATAACAAAAAAACACATTATTTAATAGAGAAATAACAAAAAAACACATTATTTAATAAAGAACTAACTAAAATACACATTATTTATTGGAGAAAAAACTAAAATACACATTATTTAATAAAGAAATAACTAAATTACACATTATTTATTGGAGAAATAACTAAAATACACATTATTTAATAGAGAAATAACTAAAACACACCTTATTTAATAGAGAAATAACAAAAAAACACATTATTTAATAGAGAAATAACTAAAATACACATTATTTAATAGAAAAATAACAAAAAATCACATTATTTAATATAGAAATAACTAAATTACACATTATTTATTGGAGAAATAACTAAAATACACATTATTTAATAGAGAACTAACTAAAATACACATTATTTAATAGAGAAATAACAAAAAAACATATTATTTAATAGAGAAATAACTAAAATACACATTATTTATTAGAAAAATAACTAAAATACACATTATTTAATAAAAAAATGACTAAAATACATATTATTTAATAGAGAAATAACAAAAAAACACTTTATTTAATAGAGAAATAACTAAAATACACATTATTTTTTGGAGAAATAACTAAAATACACATTATTTAATAGAGAAATAACTAAAATACACATTATTTAATAGAGAAATAACATTAAAAAAACACATTATTTTATAGAGAAATAACTAAAATACACATTATTTATTAGAGAAATAACTAAAATACACATTATTTAATAATGAAATAACAAAAATACACATTTTTTAATAAAGAAATAACTAAAATACACATTATTAAATAAAGAAATAACTAAAATACACATTATTAAATAGAGAAATAACTAAAATACACATTATTTAATAGAGAAATAACAAAACAATACATTATTTAATGAAGAAATAACTAAAATACACATTATTTATAGGAGAAATAACTAAAATACACATTATTAAATAGAGAACTAACAAAAAACACATTATTTAATAGAGAAATCACTAAAATACACATTAGTTATTGGAGAAATAACTTAAATACACATTATTTAAAAGAAAAATAACTAAAATACAATTTATTTAATATAGAAATAACAAAAAAACACATTATTTTATAGAGAAATAACTTAAATACACATTATTTCTTAAAGAAATAACTAAAATACAGATTATTTAATAGAGAAATAACAAAAAAACACATTATTTAATAAAAATATAACTAAAATACATATTATTTATTGGAGAAATAGCTAAAATACACATTATTTAATAAAGAAATAACTAAAATACACATTATTTATTAGAGAAATAACAAAAAAACACATTATTTAATAGAGAAATAACTAAAATACACATTAATTATTAGAAAATTAACTAAAATACACATTATTTAATATAGAATTATCTAAATTATTCATTATTTAATAAAGAAATAACTAAAATACACATTATTTATTAGAAAAATAACTAAAATACACATTATTTAATAGAAAAATAACTAAAATACACATTATTTAATAGAGAAATAACAAAAAAACACATTATTTAATAAAGAAATAACTAAAATACACATTATTTCTTGGAGAAATAACTAAAATACACATGATTTAATAGAGAAATAACAAAAAAACACAATATTTAAAAAAGAAATAACTAAAATACACATTATTTATTGAAGAAATAACTAAAATACACATTATTTAATAAAAAAATAACTATAATAAACATTATTTAATAGAGAAATAACTAAAATACACATTATTTAATAGAGAAATAACAAAAAAACACAATATTTAATAAAGAAATAACTAAAATACACATTATTTATTAAAGAAATAACTAAAATACACATTATTTAATAAAGAAATAACTAGAATTTACTCTATTTTATAAAGAAATAACAAAAAAACACATTCTTTAATAGAGAAATAACAAAAAAACACATTATTTAATACAGAAATAAATAAATACACATTATTTATTGGAGAAATAACTAAAATAAACATTATTTAATAAAGAAATAACTAAAATACACATTATTAAATAGAGAAATAACAAAAAACACATTATTCAATAAAAAAATAACAAAAAAACACATTATTTAATAGAGAAATAACTAAATTTACACATTATTTATTGGAGAAATAACTAAAATACACAATATTTAATAAAGAAATAACAACAAAACACATTATTTAATAGAGAAATAACAAAAAAACACATTATTAAATAGAGAAATAACTAAAAGACACAATTTTTATTGGAGAATGAACTAAAATGCACATTATTTAATAGAGAAATAACTAAAATACACATTATTTAATAGAGAAATAACAAAAAAACACATTATTTAATAGAGAAATAACTAAAATACACATTATTTATTGGAGAAATAACTAAAATACACATTATTTAATAAAGAAATAACTAAAATACACATTATTTAATAGAGAAATAACAAAAAAACACATTATTTATTAGAGAAATAACTAAAATACACATTATTTATTGGAGAAATAACTAAAATACACAATATTTAATAAAGAAATAACAACAAAACACATTATTTAATAGAGAAATAACAAAAAAACACATTATTTAATAGAGAAATAACAAAAAAACACATTATTTAATAAAGAACTAACTAAAATACACATTATTTATTGGAGAAATAACTAAAATACACATTATTTAATAAAGAAATAACTAAAATACACATTATTTATTGAAGAAATAACTAATATACACATTATTTAATTAAGAAATAACAAAAAACACATTATTTAATAGAGAAATAATTAAAATACAGATTATTTATTGGAGATATATCTAAAATACACATTATTTAATAAAGAATTATCTAAAATACACATTATTTAATAAAGAAATAACAAAAAAACACATTATTTAATAAAGAAATAACTAAAATACACATTATTTATTGGAGAAATAACTAAAATACACATTATTTAATAAAGAAATATCTAAAATACACATTATTTTTTAGAGAAATAAATCAAATACACATTATTTAATAGAGAAATAACCAAAAAACACATTATTTATTAGAGAAATAACTAAAATACACATTATTTATTGGAGAATTAACTAAAATACACAATATTTAATAAAGAAATAACAAAAAAACACATTATTTAATAGAAAAATAACAAAAAAACACATTATTTAATAGAGAAATAATAAAATACACATTATTTATTGGAGAATTAACTAAAATACACAATATTTATAAGAGAAATAACAAAAAAACACATTATATAATAGAGAAATAACAAAAAAACACATTATTTAATAGAGAAATAACTAAAATACACATTATTTAATAAAGAAATAACAAAAAACACATATTTAATAGAGAAATAACTAAAATACACATTATTTATTAAAGAAATAACTAAAATACACATTATTTAATAAAAAAATAACTAAAATACACTTTTTTTAATAGAGAAATAACTAAAATACACATTATTTAATAAAAAAATAACAAAAAAACACATTTTTTAATAGAAAAGTAACTAAAATACACATTATTTATTAGAGAAATAACAAAAAAACACATTATTTAAAAGAGAAATAACTAAAATACACATTATTTAATAAAGAAATAAGAAAAAACACAATATTTAATAGAGAAATAACTAAAATACACATTATTTAAAAGAGAAATAACAAAAAAACTCATTATTTAATAGAGAAATAACTAAATAACACATTATTTATTGGAGAATTAACTAAAATACACAATATTTAATAGAGAAATAACAAAAAAACACATTATTTAATAAAAAAATAACAAAAAAACACATTATTTAATAGAGAAATAATAAAATACACATTATTTATTGGAGAATTAACTAAAATACACAATATTTATAAGAGAAATAACAAAAAAACACATTATATAATAGAGAAATAACAAAAAAACACATTATTTAATAGAGAAATAACTAAAATACACATTATTTAATAAAGAAATAACAAAAAACACATATTTAATAGAGAAATAACTAAAATACACATTATTTATTAAAGAAATAACTAAAATACACATTATTTAATAAAAAAATAACTAAAATACACTTTTTTTAATAGAGAAATAACTAAAATACACATTATTTAATAAAAAAATAACAAAAAAACACATTTTTTAATAGAGAAGTAACTAAAATACACATTATTTATTAGAGAAATAACAAAAAAACACATTATTTAATAGAGAAATAACTAAAATACACATTATTTAATAAAGAAATAAGAAAAAACACAATATTTAATAGAGAAATAACTAAAATACACATTATTTAAAAGAGAAATAACAAAAAAACTCATTATTTAATAGAGAAATAACTAAATAACACATTATTTATTGGAGAAATTACTAAAATACACATTATTTAATAAAGAAATAACTAAAATACACATTATTTATTGAAGAATTATCTGAAATACACATTATTTAATAAAGAAATAATATATATACACATTATTTAATAGAGAAATAACTAAAATACACATTATTTGATAGAGAAATAACAAAAAAAACAATTTATTTAATAGAAAAATAACTAAAATACACATTATTTTTTGTAGAAATAACTAAAATACAAATTATTTAATAGAGAAATAACAAAAAAACACATTATTTAATAGAGAAATAAATAAAATACACATTATTTATTGGAGAAATAACTAAAATACACATTATTTAATAGAGAAATAACTAAAACACACATTATTTAATAGAGAAATAACAAAAAAACACATTATTTAATAGAGAAATAACTAAAATACACATTATTTAATAGAAAAATAACAAAAAATCACATTATTTAATATAGAAATAACTAAAATACACATTATTTATTGGAGAAATAACTAAAATACACATTATTTAATAGAGAACTATCTAAAATACACATTATTTAATAGAGAAATAACAAAAAAACATATTATTTAATATAGAAATAACTAAAATACACATTATTTATTAGAAAAATAACTAAAATACACATTATTTAATAAAGAAATGACTAAAATACATATTATTTAATAGAGAAATAACAAAAAAACACTTTATTTAATAGAGAAATAACTAAAATAAACAAAATTTTTTGGAGAAATAACTAAAATACACATTAATTAATAGAGAAATAACTAAAATACACATTATTTAATAAAAAAATAACATTAAAAAAACACATTATTTAATAGAGAAATAACTAAAATACACATTATTTATTAGAGAAATAACTAAAATACACATTATTTAATAAAGAAATAACTAAAATACACATTATTAAATAGAGAAATAACTAAAATACACTTTTTTTAATAGAGAAATAACTAAAATACACATTATTTAATAAAAAAATAACAAAAAAACACATTTTTTAATAGAGAAGTAACTAAAATACACATTATTTATTAGAGAAATAACAAAAAAACACATTATTTAATAGAGAAATAACTAAAATACACATTATTTAATAGAAAAATAACAAAAAATCACATTATTTAATATAGAAATAACTAAAATACACATTATTTATTGGAGAAATAACTAAAATACACATTATTTAATAGAGAACTATCTAAAATACACATTATTAAATAAAGAAATAACTAAAATACACATTATTAAATAGAGAAATAACTAAAATACACATTATTTAATAGAGAAATAACAAAACAATACATTATTTAATGAAGAAATAACTAAAATACACATTATTTATAGGAGAAATAACTAAAATACACATTATTAAATAGAGAACTAACAAAAAACACATTATTTAATAGATAAATCACTAAAATACACATTAGTTATTGGAGAAATAACTTAATTACACATTATTTAAAAGAAAAATAACTAAAATACAATTTATTTAATATAGAAATAACAAAAAAACACATTATTTTATAGAGAAATAACTTAAATACACATTATTTCTTAGAGAAATAACTAAAATACAGATTATTTAATAGAGAAATAACAAAAAAACACATTATTTAATAAAAATATAACTAAAATACATATTATTTATTGGAGAAATAGCTAAAATACACATTATTTAATAAAGAAATAACTAAAATACACATTATTTATTAGAGAAATAACAAAAAAACACATTATTTAATAGAGAAATAACTAAAAAACACATTAATTATTAGAGAAATAACTAAAATACACATTATTTAATATAGAATTAACTAAATTATTTATTATTTAATAAAGAAATAACTAAAATACACATTATTTATTAGAAAAAAAATAACTAAAATACACATTATTTAATAGAAAAATAACTAAAATACACATTATTTAATAGAGAAATAACAAAAAAACACATTATTTAATAAAGAAATAACTAAAATACACATTATTTCTTGGAGAAATAACTTAAATACACATGATTTAATAGAGAAATAACAAAAAAACACAATATTTAAAAAAGAAATAACTAAAATACACATTATTTATTGAAGAAAAAACTAAAATACACATTATTTAATAAAAAAATAATTATAATAAACATTATTTAATAGAGAAATAACTAAAATACACATTATTTAATAGAGAAATAACAAAAAAACACAATATTTAATAAAGAAATAACTAAAATACACATTATTTATTGAAGAAATAACTAAAATACACATTATTTAATAAAGAAATAACTAGAAATTACTCTATTTTATAGAGAAATAACAAAAAAACACATTCTTTAATAGAGAAATAACAAAAAAACACCTTATTTAATACAGAAATAAATAAATACACATTATTTATTGGAGAAATAACTAAAATAAACATTATTTAATAAAGAAATAACTAAAATACACATTATTAAATAGAGAAATAACAAAAAACACATTATTCAATAAAGAAATAACAAAAAAACACATTATTTAATAGAGAATTAACTAAAATACACATTAATTATTGGAGAAATAACTAAAATACACATTATTTAATAGAGAAATAACTAAAATACACATTATTTCTTGGAGAAATAACTAAAATACACATTATTTAATAGAGAAATAACAAAAAAACACAATATTTAAAAGAGAAATAACTAAAATACACATTATTTATTGAAGAAATAACTAAAATACACATTATTTAATAAAAAAATAACTAAAATAAACATTATTTAAAAGAGAAATAACTAAATTATTCATTATTTAATAAAGAAATAACTAAAATACACATTATTTATTAGAAAAATAACTAAAATACACATTACTTAATAGAGAAATAACAAAAAAACACAATATTTAATAAAGAAATAACTAAAATACACATTATTTATTGGAGAAATAACTAATATACACATTATTTAATAAAGAAATAACAAAAAAACACATTATTGAATAAAGAAATAACTAAAATTTACATTATTTAATAGAGAAATAACAAAAGAACACATTCTTTAATAGAGAAATAACAAAAAAACACATTATTTAATACAGAAATAAATAAATACACATTATTTATTGAAGAAATAACTAAAATACACATTATTTAATAAAGAAATAACTAAAATACAGATTATTAAATAAAGAAATTACAAAAAACACATTATTCAATAAAGAAATAACAAAAAAACACAAAATTTAATGAAGAAATAACTAAAATACACATTATTTATTGAAGAAATAACTAAAAATCACATTATTGAATAAAGAAATAACTAAAATTTACATTATTTAATAGAGAAATAACAAAAGAACACATTCTTTAATAGAGAAATAACAAAAAAACACATTATTTAATACAGAAATAAATAAATACACATTATTTATTGAAGAAATAACTAAAATACACATTATTTAATAAAGAAATAACTAAAATACAGATTATTAAATAAAGAAATAACAAAAAACACATTATTCAATAAAAAAATAACAAAAAAACACATTATTTAATAGAGAACTAACTAAAATACACATTAGTTATTGAAGAAATAACTAAAATACACATTATTTAATAGAGAACAAACTAAAATACACATTATTTATTGAAGAAATCACTAAAATACACATTATTTAATTGAGAAATAACAAAAAACACATTATTTAATAGAGACATAATTAAAATACACATTAATTATTAAAGAAAAAACTAAAATACACATTATTTATTAAAGAAATAACTGAAATACACATTATTTATTGGAGAAATAACTAAAAAACACATTATTTATTGAAGAAATAACTAAAATACACATTATTTATAAGAGAAATAACGAAAATTCACATTATTTAATAAAGAAATAACAAAAAAACAAAATATTTATTAGAGAAATAACTAAAATAAACAATATTTATTAAAAAAATAACAAAAAAACACATTATTTAATAGAGAAATAACTAAAATACACAATATTTATTGGAGAAATAACTAAAATACACATTATTTAATAAAGAAATAACTAAAATACACATTATTTATTGGAGAAATAACTAAAATACACATTATTTAATAAAGAAATAACTAAAATACACATTATTTATTAGAGAAATAAAAAAAATACACATTATTTAATAGAGAAATAACAAAAAAACACATTATTTATTAGAAAATTAACTAAAATACACTTTATTTATTGGAGAAATAACTAAAATACACATTATTTAATAGAGAAATAAATAAAATCCACTTTTTTTAATAGAGAAATGACTAAAATACACATTATTTAATAAAAAAATAACAAAAAAACACATTTTTTAATAGAGAAATAACTAAAATACACATTATTTATTAGAGAAATAACAAAAAAACACATTATTTAATAGATAAATAATTAAAATACACATTATTTAATAACAAAAAACTTAAAATACACATTATTTAATACAGAAATAACTAAATAACACATTATTTAATAAAGAAATAACAAAAAAAACACATTAATTAATAAAGAAATAACTAAAATACACAATATTTATTGGAAAAATAACTAAAATACACATTATTTAATAGAGAAATAACTAAATTACACATTATTTAATAGAAAAATAACAAAAAAACACATTATTTAATAGAAAAATAACTAAAATACAAATTATTTCTTGGAGAAATAACTAAAATACACATTATTTAATAGAGAAATACCAAAAAAACACAATATTTAAAAGAAAAATAACTAAAATACACATTATATATTGAAGAAATAACTAAAATACACATTATTTAATAAAAAAATAACTAAAATACACATTATTTAATGTAGAAATTACTAAACTACACATTATTTAATTGAGAAATAACAAAAAAACACATTATTTAATGAAGAAATAACTAAAATACACATTATTTATTGGAGAAATAACTAAAATACACATTATTTAATAAAGAAATAACTAAAATTTACATTAGTTAATAGAGAAATAACAAAAAACTCATTATTAAATAGAGAAATAACAAAAAAACACATTATTTAATAGAGAACTAACTAAAATACACATTAGTTATTAGAGAAATAACTTAAATACACATTATTTAATAGAGAAATAACTAAAATACACATTAATTATTGAAGAAACCAATAAAATACACATTATTTAATTGAGAAATAACAAAAAACACATTATTTATTAGAGACATAACTAAAATACACATTATTTCTTGAAAAAATAACTAAAATACACATTATTTATTGTAGAAATAACTAAAATACACATTATTTATTGAAGAAATAACTAAAATACACATTATTTATTAAAGAAATAACTAAAATTTACATTATTTAATAGAGAAATAACTAAAATACACATTATTTGATAAAGAAATAACAAAAAAACACATTATTTATTAGAGAAATAACTAAAATAAACAATATTTATTAGAAAAATAACAAAAAAACACATTATTAAATAGAGAAATAACTAAAATACACATTATTTAATAAAGAAATAAAAAAAAACACAATAATAAATAGAGAAATACTTAAAATACACATTATTTAATAGAGAAATAACAAAAAAACACATTATTTAATAAAGAAATAACAAAAAAACACAATATTTAAAAGAGAAATAACTAAAATACACATTATTTATTGAAGAAATAACTAAAATACACAATATTTAATAAAAAAATAACTAAAATACACATTATTTATTAAAGAAATAACTAAAATACACATTATTTAATGAAGAAATAACTAAAATACACATTATTTGAAAGAGAAATAACAAAAAACACATTATTTAATAGAGAAATAACTAAAATACACATTATTTATTGAAGAAATAACTAAAATACACATTATTTAATAAAGAAATAACTAAAAAACACATTATTTAATAGAGAAATAACTTAAATACACATTATTTAATAAAGAAATAACAAAAAAACACATTATGTAATAGAGAAATAACTAAAATACACATTATTTATTAAAGAATTAACAAAAAAACACATTATTTAATAGAGAAATAACTAAAATACACATTATTTATTGAAGAAATAATTGAAATACACATTATTTAATAGAGAAATAACAAAAAAAAACACATTATTCAATAGAGAAATAACTAAAATACACATTATTTATTGAAGAAATAACTAAAATACACATTATTTAATAAAGAAATAACTAAAATACACATTATTTAATAGAGATCAAACAAAAAAACAATTTATTTTAAAGAGAAATAACTAAAATACACATTATTTAATAGAAAAATAACAAAAAAATCACATTATTTAATATAGAAATAACTAAAATACACATTATTTATTTAAGGAATAACTAAAATACAAATTACTTAATAGAGAAATAACAAAAAAAACACATTATTTACTAGAGAAATAACAAAAAAACACATTATTTAATAGAAAAATAACTAAAAGACTTAATATTTATTAGAGAATGAACTGAAATGCACTCTATTTAATAGAAAAATAACTAAAATACACATTAATTATTGGAGAAATAACTAAAATACACATTATTTATTGGAGAAATAACTAAAATACACATTTATTAATAAAGAAATAACTAAAATACACATTATTTAATAGAGTAATAACTAAAATACACATTATTTAATAAAGAAATAAAAAAATAAAAAAATAAACACATTATTTAATAGAGAAACAACTAAAATACACATTATTTAATAGAGAAATTACAAAACAACACATTATTTAATAGAGAAATAACTAAAATACACATTATTTATAGGAGAAATAACTAAAATACAAATTATTAAATAGAGAACTAACAAAAAAACACATTATTTAATAAAGAAATCACTAAAATACACATTATTTATTGGAGAAATAACTAAAATACACATTATTTAATAGAGAAATAACTAAAATACAAATTATTTAATAGAAAAATAACTAAAATACAAATTATTTAAAAGAGAAATAACAAAAAAACTCATTATTTAATAGAGAAATAACTAAATAACACATTATTTAATAGAGAAATAACTAAAATACACATTATTTAATAGAGAAATAACAAAAAAACACATTATTTAATAGAAAAATAACAAAAAAACACATTATTTAATAGAGAAATAATAAAATACACATTATTTATTGGAGAATTAACTAAAATACACAATATTTATAAGAGAAATAACAAAAAAACACATTATATAATAGAGAAATAACAAAAAAACACATTATTTAATAGAGAAATAACTAAAATACACATTATTTAATAAAGAAATAACAAAAAACACATATTTAATAGAGAAATAACTAAAATACACATTATTTATTAAAGAAATAACTAAAATACACATTATTTAATAAAAAAATAACTAAAATACACTTTTTTTAATAGAGAAATAACTAAAATACACATTATTTAATAAAAAAATAACAAAAAACACATTTTTTAATAGAGAAGTAACTAAAATACACATTATTTATTAGAGAAATAACAAAAAAACACATTATTTAATAGAGAAATAACTAAAATACACATTATTTAATAAAGAAATAAGAAAAAACACAATATTTAATAGAGAAATAACTAAAATACACATTATTTAAAAGAGAAATAACAAAAAAACTCATTATTTAATAGAGAAATAACTAAATAACACATTATTTATTGGAGAAATTACAGAAATACACATTATTTAATAAAGAAATAACTAAAATACACATTATTTATTGAAGAATTATCTGAAATACACATTATTTAATAAAGGAATAAATTATATACACATTATTTAATAGAGAAATAACTAAAATACACATTATTTGATAGAGAAATAACAAAAAAAACAATTTATTTAATAGAAAAATAACTAAAATACACATTATTTTTTGTAGAAATAACTAAAATACACATTATTTAATAGAGAAATAACAAAAAAACACATTATTTAATAGAGAAATAAATAAAATACACATTATTTATTGGAGAAATAACTAAAATACACATTATTTAATAGAGAAATAACTAAAACACACATTATTTAATAGAGAAATAACAAAAAAACACATTATTTAATAGAGAAATTACTAAAATACACATTATTTAATAGAAAAATAACAAAAAATCACATTATTTAATATAGAAATAACTAAAATACACATTATTTATTGGAGAAATAACTAAAATACACATTATTTAATAGAGAACTATCTAAAATACACATTATTTAATAGAGAAATAACAAAAAAACATATTATTTAATAGAGAAATAACTAAAATACACATTATTTATTAGAAAAATAACTAAAATACACATTATTTAATAAAGAAATGACTAAAATACATATTATTTAATAGAGAAATAACAAAAAAACACTTTATTTAATAGAGAAATAACTAAAATAAACAAAATTTTTTGGAGAAATAACTAAAATACACATTAATTAATAGAGAAATAACTAAAATACACATTATTTAATAGAAAAATAACATTTAAAAAACACATTATTTAATAGAGAAATAACTAAAATACACATTATTTATTAGAGAAATAACTAAAATACACATTATTTAATAAAGAAATAACTAAAATACACATTATTTAATAAAGAAATAACTAAAATACACATTATTAAATAAAGAAATAACTAAAATACACATTATTAAATAGAGAAATAACTAAAATACACATTATTTAATAGAGAAATAACAAAACAATACATTATTTAATGAAGAAATAACTAAAATACACATTATTTATAGGAGAAATAACTAAAATACACATTATTAAATAGAGAACTAACAAAAAACACATTATTTAATAGATAAATCACTAAAATACACATTAGTTATTGGAGAAATAACTTAATTACACATTATTTAAAAGAAAAATAACTAAAATACAATTTATTTAATATAGAAATAACAAAAAAACACATTATTTTATAGAAAAATAACTTAAATACACATTATTTCTTAGAGAAATAACTAAAATACAGATTATTTAATAGAGAAATAACAAAAAAACACATTATTTAATAAAAATATAACTAAAATACATATTATTTATTGGAGAAATAGCTAAAATACACATTATTTAATAAAGAAATAACTAAAATACACATTATTTATTAGAGAAATAACAAAAAAACACATTATTTAATAGAGAAATAACTAAAAAACACATTAATTATTAGAGAAATAACTAAAATACACATTATTTAATATAGAATTAACTAAATTATTCATTATTTAATAAAGAAATAACTAAAATACACATTATTTATTAGAAAAAAAAACTAAAATACACATTATTTAATAGAAAAATAACTAAAATACACATTATTTAATAGAGAAATAACAAAAAAACACATTATTTAATAAAGAAATAACTAAAATACACATTATTTCTTGGAGAAATAACTTAAATACACATGATTTAATAGAGAAATAACAAAAAAACACAATATTTAAAAAAGAAATAACTAAAATACACATTATTTATTGAAGAAAAAACTAAAATACACATTATTTAATAAAAAAATAATTATAATAAACATTATTTAATAGAGAAATAACTAAAATACACATTATTTAATAGAGAAATAACAAAAAAACACAATATTTAATAAAGAAATAACTAAAATACACATTATTTATTGAAGAAATAACTAAAATACACATTATTTAATAAAGAAATAACTAGAAATTACTCTATTTTATAGAGAAATAACAAAAAAACACATTCTTTAATAGAGAAATAACAAAAAAACACCTTATTTAATACAGAAATAAATAAATACACATTATTTATTGGAGAAATAACTAAAATAAACATTATTTAATAAAGAAATAACTAAAATACACATTATTAAATAGAGAAATAACAAAAAACACATTATTCAATAAAGAAATAACAAAAAAACACATTATTTAATAGAGAATTAACTAAAATACACATTAATTATTGGAGAAATAACTAAAATACACATTATTTAATAGAGAAATAACTAAAATACACATTATTTCTTGGAGAAATAACTAAAATACACATTATTTAATAGAGAAATAACAAAAAAACACAATATTTAAAAGAGAAATAACTAAAATACACATTATTTATTGAAGAAATAACTAAAATACACATTGTTTAATAAAAAAATAACTAAAATAAACATTATTTAAAAGAGAAATAACTAAATTATTCATTATTTAATAAAGAAATAACTAAAATACACATTATTTATTAGAAAAATAACTAAAATACACATTACTTAATAGAGAAATAACAAAAAAACACAATATTTAATAAAGAAATAACTAAAATACACATTATTTATTGGAGAAATAACTAATATACACATTATTTAATAAAGAAATAACAAAAAAACACATTATTTAATAGAGAAATAACTAAAATACACATTATTTATTGCAGAAATATCTAAAATACACATTATTTAATAGAGAAATAACTAAAATACACATTATTAAATAGAGAAATAACAAAAAAACACATTATTTAATAGAGAAATAACTAAAATACACATTATTTCTTGAAGAAATACTTAAAATAAACATTATTTAATAAAGAAATAACAAAAAAACACAATATTTAAAAGAGAAATATATTAAAAATACACATTATTTATTGAAGAATTAACTAAAATACACTGTATTTAATAAAAAATAACTAAAATAAACATTATTTAATAGAGAAATAACTAAACTACACATTATTTAATAGAGAAATAACAAAAAAACACAAAATTTAATGAAGAAATAACTAAAATACACATTATTTATTGAAGAAATAACTAAAAATCACATTATTGAATAAAGAAATAACTAAAATTTACATTATTTAATAGAGAAATAACAAAAGAACACATTCTTTAATAGAGAAATAACAAAAAAACACATTATTTAATACAGAAATAAATAAATACACATTATTTATTGAAGAAATAACTAAAATACACATTATTTAATAAAGAAATAACTAAAATACAGATTATTAAATAAAGAAATAACAAAAAACACATTATTCAATAAAGAAATAACAAAAAAACACATTATTTAATAGAGAACTAACTAAAATACACATTAGTTATTAAAGAAATAACTAAAATACACATTATTTAATAGAGAACAAACTAAAATACACATTATTTATTGAAGAAATCACTAAAATACACATTATTTAATTGAGAAATAACAAAAAACACATTATTTAATAGAGACATAATTAAAATACACATTAATTATTAAAGAAAAAACTAAAATACACATTATTTATTAAAGAAATAACTGAAATACACATTATTTATTGGAGAAATAACTAAAAAACACATTATTTATTGAAGAAATAACTAAAATACACAATATTTATAAAAGAAATAACAAAAATTCACATTATTTAATAAAGAAATAACAAAAAAACAAAATATTTATTAGAGAAATAACTAAAATAAACAATATTTATTAGAAAAATAACAAAAAAACACATTATTTAATAGAGAAATAACTAAAATACACAATATTTATTGGAGAAATAACTAAAATACACATTATTTAATAAAGAAATAACTAAAATACACATTATTTATTGGAGAAATAACTAAAATACACATTATTTAATAAAGAAATAACTAAAATACACATTATTTATTAGAGAAATAAAAAAAATACACATTATTTAATAGAGAAATAACAAAAAAACACATTATTTATTAGAAAATTAACTAAAATACACTTTATTTATTGGAGAAATAACTAAAATACACATTATTTAATAGAGAAATAAATAAAATCCACATTATTTATTAGAGAAATAACAAAAAAACACATTATTTAATAGATAAATAATTAAAATACACATTATTTAATAACAAAAAACTTAAAATACACATTATTTAATACAGAAATAACTAAATAACACATTATTTAATAAAGAAATAACAAAAAAAACACATTAATTAATAAAGAAATAACTAAAATACACATTATTTATTGGAAAAATAACTAAAATACACATTATTTAATAGAGAAATAACTAAATTACACATTATTTAATAGAGAAATAACAAAAAAACACATTATTTAATAGAAAAATAACTAAAATACAAATTATTTTTTGGAGAAATAACTAAAATACACATTATTTAATAGAGAAATACCAAAAAAACACAATATTTAAAAGAAAAATAAATAAAATACACATTATATATTGAAGAAATAACTAAAATACACATTATTTAATAAAAAAATAACTAAAATACACATTATTTAATGTAGAAATTACTAAAATACACATTATTTAATTGAGAAATAACAAAAAAACACATTATTTAATGAAGAAATAACTAAAATACACATTATTTATTGGAGAAATAACTAAAATACACATTATTTAATAAAGAAATAACTAAAATTTACATTAGTTAATAGAGAAATAACAAAAAACACATTATTAAATAGAGAAATAACAAAAAAACACATTATTTAATAGAGAACTAACTAAAATACACATTAGTTATTAGAGAAATAACTTAAATACACATTATTTAATAGAGAAATAACTAAAATACACATTAATTATTGAAGAAACCAATAAAATACACATTATTTAATTGAGAAATAACAAAAAACACATTATTTATTAGAGACATAACTAAAATACACATTATTTCTTGAAAAAATAACTAAAATACACATTATTTATTGTAGAAATAACTAAAATACACATTATTTATTGAAGAAATAACTAAAATACACATTATTTATTAAAGAAATAACTAAAATTTACATTATTTAATAGAGAAATAACAAAAATACACATTATTTGATAAAGAAATAACAAAAAAACACATTATTTATTAGAGAAATAACTAAAATAAACAATATTTATTAGAAAAATAACAAAAAAACACATTATTAAATAGAGAAATAACTAAAATACACATTATTTAATAAAGAAATAAAAAAAAACACAATAATAAATAGAGAAATACTTAAAATACACATTATTTAATAGAGAAATAACAAAAAAACACATTATTTAATAAAGAAATAACAAAAAAACACAATATTTAAAAGAGAAATAACTAAAATACACATTATTTATTGAAGAAATAACTAAAATACACAATATTTAATAAAAAAATAACTAAAATACACATTATTTATTAAAGAAATAACTAAAATACACATTATTTAATGAAGAAATAACTAAAATACACATTATTTGAAAGAGAAATAACAAAAAACACATTATTTAATAGAGAAATAACTAAAATACACATTATTTATTGAAGAAATAACTAAAATACACATTATTTAATAAAGAAATAACTAAAAAACACATTATTTAATAGAGAAATAACTTAAATACACATTATTTAATAAAGAAATAACAAAAAAACACATTATGTAATAGAGAAATAACTAAAATACACATTATTTATTAAAGAATTAACAAAAAAACACATTATTTAATAGAGAAATAACTAAAATACACATTATTTATTGAAGAAATAATTGAAATACACATTATTTAATAGAGAAATAACAAAAAAAAACACATTATTCAATAGAGAAATAACTAAAATACACATTATTTATTGAAGAAATAACTAAAATACACATTATTTAATAAAGAAATAACTAAAATACACATTATTTAATAGAGAAAAAACAAAAAAACAATTTATTTTAAAGAGAAATAACTAAAATACACATTATTTAATAGAAAAATAACAAAAAAATCACATTATTTAATATAGAAATAACTAAAATACACATTATTTATTTAAGGAATAACTAAAATACAAATTACTTAATAGAGAAATAACAAAAAAAACACATTATTTACTAGAGAAATAACAAAAAAACACATTATTTAATAGAAAAATAACTAAAAGACACAATATTTATTAGAGAATGAACTGAAATGCACTCTATTTAATAGAAAAATAACTAAAATACACATTAATTATTGGAGAAATAACTAAAATACACATTATTTATTGGAGAAATAACTAAAATACACATTTATCAATAAAGAAATAACTAAAATACACATTATTTAATAGAGAAATAACTAAAATACACATTATTTAATAAAGAAATAAAAAAATAAAAAAATAAACACATTATTTAATAGAGAAACAACTAAAATACACATTATTTAATAGAGAAATTACAAAACAACACATTATTTAATAGAGAAATAACTAAAATACACATTATTTATAGGAGAAATAACTAAAATACAAATTATTAAATAGAGAACTAACAAAAAAACACATTATTTAATAAAGAAATCACTAAAATACACATTATTTATTGGAGAAATAACTAAAATACACATTATTTAATAGAGAAATAACTAAAATACAAATTATTTAATAGAAAAATAACTAAAATACAAATTATTTAATAGAAAAATAACAAAAAAAAAAAACACATTATTTACTAGAAAAATAACAAAAAAACACATTATTTAATAGAGAAATAACTAAAAGACACAATTTTTATTGGAGAATGAACTAAAATGCACATTATTTAATAGAGAAATAACTAAAATACACATTATTTAATAGAGAAATAACAAAAAAACACATTAATTAATAGAGAAATAACTAAAATACACATTATTTATTGGAGAAATAACTAAAATACACATTATTTAATAAAGAAATAACTAACATACACATTATTTAATAGAGAAATAACAAAAAAACACATTATTTAATAGAGAAATAACTAAAATACACATTATTTATTGGAGAAAAAACTAACATACACATTATTTAATAGAGAAATAACAAAAAAACACATTATTTAATAGAGAAATAACAAAAAAACACATTATTTAATAAAGAACTAACTAAAATACACATTATTTATTGGAGAAATAACTAAAATTCACATTATTTAATAAAGAAATAACTGAAATACACATTATTTATTGAAGAAATAACTAATATACACATTATTAAATTAAGAAATAACAAAAAACACATTATTTAATAGAGAAATAACTAAAATACAGATTATTTATTGGAGATATAACTAAAATACACATTATTTAATAAAGAAATATCTAAAATACACATTATTTAATAAAGAAATAACAAAAAACACATTATTTAATAAAGAAATAACTAAAATACACATTATTTATTGGAGAAATAACTAAAATACACATTATTTAATAAAGAAATATCTAAAATACACATTATTTTTTAGAGAAATAAATAAAATACACATTATTTAATAGAGAAATAACCAAAAAACACATTATTTAATAGAGAAATAACTAAAATACACATTATTTATTGGAGAATTAACTAAAATACACAATATTTAATAGAGAAATAACAAAAAAACACATTATTTAATAGAGAAATAAGAAAAAAACACATTATTTAATAGAGAAATAATAAAATACACATTATTTATTGGAGAATTAATTAAATTACACAATATTTATAAGAGAAATAACAAAAAAACACATTATATAATAAAGAAATATCAAAAAAACACATTATTTAATAGTGAAATAACTAAAATACACATTATTTAATAAAGAAATAACAAAAAACACATATTTAATAGAGAAATAACTAAAATACACATTATTTATTAAAGAAATAACTTAAATACACATTATTTAATAAAAAAGTAACTAAAATACACTTTTTTTAATAGAGAAATGACTAAAATACACATTATTTAATAAAAAAATAACAAAAAAACACATTTTTTAATAGAGAAATAACTAAAATACACATTATTTATTAGAGAAATAACAAAAAAACACATTATTTAATAAAGAAATAACTAAAGTACACATTATTTAATAAAGAAATAAGAAAAAACACAATATTTAATAGAGAAATAACTAAAATACACATTATTTAATAGATAAATAACAAAAAAACTCATTATTTAATAGAGAAATAACTAAATACACATTATTTATTGGAGAAATAACTAAAATACACATTATTTAATAGAGAAATAACTAAAATACAAATTATTTAATAGAAAAATAACTAAAATACAAATTCTTTAATAGAAAAATAACAAAAAAAAAACACATTATTTACTAGAGAAATAACAAAAAACACATTATTTAATAGAGAAATAACTAAAAGACACAATTTTTATTGGAGAATGAACTAAAATGCACAATATTTAATAGAGAAATAACTAAAATACACATTATTTAATAAAGAATTAACAAAAAAACACTTTATTTAATAGAGAAATAACTAAATTACACATTATTTATTGGAGAAATAACTAAAATACACATTATTTAATAAAGAAATAACTAACATACACATTATTTAATAGAGAAATAACAAAAAAACACATTAGTTAATAGAGAAATAACTAAAATACACATTATTTATTGGAGAAATAACTAAAATACACAATATTTAATAAAGAAATAACAACAAAACACATTATTTAATAGAGAAATAACAAAAAAACACATTATTTAATAGAGAAATAACAAAAAAACACATTATTTAATAAAGAACTAACTAAAATACACATTATTTATTGGAGAAAAACTAAAATACACATTATTTAATAAAGAAATAACTAAATTACACATTATTTATTGGAGAAATAACTAAAATACACATTATTTAATAGAGAAATAACTAAAACACACATTATTTAATAGAGAAATAACAAAAAAACACATTATTTAATAAAGAAATAACTAAAATACACATTATTTAATAGAAAAATAACAAAAATTCACATTATTTAATATAGAAATAACTAAATTACACATTATTTATTGGAGAAATAACTAAAATACACATTATTTAATAGAGAACTAACTAAAATACACATTATTTAATAGAGAAATAACAAAAAAACATATTATTTAATAGAGAAATAACTAAAATACACATTATTTATTAAAAAAATAACTAAAATACACATTATTTAATAAAAAAATGACTAAAATACATATTATTTAATAGAGAAATAACAAAAAAACACTTTATTTAATAGAGAAATAACTAAAATACACATTATTTTTTGGAGAAATAACTAAAATACACATTATTTAATAGAGAAATAACTAAAATACACATTATTTAATAGAGAAATAACATTAAAAAAACACATTATTTTAAATCGAAATAACTAAAATACACATTATTTATTAGAGAAATAACTAAAATACACATTATTTAATAAAGAAATAACAAAAATACACATTATTTAATAAAGAAATAACTAAAATACACATTATTAAATAAAGAAATAACTAAAATACACATTATTAAATAGAGAAATAACTAAAATACACATTATTTAATAGAGAAATAACAAAACAATACATTATTTAATGAAGAAATAACTAAAATACACATTATTTATAGGAGAAATAACTAAAATACACATTATTAAATAGAGAACTAACAAAAAACACATTATTTAATAGAGAAATCACTAAAATACACATTAGTTATTGGAGAAATAACTTAAATACACATTATTTAAAAGAAAAATAACTAAAATACAATTTATTTAATATAGAAATAACAAAAAAACACATTATTTTATAGAGAAGTAACTTAAATACACATTATTTCTTAAAAAAATAACTAAAATACAGATTATTTAATAGAGAATTAACAAAAAAACACATTATTTAAAAAAAATATAACTAAAATACATATTATTTATTGGAGAAATAGCTAAAATACACATTATTTAATAAAGAAATAACTAAAATACACATTATTTATTAGAGAAATAACAAAAAAACACATTATTTAATAGAGAAATAACTAAAATACACATTAATTATTAGAGAAATAACTAAAATACACATTATTTAATATAGAATTAACTAAATTATTCATTATTTAATAAAGAAATAACTAAAATACACATAATTTATTAGAAAAATAACTAAAATACACATTATTTAATAGAAAAATAACTAATTTACACATTATTTAAAAGAGAAATAACAAAAAAACACATTATTTAATAAAGAAATAACTAAAATACACATTATTTCTTGGAGAAATAACTAAAATACACATGATTTAATAAAGAAATAACAAAAAAACACAATATTTAAAAAAGAAATAACTAAAATACACATTATTTATTGAAGAATTAACTAAAATACACATTATTTATAAGAGAAATAACGAAAATACACATTATTTAATAAAGAAATAACAAAAAAACACAATTTTTATTAGAGAAATAACTAAAATAAACAATATTTATTAGAAAAATAACAAAAAAACACATTATTTAATAGAGAAATAACTAAAATACACAATATTTATTGGAGAAATAACTAAAATACACATTATTTAATAAGAAATAACTAAAATACACATTATTTATTGGAGAAATAACTAAAATACACATTATTTAATAAAGAAAAAACTAAAATACACATTATTTATTAGAGAAATAAATAAAATACACATTATTTAATAGAGAAATAACAAAAAAACACATTATTTATTAGAAAATTAACTAAAATACACTTTATTTATTGGAGAAATAACTAAAGTACACATTATTTAATAGAGAAATAAATAAAATCCACAATATTTATTAGAGAAATAACAAAAAAACACATTATTTAATAGAGAAATAATTAAAATACACATTATTTAATAAAAAAAAACCTAAAATACACATTATTAAATACAGAAATAACAAAATAACACATTAATTAATAAAGAAATAACAAAAAAAACACATTATTTAATAAAGAAATAACTAAAATACACATTATTTATTGGAAAAATAACTAAAATACACATTATTTAATAGAGAAATAATTAAAATATACATTATTTAATAGAGAAATAACAAAAAAACACATTATTTAATAGAAAAATAACTAAAATACAAATTATTTCTTGGAGAAATAACTAAAAAACACATTATTTAATAGAGAAATACCAAAAAAACACAATATTTAAAAGAAAAATAACTAAAATACACATTATTTATTGAAGAAATAACTAAAATACACATTATTTAATAAAAAAATAACTAAAATACACATTATTTAATAGAGAAATTACTAAAATACACATTATTTAATAGAGAAATAACAAAAAAACACATTATTTAATGAAGAAATAACTAAAATACACATTATTTATTGGAGAAATAACTAAAATGCACATTATTTAATAAAGAAAAAACTAAAATTTACATTAGTTAATAGAGAAATAACAAAAAACACATTATTAAATAGAGAAATAACAAAAAAACACATTATTTAATAGAGAACTAACTAAAATACACATTAGTTATTAGAGAAATAACTAAAATACACATTATTTAATAGAGAAATAACTAAAATACACATTAATTATTGAAGAAACCAATAAAATACACATTATTTAATTGAGAAATAACAAAAAACACATTATTTATTAGAGACATAACTAAAATACACATTATTTCTTGAAAAAATAACTAAAATGCACATTATTTATTGAAGAAATAACTAAAATACACATTATTTATTGAAGAAATAACTAAAATACACATTATATATTAAAGAAATAACTAAAATTTACATTATTTAATAGAGAAATAACTAAAATACACATTATTTAATAAAGAAATAACAAAAAAACACATTATTTATTAGAGGAATAACTAAAATAAACAATATTTATTAGAAAAATAACAAAAAAACACATTAATAAATAGAGAAATAACTAAAATACACATTATTTAATAAAGAAATAAAAAAAACACAATAATAAATAGAGAAATACCTAAAATACACATTATTTAATAGAGAAATAACAAAATAACACATTATTTGATAAAGAAATAACAAAAAAACACAATATTTAAAAAAGAAATAACTAAAATACACATTATTTATTGAAGAAATAACTAAAATACACAATATTTAATAAAAAAATAACTAAAATACACATTATTTATTAAAGAATTAACTAAAATACACATTATTTAATGAAGAAATAACTAAAATACACATTATTTAAAAGAGAAATAACAAAAAAACACATTATTTAATAGAGAAATAACTAAAATACACATTATTTATTGAAGAAATAACTAAAATACACATTATTTAATAAAGAAATAACTAAAAAACACATTATTTAATAGAGAAATAACTTAAATACACATTATTTAATAAAGAAATAACAAAAAAACACATTATTCAATAGAGTGTAATGGTTTTTAATTACCATTTGCCGGGGGTAGTTTGTAGCCGGTTGTCCGGGTTCAAAAGAATAAATAAAAGTAAATAAATATTGATTTATTTGCAATTAAACATAAAAGAAATAAATGAAACAATGTTCTAATAATGAAATCAAATTAAAATACTAATTCAAAAGGAAAACTAACATAAATTATAATTATATCCCCAAAATAAAATAAACAGCATGAAGTGGTGGTATATCAACCTCCCGGTATTATATCTAACGCCGTGGAGGTGTTATAGCTTAAACGTCAAACGCTCGGGACGCCGGTAAATCTACCTGGCGGGTCCAGCGGACAGAGACTTACCCGACAGAGCTATCAGGTAGGACTCAGAGAGTTGTGCCTTTTCGCGGTGATTTATATAATGAAGAAAAGGCACAAAAAACAAGTACAATAAATCACGTGTTGCCTACAGTTGGCAACACTGACCCATCTTTCTGGTAGTAATTTTTTATCTGCCGTTGGCAACGAATATTACTATTGAAACATGTAAAGTGACTCAAGGTCTCAACTCAAGTGTCAGATATTGTGTATAGTAACCTCACAATATATGACTGTTATTAATATCGTAACAAGTAGCAAACAAATAGGATTCTACAGCAGATTGTTGTAATAAACAGTGAGTATTATGTGTGTTTGTTACATTCCCCCCTTACAAACAAAAAAAAAAAAGAAATATACATATATCAGCAAGTATACAAAATAAAAATAAATTTCAGAAAAAAAAAAAAAAAAGAAACACTACGATTCACTGCCCGGCACCCAACACTTTGTGCAATTTGAGTCTTTCGTCCTTTGTCACTTTAATTCGCACGAATGACCCATCTGGTTGAAAAAGTTTAAAACCGGCACGATGACGGATCTTTTTCTTCTTTGGGGGCAGTGGTGTAACGAACGTTGATGAGTTGGCAGGTCGAGTCAGAACATCCTGGATAAGTATCCGTGGTGGAACAGGAGGAAGTGGCACGACGAAAACTGGTTCACTGGAGGCTTTCACAATGGAGGTTGGTGTGCTGTGGACTTGCACATTGGAGGTTGATGAGTTGGAGTCCGGAACATGGATGATGTCCGGTGTCTTGGGCAAACCATTCTCATGAAGCCTGGGTGGGGAGTAATAGAGTGGCTCAAGATCAAACTCCCTATAGGCGGTGCTGCTTTGTTCGAATTCTGGGTGGATGTCCGGAGTTTTGGGGCATGTTGTAGGGATAGGTGAACATGTCAGATCTAATATGTCCATACTAATAAAAAAAAAAAAAAAAAAAAACAAACTTAAAAAAAAATGTACTACAAGTTAAACGGTTTTTAAATCTTTTACATGTATATTCTTTACTATCTTGCCCTTTACATTTTGTAGGTTGAACCTTACTGGGGACAAGATTTGTTTGACTGTGTATGGGCCGTCATACTTTGGAGCTAGCTTGGCCGTGAAATGTTTTGCGGCTGATGACTGGTTGACTACTTTCCTCATCACCCTGTCTCCCAGTTTGGGTGACCAATCTCGTCTACGCAGATTGTAATATTTAGCCTGTCTTTCTGCGGCATCGCTCACATGGTGTTGGACCAGCTCATGAATATCCTGCAGATGCTTCAACTTGACTCTATGAGCCGAAGTACCAATGTTGGGTAACGACGTTTCTGAGAGCATCTTTGGGACTCTAAGTTCTCTACCAAAATTCAAAAATGCTGGTGAGAACTTGGTTGACTCACAGACGGCGGTGTTGAACGCGAATTGCAGATCTGGAATAAACTGGTCCCAACTGCGGTGATCAGAGTTGCAGTAGCTAGCAATCATGGTTTTTAGAGTTCTGTTGGCTTTTTCCACTGGATTGGCTTGTGGAGTGTAAGGTGGGATTTCTATCCTCTTAATACCAGCTTCCTTTAAGAATGATAAAAACTCATTACTGACAAACTGCTTACCATTGTCGGTTATAATGTTTACTGGTGAGCCAAATCTTAGTATAATCCTATTCTTAAAGATCTCCTTAATTTTTGTAGAAGTAGCAGCACGTATGGGTTTGCATTCTACCCACTTGGTGAACCTATCCTGTAATACTACTAGGAAACAGTTTCTCTTACGCGATCTTGGGAATGGACCCATCAAATCTACGGATAAGGTGAACCATGGTTCCTCAACTAAGCAGCCGCTAATGATACCTGGAGTTTTAAGTTGAGAAGGTTTGTAGGATTGACAAATTTTGCAGTTTTTGACAAATTTCCTAACATCTCTCGTCATTCCTGGCCAATAATACTTTACCAAAATTTTATTGAGAGTTTTAGTAACTCCCAAATGTCCTGCCGTTGGGGGATCGTGATTTTCCTCGCAAACCTGTCTTACCAAAGTAGGTGGTACGCACAACTTCCATGGGCTAATTACTTCATTACCGTGGTTACGGTCCCATACGAGTTTAAAAAGCCGTCCATCTATTAATTTAAAATTTTTGTGTTTGTCAGGATTGGTGTTTACCAAAGCCGCCTGTTGGCTGCACCAGCTGGGGATGTCTGTGATTAGAAGGATTTCATCTTTTGGTGCCGGCTCACAAGGTTCTCTGGATAGAGTATCTGCTAGCTGGTTGGTGGAACCTTTCCTGTACTGGATTGAGAAGTCGTACTGTTGAAGGTCCATGATCCACCAAGCAACTCTTCCGGCCGGGCTTTTCAGCGAATGTAGCCACTTCAAAGACTGGTGGTCAGACTCCACAGTGAAATGGTATCCTTCTAGGTATTGACGCATCTTTCTTATTGCCCAAACAATGGCCAGACATTTCTTCTCCATCGTGGAATAGTTCTTCTCCGCATCATTTAAGGACCTGCTTGCGTAGCAAATTATTTTTCGGTCTACTCCATGTCTCTGGGTTAGTGCCGCCCCAAGACCATAGTTGCAAGCATCCGTTTCTAAGACAAATTCCTTGTCGAAGTCTGGACAAGTCAGTATTGGTGCAGAAGTAAGCATGTCCTTGAGTTTTTGAAAAGCCGTTTCCGTCTCCAATGTCCATCCAAATTTTTCCTTCTTTTTCAATAGGCGGTTTAGCGGACTTGTTATAGATGAAAATGATGGTACGAAACGTCTATACCATGATGTGGCACCTAGAAATCTTCGGAGTTCCTTAGCATTTCTTGGCGAAGGAATTTGTAGGACTGCCTTAACTTTGTCTGGATCCGTCTTAATACCCTTACCGGTAACGATGTGGCCCAAGTAGCGAAGTTCATTTTTGCAAAATACGCACTTTTCTATGTTCATCTTGAGGTTTGCGTCTCTTAATCTTTTAAAAATTATTTTCAGGTTTGATAGATGTTCTTCGAATGTCTTCCCAATCACAATTATATCGTCCAAATATGCAAAAGCTTTGGGTTCAAGCTCAGGACCAATCACATTGTCCAGTAGCCGCTGAAACGTAGCAGGAGCGGAATGTAAACCGAAAGGCATCCTTCGGAATTGGAATAATCCCCTTCCAGGTACGGTAAATGCCGTTATTTCCTTGCTTTTCTGCTCAAGTGGAATTTGCCAATACCCATCTTGCAAGTCTATGGTTGAAATGAATTTGGCCTCTTTTAGCTTATCCAATATTGCATTGATATGAGGAAGTGGGTATGCGTCCTTTAATGTAACCAAGTTGACTTGCCTGAAATCAACACAAAATCTAAGTTTCCCATTTTTTTTTTTTACTATTACGACTGGTGAGCTCCAAGGACTGTTGGAAGGCTCAATAATACCATTTTCCAACATCTTGTTAATCTCCTTATTAATAATGTTATTTGTTTTCGGATTCCTTGGAAAATAACGCTGTTTTAATGGAGTGGCATCTTTTAGTTTTATGGAATGTTGAACTAAAGGCGTCGATCCAAAGTTAGTCATTCTGCAGGCTTCCATTTCATCTTTCAGGACAGTTTGAAGTCTTTCGGCTTCTGTTTTGACTACATTATGTATGTTTAGGATCCGGGTTTCTTTAGTTTGTGCGCGTGAGTACTGTTTAATTGGTTTAATTCTAAACCTCTTATTGGCAAAATCTAATCGTGCCCCCCAGCGATTTAACACATCCATACCTAGTATTATTGAGTATGCCAGATTGTCTATCTTTAAGAATTTTACCTTGTCAATGTGTCCGTTAACTACAATTTTAATACTGACGGCTTCCGTAATTTGTATCGGGTTACTGTTTGCTAGGTACGTTGTAAATTTTACCTGTTCAATTTTTAGGTTTTGTCTTTTGCATTCATTTATGCAGTCATTGTTAATGTATGACTTCGCAGAGTCTGTGTCAATGAGTGCTTGATACGTTGCTCCCAAGGCTTTAATTGGCACTGTCCATTGCGTAAACGAATTTGTGAGAGAGTTTATTGTTGTTGGCCGGAACCGGTTTGACTTGTTCCGGCCCGATAGAAGTTTCCCGAACGGCGGCAATTGCAGTATTTTGAGTATGTGCCTGTTTTGCCGCAGTATGCGCAGAATCGAATTTGTGGCGTGGAGCAAGGTTTGTGAGGGTGAACAGGATAACTACATTTCCAACAACATGTCTCTCTGTTGTAATCTTTGTATATTTCTGGCTGCCTTATAACACTTCTTTGCTGTTTGTCCGAGTTGTACGTGGTCTGATCTAATTGTTTTTGGTTGCTGTTGGTAATCATTTCTAATTTTTCGAATTCTTCGGCTAAATTCATCAGCTCTGATATACTATCGAAATCTGTTCGACGAATGTAGAATTTATATCTAGCTTGTAAGTTATTATATACTCTTTCGAGTGCTGCCTCTCTAGTAAATTTGCCATGTCGTCTTATGAGAGTTTGGATAGCTGTAATGTAAGATTTTCCTGATTCTAAATTTGTCTGCATTCTGTTTCTTATTTCGTCTTCTAATTGTAGGGGCGAAACATTAGATCTGAAGTATGATAGGAAGTCTGCTTCAAATTCCGTATAATTACTCCATGTCTCGCGATTATTTCGGAACCACGAGAGAGCATCATCTTTTAGGAGTAGTAGTAGTGTTTTTAAAATCTCATTATATGACACTCCATATATATTTTTCAGTTCTTCGATTCTTTCTAGAAATGAGACTCCACTATTGGTCCCATCATATCTGATGTTCCAAGAGTTGATAACGTCTGCTATGTTCCGTTTCGGTGCGGACTGGGCTTTTCCTGTTGTGAGGTAATCAACCAGTGTATCTCTCATATCCTCTACATCTCCCGATATGTTTAAATCGATTTTTTTAACTCATATAGGAGTTGCTCCTCCGAAATGTCGTCGACCCACCTGTATCTTTCGTCTGGAAAGTCTAACGGCACTTGAGAAGTACGGCGTTTGGAACGTTTTCCCATTATATATTTTTAAGATAGGAAAAAAAAGAAAAGTTAATTAACAATGCTCGGGCGCCAAATTTGTAATGGTTTTTAATTACCATTTGCCGGGGGTAGTTTGTAGCCGGTTGTCCGGGTTCAAAAGAATAAATAAAAGTAAATAAATATTGATTTATTTGCAATTAAACATAAAAGAAATAAATGAAACAATGTTCTAATAATGAAATCAAATTAAAATACTAATTCAAAAGGAAAACTAACATAAATTATAATTATATCCCCAAAATAAAATAAACAGCATGAAGTGGTGGTATATCAACCTCCCGGTATTATATCTAACGCCGTGGAGGTGTTATAGCTTAAACGTCAAACGCTCGGGACGCCGGTAAATCTACCTGGCGGGTCAAGCGGACAGAGACTTACCTGACAGAGCTATCAGGTAGGACTCAGAGAGTTGTGCCTTTTCGCGGTGATTTATATAATGAAGAAAAGGCACAAAAAACAAGTACAAAAGATCACGTGTTGCCTACAGTTGGCAACACTGACCCATCTTTCTGGTAGTAATTATTTATCTGCCGTTGGCAACGAATATTACTATTGAAACATGTAAAGTGACTCAAGGTCTCAACTCAAGTGTCAGATATTGTGTATAGTAACCTCACAATATATGACTGTTATTAATATCGTAACAAGTGGCAAACAAATAGGATTCTACAGCAGATTGTTGTAATAAACAGTGAGTATTATGTGTGTTTGTTACAAGAGAAATAACTAAAATACACATTATTTATTAGAGAAATAACAAAAAAACACATTATTTAATAGAGAAATAACTAAAATACACATTATTTAATAAAGAAATAAGAAAAAACACATTATTTAATAGAGAAATAACTAAAATACACATTATTTAATAGAGAAATAACAAAAAAACACATTATTTAATAGAGAAATAACTGAAATACACATTATTTATTGGAGAAATAACTAAAATACACAATATTTTAAAAAGAAATAACAAAAAAACACATTATTTAATAAAGAAATAACAAAAAAACACATTATTTAATAGAGAAATAACAAAAAAACACAATATTTAATAGAGACATAACTAAAACACACATTATTTATTGGAGAAATAACTAAAATACACATTATTTAACAAAGAAATACCTAAAATACACATTATTTATTGAAGAATCAACTAAAATAAACATTATTTAAAAGAGAAATAATTTAAATACACATTATTTAATAGAAAAATTACAAAAAAACACATTATTTACTTGAGAAATAACTAAAATACACATTATTTAATAGAGAAATAACAAAAAAACACATTATTTTATAGAGAAATAACTGAAATACACATTATTTATTGAAAAAATAACTAAAATACACTTTATTTATTGGAGAAATATCTAAAATACACATTATTTAATAAATAAATAACTAAAATACACATTATTTAATAGAGAATTAACTAAAATACACATTATAAAATAAATAAATAACAAAAAAAGACATTATTTAATAGAGAATTAACTGAAATACACATTATTTATTAGAGAATCAACTAAAATACACATTATTTAATAAAAAAATAAATAAAATACACATTATTTATTGGAGAAATAACTAAAATACACATTATTTAATAGAGAAATAACAAAAAACACATTATTTAATAGAGAAATAACTAAAATACACATTATTTATTAGAGAAATAACTAAAATACACATTCATTAATAGAGAAATAACTAAAATACACATTATTCAATAGAGAAATAACAAAAAAACACATTATTTAATAGAGAAATAACTAACATACACATTATTTATTGGACAAATTACTAAAATACACATTATTTAATAAAGAAATAACTAAAATACACATTATTTTTTAGAGAAATAACTAAAATTCAAATTATTTAATAGAGAAATAACAAAAAAACACATTATTTAATAGAGAAATAATTAAAATACACATTATTTATTGGAGAATTAACTAAAATACACAATATTTAATAGAGAAATAACAGAAAAACACATTATTTAATAGAGAAATAACAAAAAAACACATTATTTAATAAAGAAATAACTAAAATACACATTATTTAATAGAGAATTAACAAAAAAAACACATTATTTAATAAAGAAATAACTAAAATACACAATATTTATTGGAGAAATAACTAAAATACACATTATTTGATAAAGAAATAACAAAAATACACATTATTTAATAGAGAAATAACAAAAAAACACCGTATTTATTAGAGAAATAACTAAAATACACTTTATTTATTGAAGAAATAACTAAAATACACATTATATAATAGAGAAATAACTAAAATACACATTATTTTGAAGAGAAATAACAAAAAACACATTATTTAATAGAGAAATAACAAAAAAACACATTATTTAATAGAGAAATAACTAAAATACACATTATTTGATAAAGAAATAACAAAAAACACATTATTTAATAGAGAAATAACTAAAATACACATTATTTAATAGAGAAATAAAAAAAAAACACATTATTTAATAGAGAAATAACAAAAAAACACATTATTTATTAAAGAAATAACTAAAATACACATTATTTATAAGAAAAATAACTAAGATATACATTATTTGATTTAGACATAATTAAAATACACATTATTTATTAGAGAAATAACTAAAATACACATTTTTTAATAGAGATATAACTAAAATACAAACTATTTAATAGAGAAATAACAAAAAAACACATTATTTAATAGAGAAATAACTAAAACACACATTATTTATTGGAGAAATAACTAAAATACATATTTTTTAATAAAGAAATAACTAAAATACACATTAGTTAATAGAGAAATAACTAAAATACACATTATTTATTGGAGAAATAACTGAAATACACATTATTTAATAAAGAAATAACTAAAATACACATTATTTAATAAAGAAATAACTAAAATACACATTATTTAATAGAGAAATAACTAAAATACACATTATTTAATAGAGAAATAACAAAAAACACATTATTTATTGGAGAAATAACTAAAACACACATTATTTATTGGAGAAATAACTAAAATACATATTTTTTAATAAAGAAATAACTAAAATACACATTAGTTAATAGAGAAATAACTAAAATACACATTATTTATTGGAGAAATAACTGAAATACACATTATTTAATAAAGAAATAACTAAAATACACATTATTTAATAGAGAAATAACTAAAGTACACATTATTTATTGAAGAAATAACTAAAGTACACATTATTTAATAAAGAAATAAGTAAAAAACACATTATTTAATAGAGAAATAACTTAAATACACATTATTTAATAAAGAAATAACAAAAAAACACATTATTTAATAAAGAAATAACTAAAATACACATTATTTATTAGAGAAATAACAAAAAAACACATTATTTAATAGAGTTATAACTAAAATACACATTATTTAATAAAGAAATAAGAAAAAACACATTATTTAATAGAGAAATAACTAAAATACACATTATTTAATGAAGAAATAACAAAAAAACACATTATTTAATAGAGAATTAACTAAAATACACATTATTTATTGGAGAAATAACTAAAATACACAATAATTAAAAAAAAAAATTACAAAAAAACACATTATTTAATAGAGCAATAACAAAAAAACACATTATTTAATAGAGAAATAACAAAAAAACACAATACTTAATAGAGACATAACTAAAATACACATTATTTATTGGAGAAATAACTAAAATACACATTATTTAATAGAGAAATACCTAAAATACACATTATTTATTGAAGAATCAACTAAAATAAACATTATTTAATAGAGAAATAACTTAAATACACATTATTTAATAGAAAAATTACAAAAAAAACACATTATTTACTTGAGAAATAACTAAAATACACATTATTTAATAGAGAAATAACTAAAATACACATTATTTAATAGAGAAATAACAAAAAAACACATTATTTAATAGAGAAATAACTAAAATACACATTATTTAAAAGATAAATAACAAAAAAACACATTATTTAATAGAGAAGTAACTAAAATACACATTATTTATTAGAGAACTATCTGAAATACACATTATTTAATGAGGAAATAAATTAAATAAACATTATTTAATAGAGAAATAACTAAAATACACATTATTTAATAAAGAAATAACAAAAAAACAAATTATTTAATAGAAAAATAACTAAAATACACATTATTTATTGGAGAAATAACTAAAATACACATTATTTAATAAAGAAATAACAAAAAAAACACATTATTTATTAGAGAAATAACTAAAATACACATTATTTATTGAAGAAATAACTAAAATACACATTATTTAAAAAAAAAAATAACTAAAATACACATTATTAAATAGAGAAATAACTAAAATACACATTATTTAATAAAGAAATAACAAAAAAAAATTTATTTAATAAAGAAATAACTAAAAAAAACATTATTTATTGGAAAACACATTATTTAATAGAGAAATAACTAAAATACACATTATTTAATAGAGAAATAAAAAAAAACACATTATTTAATAGAGAAGTAACTAAAATACACATTATTTATTAGAGAAATATCTGATATACACATTATTTAATAAAAAAATAAATTAAATAAACATTATTTAATAGAGAAATAACTAAAATACACATTATTTGATAAAGAAATAACAAAAAAACAAAATATTTAATAGAAAAATACTTAAAATACACATTATTTATTGGAGAAATAATTAAAATACACATTATTTAATAGAGAAATAACAAAAAAAACACATTATTTAATAGAGAAATAACTAAAATACACATTATTTATTGAAGAAATAACTAAAATACACATTATTTATGAAAAAAATAACTAAAATACACATTAGTTAATAGAGAAAAAACAAAAAAACATTTTATTTTAAAGAGAAATAACTAAAATACACATTATTTAATAGAAAAATAACAAAAAATCACATTATTTAATATAGAAATAACTAAAATACACATTATTTATTCGAAGAATAACTAAAATACAAACTATTTAATAGAGAAATAACAAAAAAAACACATTATTTACTAGAGAAATAACAAAAAAACACATTATTTAATAGAGAAATAACTAAAAGACACAATATTTATTAGAGAATAAACTGAAATGCACTCTATTTAATAGAAAAATAACTAAAATACACATTAATTATTGGAGAAATAACTAAAATACACATTATTTATTGGAGAAATAACTAAAATACACATTTATTAATAAAGAAATAACTAAAATACACATTATTTAATAGAGAAATAACTAAAATACACATTATTTAATAAAGAAATAAATAAAATACACATTATTTAATAGAGAAACAACTAAAATACACATTATTTAATAGAGAAATTACAAAACAACACATTATTTAATAGAGAAATAACTAAAATACACATTATTTATAGGAGAAATAACTAAAATACAAATTATTAATTAGAGAACTAACAAAAAAACACATTATTTAATAGAGAAATCACTAAAATACACATTATTTATTGGAGAAATAACTAAAATACACATTATTTAATAAAGAAATAACTAAAATACAAATTATTTAATAGAAAAATAACTAAAATACAAATTATTTAATAGAAAAATAACAACAAAAAAACACATTATTTACTAGAGAAATAACAAAAAAACACATTATTTAATAGAGAAATAACTAAAAGACACAATTTTTATTGGAGAATGAACTAAAATGCACATTATTTAATAGAGAAATAACTAAAATACACATTATTTAATAGAGAAATAACAAAAAAACACATTATTAAATAGAGAAATAACTAAAATACACATTATTTATTGGAGAAATAACTAAAATACACATTATTTAATAAAGAAATAACTAAAATAGACATTATTTAATAGAGAAATAACAAAAAAACACATTATTTAATAGAGAAATAACTAAAATACACATTATTTATTTGAGAAATAACTAAAATACACAATATTTAATGAAGAAGTAACAACAAAACACATTATTTAATAGAGAAATAACAAAAAAACACATTATTTAATAGAGAAATAACAAAAAAACACATTATTTAATAAAGAACTAACTAAAATACACATTATTTATTGGAGAAATAACTAAAATACACATTATTTAATAAAGAAATAACTAAAATACACATTATTTATTGAAGAAATAACTAATATACACATTATTTAATTAAGAAATAACAAAAAACACATTATTTAATAGAGAAATAACTAAAATACAGATTATTTATTGGAGATATAACTAAAATACACATTATTTAATAAAGAAATATCTAAAATACACATTATTTAATAAAGAAATAACAAGAAAACACATTATTTAATAGAGAAATAACTAAAATACACATTATTTATTGGAGAAATAACTAAAATACACATTATTTATTAAAGAAATAAATTATATACACATTATTTAATAGAGAAATAACTAAAATACACATTATTTGATAGAGAAATAACAAAAAAACAAATTATTTAATAGAAAAATAACTAAAATACACAATATTTTTTGTAGAAATAACTAAAATACACATTATTTAATAGAGAAATAACAAAAAAAACACATTATTTAATAGAGAAATAAATAAAATACACATTATTTATTGGAGAAGTAACTAAAATACACATTATTTAATAGAGAAATAACTAAAATACACATTATTTAATAGAGAAATAACAAAAAAACACATTATTTAATAGAGAAATAACTAAAATACACATTATTTAATAGAAAAATAACAAAAAATCACATTATTTAATATAGAAATAACTAAAATACACATTATTTATTGGAGAAATAACTAAAATACACATTATTTAATAGAGAACTAACTAAAATACACATTATTTAATAGAGAAATAACAAAAAAACATATTATTTAATAGAGAAATAACTAAAATACACATTATTTATTAGAAAAATAACTAAAATACACATTATTTAATAATGAAATGACTAAAATACATATTATTTGATAAAGAAATAACAAAAAAACACTTTATTTAATAAAGAAATAACTAAAATACACATTATTTTTTGGAGAAATAACTAAAATACACATTATTTAATAGAGAAATAACTAAAATACACATTATTTAGTAGAGAAATAACATTAAAAAAACACATTATTTAATAGAGAAATAACTAAAATACACATTATTTATTAGAGAAATAACTAAAATACACATTATTTAATAAAGAAATAACTAAAATACACATTATTTAATAAAGAAATAACTAAAATACACATTATTAAATAAAGAAATAACTAAAATACACATTATTAAATAGAGAAATAACTAAAATACACATTATTTAATAGAGAAATAACAAAACAATACATTATTTATTGAAGAAATAACTAAAATACACATTATTTATAGGAGAAATAACTAAAATACACATTATTAAATAGAGAACTAACAAAAAACACATTATTTAATAGAGAAATCACTAAAATACACATTAGTTATTGGAGAAATAACTAAAATACACATTATTTAAAAGAAAAATAACTAAAATACAATTTATCTAATATAGAAATAACAAAAAAACACATTATTTTATAGAGAAATAACTTAAATACACATTATTTCTTAGAGAAATAACTAAAATACAGATTATTTAATAGAGAAATAACAAAAAAACACATTATTTAATAAAAATATAACTAAAATACATATTATTTATTGGAGAAATAGCTAAAATACACATTATTTAATAAAGAAATAACTAAAATACACATTATTTATTAGAGAAATAACAAAAAAACGCATTATTTAATAAAGAAATAACTAAAATACACATTAATTATTAGAGAAATAACTAAAATACACATTATTTAATATAAAATTAACTAAATAATAATTATTTAATAAAGAAATAACTAAAATACACATTATTTATTAAAAAAATAACTAAATTACACATTATTTATTGGAGAAATAACTAAAATACACATTATTTAATAGAAAAATAACTAAAATACACATTATTTTAAAGAGAAATAACAAAAAAACACATTATTTAATAAAGAAATAACTAAAATACACATTATTTCTTGGAGAAATAACTAAAATACACTTTATTTAATAGAGAAATAACAAAAAAACACAATATTTAAAAAAGAAATAATTAAAATACACATTATTTTTTAAGGAAATAACTAAAATACACATTATTTAATGAAAAAATAACTATAATAAACTTTATTTATAGAGAAATAACTAAAATACACATTATTTAATAGAGAAATAACAAAAAAACACAATATTTAATGAAGAAATAACTAAAATACACATTATTTATTGAAGAAATAACTAAAATACACATTATTTAATAAAGAAATAACTAAAATTTACTCTATTTTATAGAGAAATAACAAAAAAACACATTCTTTAATAGAGAAATAACAAAAAAACACATTATTTACAGAAATAAATAAATACACATTATTTATTGGAGAAATAACTAAAATAAACATTATTAAATAAAAAAATAACTAAAATACACATTATTAAATAGAGAAATAACAAAAAACACATTATTCAATAAAGAAATAACAAATAAACACATTATTTAATAGAGAATTAACTAAAATACACATTATTTATTGGAGAAATAACTAAAATACACATTATTTAATAGAGAAATAACTAAAATACACATTATTTCTTGGAGAAATAACTAAAATACACAATATTTAATAGAGAAATAACAAAAAAACACAATATTTAAAAGAGAAATAACTAAAATACACATTATTTATTGAAGAAATAACTAAAATACACATTATTTAATAAAAAAATAACTAAAATAAACATTATTTATTAGAGAAATAACTAAATTATTCATTATTTAATAAAGAAATAACTAAAATACACATTACTTATTAGAAAAATAACTAAAATACACATTACTTAATAGAGAAATAACAAAAAAACACAATAATTAATAAAGAAATAACTAAAATACACATTATTTATTGGAGAAATAACTAAAATACACATTATTCAATAAAGAAATAACAAAAAAACACATTATTTAATAGAGAAATAACTAAAATACACATTATTTATTGAAGAAATATCTAAAATACACATTATTTAATAGAGAAATAACTAAAATACACATTATTTAATAGAGAATTAACAAAAAAACACATTATTTAATAGAGAAATAACTAAAATACACATTATTTCTTGGAGAACTAACTAAAATACACATTATTTAATAGAGAAATAACAAAAAAACACAATATTTAAAAGAGAAATATTTAAAATACACATTATTTATTGAAGAAATAACTAAAATACACATTATTTAGTAAAAAATAACTAAAATAAACATTATTTAATAGAGAAATAACTAAACTACACAATATTTAATAGAGAAATAACAAAAAAACACAATATTTAATGAAGAAATAACTAAAATACACATTATTTATTGAAGAAATAACTAAAAATCACATTATTTAATAAAGAAATAACTAAACTTTACATTATTTAATAGAGAAATAACAAAAAAACAAATTCTTTAATAGATAAATAACAAAAAAACACATTATTTAATACAGAAATAAATAAATACACATTATTTATTGAAGAAATAACTAAAATACACATTATTTAATAAAGAAATAACTAAAATACAGATTAATAAATAGAGAAATAACAAAAAACACATTATTCAATAAAGAAATAACAAAAAAACACATTATTTAATAGAGAACTAACTAAAATACACATTAGTTATTAAAGAAATAACTAAAATACACATTATTTAACAGAGAACAAACTAAAATACACATTATTTATTGAAGAAATCACTAAAATACACATTATTTAATTGAGAAATAACAAAAAACACATTATTTAATAGAGACATAATTAAAATACACATTAATTATTAAAGAAATAACTAAAATACACATTATTTATTAAAGAAATAACTAAAATACACATTATTTATTGGAGAAATAACTAAAAAACACATTATTTATTGAAGAAATAACTAAAATACACATTATTTAATAGAGAAATAACGAAAATACACATTATTTAATAAAGAAATAACAAAAAACACAATATTTATTAGAGAAATAACTAAAATAAACAATATTTATTAGAAAAATAACAAAAAAACACATTATTTAATAGAGAAATAACTAAAATACACAATATTTATTGGAGAAATAACTAAAATACACATTATTTAATAAAGAAATAACTAAAATACACATTATTTATTAGAGAAATAACTAAAATACACATTATTTAATAAAGAAATAACTAAAATACACATTATTTATTAGAGAAATAAATAAAATACACATTATTTAATAGAGAAATAACAAAAAAACACATTATTTATAAGAAAATTAACTAAAATACACTTTATTTATTGGAGAAATAACTAAAATACACATTATTTAATAGAGAAATAAATGAAATCCACAATATTTATTAGAGAAATAACAAAAAAACACATTATTTAATATAGAAATAATTAAAATACACATTATTTAATAAAAAAAATCCTAAAATACACATTATTTAATACAGAAATAACTAATTAACACATTATTTAATAAAGAAATAACAAATAAACACATTATTTAATAAAGAAATAACTAAAATACACATTATTTATTGGAAAAATAACTAAAATACACATTTTTTTAATAAAGAAATAACTAAAAAACACATTATTTAATAGAGAAATAACAAAAAAACACATTATTTAATAAAAAAATAACTAAAATACAAATTATTTCTTGGAGAAATAACTAAAATACACATTATTTAATAGAGAAATACCAAAAAAACACAATATTTAAAAGAGAAATAACTAAAATACACATTATTTATTGAAGAAATAACTAAAATACACATTATTTAATAAAAAAATAACTAAAATACACATTATTTAAAAGAGAAAATACTAAAATACACATTATTTAATAGAGAAATAACAAAAAAACACAATATTTAATGAAGAAATAACTAAAATACAAATTATTTATTGGAGAAATAACTAAAATACACATTATTTAATAAAGAAATAACTAAAATTTACATTAGTTAATAGAGAAATAACAAAAAACACATTATTAAATAGAGAAATAACAAAAAAACACATTATTTAATAGAGAACTAACTAAAATACACATTAGTTATTAGAGAAATAACTAAAATACACATTATTTGATAGAGAAATAACTAAAATACACATTAATTATTGAAGAAACCAATAAAATACACATTATTTAATTAAGAAATAACAAAAAACACATTATTTATTAGAGACATAACTAAAATACACATTATTTCTTGAAAAAATAACTAAAATACACATTATTTATTGAAGAAATAACTAAAATACACATTATTTATTGAAGAAATAACTAAAATACACATTATTTATTAAAGAAATAACTAAAATTTACATTATTTAATAGAGAAATAACTAAAATACACATTATTTAATAAAGAAATAACAAAAAAACACAATATTTATTAGAGAAATAACTAAAATAAACAATATTTATTAGAAAAATAACAAAAAAACACATTATTAAATAGAGAAATAACTAAAATAAACATTATTTAATAAAGAAATAAAAAAACACACAATAATAAATAGAGAAATACTTAAAATACACATTATTTAATAAAGAAATAACAAAAAAACACATTATTTAATAAAGAAATAACAAAAAAACACAATATTTAAAAGAGAAATAACTAAAATACACATTATTTATTGAAGAAATAACTAAAATACACAATATTGAATAAAAAAATAACTAAAATACACATTATTTATTAAAGAAATAAATAAAATACACATTATTTAATGAAGAAATAACTAAAATACACATTATTTAAAAGAGAAATAACAAAAAAACACATTATTTAATAGAGAAATAACTAAAATACACATTATTTATTGAAGAAATAACTAAATTACACATTATTTAATAAAAGAAATAACTAAAAACGCGTTATTTAATAGAGAAATAATTTAAATACACATTATTTAATAAAGAAATAACAAAAAAACACATTATTTAATAGAAAAATAACTAAAATACACATTATTTATTAGAGAAATAACAAAAAAACACATTATTTAATAGAGAAATAACTAAAATACACATTATTTAATAAAGAAATAAGAAAAAACACATTATTTAATAGAGAAATAACTAAAATACACATTATTTAATAGAGAAATAACAAAAAAACACATTATTTAATAGAGAAATAACTAAAATACAAATTATTTATTGGAGAAATAACTAAAATACACACTATTTTAAAAAGAAATAACAAAAAAACACATTATTTAATAGAGAAATAACAAAAAAACACATTATTTATTAAAGAAATAACAAAAAAACACAATATTTAATAGAGACATAACTAAAATACACATTATTTATTGGAGAAATAACTAAAATACACATTATTTAACAGAGAAATACCTAAAATACACATTATTTATTGAAGAATCAACTAAAATAAACATTATTTAAAAGAGAAATAATTTAAATACACATTATTTAATAGAAAAATTACAAAAAAACACATTATTTACTTGAGAAATAACTAAAATACACATTATTTAATAGAGAAATAACAAAAAAACACATTATTTTATAGAGAAATAACAAAAAAACACATTATTTAATAGAGAAATAACTAAAATACACATTATTTAATAGAGAAATAACAAAAAAACACATTATTTAATAGAGAAGTAACTAAAATACACATTATTTATTAGAGAAATATCTGAAATACACATTATTTAATAAAAAAATAAATTAAATAAACATTATTTAATAGAGAAATAACTAAAATACACATTATTTGATAAAGAAATAACAAAAAAACAAAATATTTAATAGAAAAATAACTAAAATACACATTATTTATTGGAGAAATAATTAAAATACACATTATTTAATAGAGAAATAACTAAAAAAACACATTATTAAATAGAGAAATAACTAAAATACACATTATTTATTGAAGAAATAACTAAAATACACATTATTTAATAAAGAAATAACTAAAATACACATTAGTTAATAGAGAAAAAACAAAAAAACACTTTATTTTAAAGAGAAATAACTAAAATACACATTATTTAATAGAAAAATAACAAAAAATCACATTATTTAATATAGAAATAACTAAAATACACATTATTTATTCGAGGAATAACTAAAATACAAACTATTTAATAGAGAAATAACAAAAAAAACACATTATTTACTAGAGAAATAACAAAAAAACACATTATTTAATAGAGAAATAACTAAAAGACACAATAATTATTAGAGAATGAACTGAAATGCACTCTATTTAATAGAAAAATAACTAAAATACACATTATTTATTGGAGAAATAACTAAAATACACATTATTTACTAGAAAAATAACAAAAATACACATTATTTAATAGAGAAATAACTGAAATACACATTATTTAATAAAGGTATTATTAAATAGAGAAATTACAAAACAACACATTATTTAATAGAGAAATAACTAAAATACACATTATTTATAGGAAAAATAACTAAAATACAAATTATTAATTAGAGAATTAACAAAAAAACACATTATTTAATAGAGAAATCACTAAATTACACATTATTTATTGGAGAAATAACTAAAATACACATTATTTAATAGAGAAATAACTAAAATACAAATTATTTAATAGAAAAATAACTAAAATACAAATTATTTAATAGAAAAATAACAACAAAAAAACACATTATTTACTAGAGAAATAACAAAAAAACACATTATTTAATAGAGAAATAACTAAAAGACACAATTTTTATTGGAGAATGAACTAAAATGCACATTATTTAATAGAGAAATAACTAAAATACACATTATTTAATAGAGAAATAACAAAAAAACACATTATTTAATAGAGAAATAACTAAAATACACATTAATTATTGGAGAAATAACTAAAATACACATTATTTAATAAAGAAATAACTAAAATACACATTATTTAATAGAGAAATAACAAAAAAACACATTATTTAATAGAGAAATAACTAAAATACACATTATTTATTGGAAAAATAACTTAAATACACAATATTTAATGAAGAAGTAACAACAAAACACATTATTTAATAGAGAAATAACAAAAAAACACATTATTTAATAGAGAAATAACAAAAAAACACATTATTTAATAAAGAACTAACTAAAATACACATTATTTATTGGAGAAATAACTAAAATACACATTATTTAATAAAGAAATAACTAAAATACACATTATTTATTGAAGAAATAACTAATATACACATTATTTAATTAAGAAATAACAAAAAACACATTATTTAATAGAGAAATAACTAAAATACAGATTATTTATTGGAGATATAACTAAAATACACATTATTTAATAAAGAAATATCTAAAATACACATTATTTAATAAAGAAATAACAAAAAAACACATTTTTTATTGGAGAAATAACTAAAATACACATTATTTAATAAATAAATAAATTATATACACATTATTTAATAGAGAAATAACTAAAATACACATTATTTGATAGAGAAATAACAAAAAAACAAATTATTTAATAGAAAAATAACTAAAATACACATTATTTTTTGTAGAAATAACTAAAATACACATTATTTAATAGAGAAATAACAAAAAAACACATTATTTAATAGGGAAATAAATAAAATACACATTATTTATTGGAGAAATAACTAAAATACACTTTATTTAATAGAGAAATAACTAAAATACACATTATTTAATAGAGAAATAACAAAAAAACACATTATTTAATAGAGAAATAACTAAAATACACATTATTTAATAGAAAAATAACAAAAAATCACATTATTTAATATAGAAATAACTAAAATACACATTATTTATTGGAGAAATAACTAAAATACACATTATTTAATAGAGAACTAACTAAAATACAGATTATTTAATAGAGAAATAACAAAAAAACATATTATTTAATAGAGAAATAACTAAAATACACATTATTTATTAGAAAAATAACTAAAATACACATTATTGAATAAAGAAATGACTAAAATACATATTATTTAATAGAGAAATAACAAAAAAACACTTTATTTAATAGAGAAATAACTAAAATACACATTATTTTTTGGAGAAATAACTAAAATACACATTATTTAATAGAGAAATAACTAAAATACACATTATTTAGTAGAGAAATAACATTAAAAAAACACATTATTCAATAGAGAAATAACTAAAATACACATTATTTATTAGAGAAATAACTAAAATACACATTATTTAATAAAGAAATAACTAAAATACACATTATTTAATAAAGAAATAACTAAAATACACATTATTAAATAAAGAAATAACTAAAATACACATTATTAAATAGAGAAATAACTAAAATACACATTATTTAATAGATAAATAACAAAACAATACATTATTTAATGAAGAAATAACTAAAATACACATTATTTATAGGAGAAATAACTAAAATACACATTATTAAATAGAGAACTAACAAAAAACACATTATTCAATAGAGAAATCACTAAATCACACATTAGTTATTGGAGAAATAACTTAAATACACATTATTTAAAAGAAAAATAACTAAAATACAATTTATTTAATATAAAAATAACAAAAAAACACATTATTTTATAGAGAAATAACTTAAATACACATTATTTCTTAGAGAAATAACTAAAATACAGATTATTTAATAGAGAAATAACAAAAAAACACATTATTTAATAAAAATATAACTAAAATACATATTATTTATTGGAGAAATAGCTAAAATACACATTATTTAATAAAGAAATAACTAAAATACACATTATTTATTAGAGAAATAACAAAAAAACACATTATTTAATATAGAAATAACTAAAATACACATTAATTATTAGAGAAATAACTAAAATACACATTATTTAATTTAGAATTAACTAAATTATTCATTATTTAATAAAGAAATAACTAAAATACACATTATTTATTAGAAAAATAACTAAAATACACATTATTTATTGGAGAAATAACTAAAATACACATTATTTAATAGAAAAATAACTAAAATACACATTATTTTAAAGAGAAATAACAAAAAAACACATTATTTAATAAAGAAATAACTAAAATACACATTATTTCTTTGAGAAATAACTAAAATACACTTTATTTAATAGAGAAATAACAAAAAAACACAATATTTAAAAAAGAAATAATTAAAATACACATTATTTTTTAAGGAAATAACTAAAATACACATTATTTAATGAAAAAATAACTATAATAAACTTTATTTAATAGAGAAATAACTAAAATACACATTATTTAATAGAGAAATAACAAAAAAACACAATATTTAATGAAGAAATAACTAAAATACACATTATTTATTGAAGAAATAACTAAAATACACATTATTTAATAAAGAAATAACTAAAATTTACTCTATTTTATAGAGAAATAACAAAAAAACACATTCTTTAATAGAGAAATAACAAAAAAACACATTATTTACAGAAATAAATAAATACACATTATTTATTGGAGAAATAACTAAAATAAACATTATTAAATAAAAAAATAACTAAAATACACATTATTAAATAGAGAAATAACAAAAAACACATTATTCAATAAAGAAATAACAAAAAAACACATTATTTAATAGAGAATTAACTAAAATACACATTATTTATTGGAGAAATAACTAAAATACACATTATTTAATAGAGAAATAACTAAAATACACATTATTTCTTGGAGAAATAACTAAAATACACAATATTTAATAGAGAAATAACAAAAAAACACAATATTTAATGAAGAAATAACTAAAATACACATTATTTATTGAAGAAATAACTAAAAATCACATTATTTAATAAAGAAATAACTAAAATTTACATTATTTAATAGAGAAATAACAAAAAAACAAATTCTTTAATAAATAAATAACAAAAAAACACATTATTTAATACAGAAATAAATAAATACACATTATTTATTGAAGAAATAACTAAAATACACATTATTTAATAAAGAAATAACTAAAATACAGATTAATAAATAGAGAAATAACAAAAAACACATTATTCAATAAAGAAATAACAAAAAAACACATTATTTAATAGAGAACTAACTAAAATACACATTAGTTATTAAAGAAATAACTAAAATACACATTATTTAATAGAGAACAAACTAAAATACACATTATTTATTGAAGAAATCACTAAAATACACATTATTTAATTGAGAAATAACAAAAAACACATTATTTAATAGAGACATAATTAAAATACACATTAATTTTTAAAGAAATAACTAAAATACACATTATTTATTAAAGAAATTACTAAAATACACATTATTTATTAGAGAAATAACTAAAAAACACATTATTTATTGAAGAAATAACTAAAATACACATTATTTAATAGAGAAATAACGAAAATACACATTATTTAATAAAGAAATAACAAAAAACACAATATTTATTAGAGAAATAACTAAAATAAACAATATTTATTAGAAAAATAACAAAAAAACACATTATTTAATAGAGAAATAACTAAAATACACAATATTTATTGGAGAAATAACTAAAATACACATTATTTGATAAAGAAATAACTAAAATACACATTATTTATTGGAGAAATAACTAAAATACACATTATTTAATAAAGAAATAACTAAAATACACATTATTTATTAGAGAAATAAATAAAATACACATTATTTAATAGAGAAATAACAAAAAAACACATTATTTATTAGAAAATTAACTAAAATACACTTTATTTATTGGAGAAATAACTAAAATACACATTATTTAATAGAGAAATAAATGAAATCCACAATATTTAATAGAGAAATAACAAAAAAACACATTATTTAATATAGAAATAATTAAAATACACATTATTTAATAAAAAAAATCCTAAAATACACATTATTTAATACAGAAATAACTAATTAACACATTATTTAATAAAGAAATAACAAAAAAACACATTATTTAATAAAGAAATAACTAAAATACACATTATTTATTGGAAAAATAACTAAAATACACATTTTTTTAATAAAGAAATAACTAAAAAACACATTATTTAATAGAGAAATAACAAAAAAACACATTATTTAATGAAAAAATAACTAAAATACAAATTATTTCTTGGAGAAATAACTAAAATACACATTATTTAATAGAGAAATACCAAAAAAACACAATATTTAAAAGAGAAATAACTAAAATACACATTATTTATTGAAGAAACAACTAAAATACACATTATTTATTGAAGAAATAACTAAAATACACATTATTTATTGAAGAAATAACTAAAATACACATTATTTATTAAAGAAATAACTAAAATTTACATTATTTAATAGAGAAATAACTAAAATACACATTATTTAATAAAGAAATAACAAAAAAACACAATATTTATTAGAGAAATAACTAAAATAAACAATATTTATTAGAAAAATAACAAAAAAACACATTATTAAATAGAGAAATAACTAAAATAAACATTATTTAATAAAGAAATAAAAAAACACACAATTATAAATAGAGAAATACTTAAAATACACATTATTTAATAAAGAAATAACAAAAAAACACATTATTTAATAAAGAAATAACAAAAAAACACAATATTTAAAAGAGAAATAACTAAAATACACATTATTTATTGAAGAAATAACTAAAATACACAATATTAAATAAAAAAATAACTAAAATACACATTATTTATTAAAGAAATAAATAAAATACACATTATTTAATGAAGAAATAACTAAAATACACATTATTTAAAAGAGAAATAACAAAAAAACACATTATTTAATAGAGAAATAACTAAAATACACATTATTTATTGAAGAAATAACTAAATTACACATTATTTAATAAAAGAAATAACTAAAAACGCGTTATTTAATAGAGAAATAATTTAAATACACATTATTTAATAAAGAAATAACAAAAAAACACATTATTTAATAGAAAAATAACTAAAATACACATTATTTATTAGAGAAATAACAAAAAAACACATTATTTAATAGAGAAATAACTAAAATACACATTATTTAATAAAGAAATAAGAAAAAACACATTATTTAATAGAGAAATAACTAAAATACACATTATTTAATAGAGAAATAACAAAAAAACACATTATTTAATAGAGAAATAACTAAAATACAAATTATTTATTGGAGAAATAACTAAAATACACACTATTTTAAAAAGAAATAACAAAAAAACACATTATTTAATAGAGAAATAACAAAAAAACACATTATTTAATAGAGAAATAACAAAAAAACACAATATTTAATAGAGACATAACTAAAATACACATTATTTATTGGAGAAATAACTAAAATACACATTATTTAACAGAGAAATACCTAAAATACACATTATTTATTGGAGAATCATCTAAAATAAACATTATTTAAAAAAGAAATATATTAAATACACATTATTTAATAGAAAAATTACAAAAAAACACATTATTTACTTGAGAAATAACTAAAATACACATTATTTAATAGAGAAATAACAAAAAAACACATTATTTTATAGAGAAATAACAAAAAAACACATTATTTAATAGAGAAATAACTAAAATACACATTATTTAATAGAGAAATAACAAAAAAACACATTATTTAATAGAGAAGTAACTAAAATACACATTATTTATTAGAGAACTATCTGAAATACACATTATTTAATAAAGAAATAAATTAAATAAACATTATTTAATAGAGAAATAACTAAAATACACATTATTTGATAGAGAAATAACAAAAAAACAAATTATTTAATAGAAAAATAACTAAAATACACATTATATATTGGAGAAATAACTAAAATACACATTATTTAATAAAGAAATAACAAAAAAAACACATTATTTATTAGAGAAATAACTAAAATACACATTATATATTAAAGAAATAACTAAAATACACATTATTTAAAAAAAAAATAACTAAAATACACATTATTAAATAAAGAAATAACTAAAATACACATTATTTAATAAAGAAATAACAAAAAAAAAATTATTTAATAAAGAAATAACTAAAAAAAACATTATTTATTGGAAAACTAACTAAAATACACAATATTTAATAAAGAAATAACAAAAAAACACATTATTTAATAGAGAAATAACTAAAATACACATTATTTAATAGAGAAATAACAAAAAAACACATTATTTAATAGAGAAGTAACTAAAATACACATTATTTATTAGAGAAATATCTAAAATACACATTATTTAATAAAAAAAAAAATTAAGTAAACATTATTTAATAGAGAAATAACTAAAATACACATTATTTAATAAAGAAATAACAAAAAATCAAAATATTTAATAGAAAAATAACTAAAATACACATTATTTATTGGAGAAATAATTAAAATACACATTATTTAATAGAGAAATAACAAAAAAAACACATTATTAAATAGAGAAATAACTAAAATACACATTATTTATTGAAGAAATAACTAAAATACACATTATTTAATAAAGAAATAACTAAAATACACATTAGTTAATAGAGAAAAACCAAAAAAACACTTTATTTTAAAGAGAAATAACTAAAATACACATTATTTAATAGAAAAATAACAAAAAATCACATTATTTAATATAGAAATAACTAAAATACACATTATTTATTCGAGGAATAACTAAAATACAAACTATTTAATAGAGAAATAACAAAAAAAACACATTATTTACTAGAGAAATAACAAAAAAACACATTATTTAATAGAGAAATAACTAAAAGACACAATAATTATTAGAGAATGAACTGAAATGCACTCTATTTGATAGAAAAATAACTAAAATACACATTATTTATTGGAGAAATAACTAAAATACACATTTATTAATAAAGAAATAACTAAAATACACATTATTTAATAGAGAAATAACTGAAATACACATTATTTAATAAAGAAATAAATAAAATACACATTATTTAATAGAGAAACAACTAAAATACACATTATTTAATAGAGAAATTACAAAACAACACATTATTTAATAGAGAAATAACTAAAATACACATTATTTATAGGAAAAATAACTAAAATACAAATTATTAATTAGAGAATTAACAAAAAAACACATTATTTAATAGAGAAATCACTAAATTACACATTATTTATTGGAGAAATAACTAAAATACACATTATTTAATAGAGAAATAACTAAAATACAAATTATTTAATAGAAAAATAACTAAAATACAAATTATTTAATAGAAAAATAACAACAAAAAAACACATTATTTACTAGAGAAATAACAAAAAAACACATTATTTAATAGAGAAATAACTAAAAGACACAATTTTTATTGGAGAATGAACTAAAATGCACATTATTTAATAGAGAAATAACTAAAATACACATTATTTAATAGAGAAATAACAAAAAAACACATTATTTAATAGAGAAATAACTAAAATACACATTAATTATTGGAGAAATAACTAAAATACACATTATTTAATAAAGAAATAACTAAAATACACATTATTTAATAGAGAAATAACAAAAAAACACTTTATTTAATAGAGAAATAACTAAAATACACATTATTTATTGGAGAAATAACTTAAATACACAATATTTAATGAAGAAGTAACAACAAAACACATTATTTAATAGAGAAATAACAAAAAAAACACATTATTTAATAGAGAAATAACAAAAAAACACATTATTTAATAAAGAACTAACTAAAATACACATTATTTATTGGAGAAATAACTAAAATACACTTTATTTAATAAAGAAATAACTAAAATACACATTATTTATTGAAGAAATAACTAATATACACATTATTTAATTAAGAAATAACAAAAAACACATTATTTAATAGAGAAATAACTAAAATACAGATTATTTATTGGAGATATAACTAAAATACACATTATTTAATAAAGAAATATCTAAAATACACATTATTTAATAAAGAAATAACAAAAAAACAAATTATTTAATAGAGAAATAACTAAAATACACATTATTTATTGGAGAAATAACTAAAATACACATTATATAATAAAGAAATAAATTATATACACATTATTTAATAGAGAAATAACTAAAATACACATTATTTGATAGAGAAATAACAAAAAAACAAATTATTTAATAGAAAAATAACTAAAATACACATTATTTTTTGTAGAAATAACTAAAATACACATTATTTAATAGAGAAATAACAAAAAAACACATTATTTAATAGGGAAATAAATAAAATACACATTATTTATTGGAGAAATAACTAAAATACACATTATTTAATAGAGAAATAACTAAAATACACATTAATTAATAGAGAAATAACAAAAAAACACATTATTTAATAGAGAAATAACTAAAATACACATTATTTAATAGAAAAATAACAAAAAATCACATTATTTAATATAGAAATAACTAAAATACACATTATTTATTGGAGAAATAACTAAAATACACATTATTTAATAGAGAGCTAACTAAAATACACATTATTTAATAGAGAAATAACAAAAAAACATATTATTTAATAGAGAAATAACTAAAATACACATTATTTATTAGAAAAATAACTAAAATACACATTATTTAATAAAGAAATGACTAAAATACATATTATTTAATAGAGAAATAACAAAAAAACACTTTATTTAATAGAGAAATAACTAAAATACACATTATTTTTTGGAGAAATAACTAAAATACACATTATTTAATAGAGAAATAACTAAAATACACATTATTTAGTAAAGAAATAACATTAAAAAAACACATTATTTAATAGAGAAATAACTAAAATACACATTATTTATTAGAGAAATAACTAAAATACACATTATTTAATAAAGAAATAACTAAAATACACATTATTTAATAAAGAAATAACTAAAATACACATTATTAAATAAAGAAATAACTAAAATACACATTATTAAATAGAGAAATAACTAAAATACACATTATTTAATAGAGAAATAACAAAACAATACATTATTTAATGAAGAAATAACTAAAATACACATTATTTATAGGAGAAATAACTAAAATACACATTATTAAATAGAGAACTAACAAAAAACACATTATTCAATAGAGAAATCACTAAAATACACATTAGTTATTAAAGAAATAACTTAAATACACATTATTTATTAGAGAAATAACAAAAAAAACACATTATTTAATATAGAAATAACTAAAATACACATTAATTATTAGAGAAATAACTAAAATACACATTATTTAATTTAGAATTAACTAAATTATTCATTATTTAATAAAGAAATAACTAAAATACACATTTATTATTAGAAAAATAACTAAAATACACATTATTTATTGGAGAAATAACTAAAATACACATTATTTAATAGAAAAATAACTAAAATACACATTATTTTAAAGAGAAATAACAAAAAAACACATTATTTAATAAAGAAATAACTAAAATACACATTATTTCTTGGAGAAATAACTAAAATACACTTTATTTAATAGAGAAATAACAAAAAAACACAATATTTAAAAAAGAAATAACTAAAATACACATTATTTATTAAGGAAATAACTAAAATACACATTATTTAATGAAAAAATAACTATAATAAACTTTATTTAATAGAGAAATAACTAAAATACACATTATTTAATAGAGAAATAACAAAAAAACACAATATTTAATGAAAAAATAACTAAAATACACATTATTTATTGATGAAATAACTAAATTACACATTATTTAATAAAAAAATAACTAAAATTTACTCTATTTTATAGAGAAATAACAAAAAACCACATTCTTTAATAGAGAAATAACAAAAAAACACATTATTTACAGAAATAAATAAATACACATTATTTATTGGAGAAATAACTAAAATAAACATTATTTAATAAAAAAATAACTAAAATACACATTATTCAATAGAGAAATAACAAAAAACACATTATTCAATAAAGAAATAACAAAAAAACACATTATTTAATAGAGAATTACCTAAAATACACATTATTTATTGAATAAATAACTAAAATACACATTATTTAATAGAGAAATAACTAAAATACACATTATTTCTTGGAGAAATAACTAAAATACACATTATTTAATAGAGAAATAACAAAAAAACACAATATTTAAAAGAGAAATAACTAAAATACACATTATTTATTAAAGAAATAACTAAAATACACATTATTTAATAAAAAAATAACTAAAATAAACATTATTTAAAAGAGAAATAACTAAATTATTCATTATTTAATAAAGAAATAACTAAAATACACAATATTTATTAGAAAAATTACTAAAATACACATTACTTAATAGAGAAATAACAAAAAAAACACAATAATTAATAAAGAAATAACTAAAATACACATTATTTATTGGAGAAATAACTAAAATACACATTATTTAATAAAGAAATAACAAAAAAACACATTATTTAATAGAGAAATAACTAAAATACACATTATTTATTGGAGAAATATCTAAAATACACATTATTTAATAGAGAAATAACTAAAATACACATTATTTAATAGAGAATTAACAAAAAACACATTATTTAATAGAGAAATAACTAAATTACACATTATTTCTTGGAGAACTAACTAAAATACACATTATTTAATAGAGAAATAACAAAAAAACACAATATTTAAAAGAGAAATATTTAAAATACACATTATTTATTGAAAAAATAACTAAAATAAACATTATTTAATAGAGAAATAACTAAACTACACATTATTTAATAGAGAAATAACAAAAAAACACAATATTTAATGAAGAAATAACTAAAATACACATTATTTATTGAAGAAATAACTAAAAATCACATTATTTAATAAAGAAATAACTAAAATTTACATTATTTAATAGAGAAATAACAAAAAAACAAATTCTTTAATAGATAAATAACAAAAAAACACATTATTTAATACAGAAATAAATAAATACACATTATTTATTGAAGAAATAACTAAAATACACATTATTTAATAAAGAAATAACTAATATACAGATTAATAAATAGAGAAATAACAAAAAACACATTATTCAATAAAGAAATAACAAAAAAACACATTATTTAATAGAGAACTAACTAAAATACACATTAGTTATTAAAGAAATAACTAAAATACACATTATTTAATAGAGAACAAACTAAAATACACATTATTTATTGAAGAAATCACTAAAATACACATTATTTAATTGAGAAATAACAAAAAACACATTATTTAATAGAGACATAATTAAAATACACATTAATTATTAAAGAAATAACTAAAATACACATTATTTATTAAAGAAATAACTAAAATACACATTATTTATTGGAGAAATAACTAAAAAACACATTATTTATTGAAGAAATAACTAAAAAACACATTATTTAATAGAGAAATAACAAAAAAACACATTATTTAATAGAAAAATGACTAAAATACAAATTATTTCTTGGAGAAATAACTAAAATACACATTATTTAATAGAGAAATACCAAAAAAACACAATATTTAAAAGAGAAATAACTAAAATACACATTATTTATTGAAGAAATAACTAAAATACACAATATTTAATAAAAAAATAACTAAAATACACATTATTTAATAGAGAAAATACTAAAATACACATTATTTAATAGAGAAATAACAAAAAAACACAATATTTAATAAAGAAATAACTAAAATACACATTATTTATTGGAGAAATAACTAAAATACACATTATTTATTAAAGAAATAACTAAAATTTACATTAGTTAATAGAAAAATAACAAAAAACACATTATTAAATAGAAAAATAACAAAAAAACACATTATTTAATAGAGAACTAATTAAAAAACACATTAGTTATTAGAGAAATAACTAAAATACACATTATTTGATAGAGAAATAACTAAAATACACATTAATTATTGAAGAAACCAATAAAATACACATTATTTAATTGAGAAATAACAAAAAACACATTATTTATTAGAGACATAACTAAAATACACATTATTTCTTGAAAAAATAACTGAATTACACATTATTCATTAAAGAAATAACTAAAATACACATTATTTATTGAAGAAATAACTAAAATACACATTATTTATTAAAGATACAACTAAAATTTACATTATTTAATAGAGAAATAACTAAAATACACATTATTTAATAAAGAAATAACAAAAAAACACAATATTTATTAGAGAAATAACTAAAATAAACAATATTTATTAGAAAAATAACAAAAAAACACATTATTAAATAGAGAAATAACTAAAATAAACATTATTTAATAAAGGAATTAAAAAACACACAATAATAAATAGAGAAATACTTAAAATACACATTATTTAATAAAGAAATAACAAAAAAACACATTATTTAATAAAGAAATAACAAAAAAACACAATATTTAAAAGAGAAATAACTAAAATACACATTATTTATTGAAGAAATAACTAAAATACACAATATTAAATAAAAAAATAACTAAAATACACATTATTTATTAAAGAAATAACTAAAATACACATTATTTAATGAAGAAATAACTAAAATACACATTATTTAAAAGAGAAATAACAAAAAAACACATTATTTAATATAGAAATAACTAAAATACACATTATTTATTGAAGAAATAACTAAATTACACATTATTTAATAAAGAAATAACCTTAAAACACATTATTTAATAGAGAAATAATTTAAATACACATTATTTAATAAAGAAATAACAAAAAAACACATTATTTAATAGAAAAATAACTAAAATACACATTATTTATTAGAGAAATAACAAAAAAACACATTATTTAATAGAGAAATAACTAAAATACACATTATTTAATAAAGAAATAAGAAAAAACACATTATTTAATAGAGAAATAACTAAAATACACATTATTTAATAGAGAAATAACAAAAAAACACATTATTTAATAAAGAAATAACTAAAATACAAATTATTTATTGGAGAAATAACTAAAATACACACTATTTTAAAAAGAAATAACAAAAAAACACATTATTTAATAGAGAAATAACAAAAAAACACATTATTTAATAGAGAAATAACAAAAAAACACAATATTTAATAGAGACATAACTAAAATACACATTATTTATTGGAGAAATAACTAAAATACACATTATTTAACAGAGAAATACCTAAAATACACATTATTTATTGGAGAATCAACTAAAATAAACATTATTTAAAAGAGAAATAATTTAAATACACATTATTTAATAGAAAAATTACAAAAAAACACATTATTTACTTGAGAAATAACTAAAATACACATTATTTAATAGAGAAATAACAAAAAAACACATTATTTTATAGAGAAATAACTGAAATACACATTATTTATTAAAAAAATAACTAAAATACACTTTATTTATTGGAGAAATATCTAAATTACACATTATTTAATAAAGAAATAACTAAAATACACATTATTTAATAGAGAATTAACTAAAATACACATTATTTAATAAATAAATAACAAAAAAACACATTATTTAATAGAGAATTAACTAAAATACACATTATTTAATAGAGAATTAACAAAAAAACACATTATTTAATAAAGAAATAACAAAAAAACACATTATTTATTGAAGAAATAACAAAAAAACACATTATTTATTAGAGAAATAACAAAAAAACACATTAATTAATAAAGAAATAACTAAAATACACATTATTTAATAGAGAATTAACAAAAAAACACATTATTTGATAAAGAAATAACTAAAATACACAATATTTATTGGAGAAATAACTGAAATACACATTATTTGATAAAGAAATAACAAAAATACACATTATTTAATAGAGAAATAACAAAAAAACACCGTATTTATTAGAGAAATAACTAAAATACACTTTATTTATTGAAGAAATAACTAAAATACACATTATTTAAAAGAGAAATAACTAAAATACACATTATTTTAAAGAGAAATAACAAAAAACACATTATTTAATAGAGAAATAACAAAAAAACACATTATTTAATAGAGAAATAACTAAATTACACATTATTTAATAAATAAATAAGAAAAAACACATTATTTAATAGAGAAATAACTAAAATACACATTATTTAATAGAGAATTAACAAAAAAACACATTATTTAATAAAGAAATAACAAAAAAACACATTATTTATTGAAGAAATAACTAAAATACACATTATTTATAAGAAAAATAACTAAAATATACATTATTTGATTTAGAAATAATTAAATTACACATTATTTATTGAAGAAATAACTAAAATACACATTTTTTAATAGAGATATAACTAAAATACAAATTATTTAATAGAGAAATAACAAAAAACACATTATTTAATAGAGAATTAACTTAAATACACATTATTTATTAAAGAAATAACTAAAATACACATTATTTAATAAAGAAATAACTAAAATACACATTATTTAATAGAGAAATAACTAAAATACACATTATTTAATAGAGAAATAACAAAAAAACACATTATTTAATAGAGAAATAACTAAAATACACATTATTTATTGGAGAAATAACTAAAATACATATTATTTAATAAAGAAATAACTAAAATACACATTAGTTAATAGAGAAATAACTGAAATACACATTATTTATTGAGAAATAACTGAAATACACATTATTTAATAAAGAAATAACTAAAATACACATTATTTAATAGAGAAATAACAAAAAAAACATTATTTAATAGAGAAATAACTAAAAAACACATTATTTATTGAAGAAATAGCTAAAATACACATTATTTAATAAAGAAATAACTAAAAAACACATTATTTAATAGAGAAATAACTTAAATACACAATATTTAATAAAGAAATAACAAAAAAACAAATTATTTAATAAAGAAATAACTAAAATACACATTATTTATTAGAGAAATAACAAAAAAACACATTATTTAATAGAGAAATAACTAAAATACACATTATTTAATAAAGAAATAAGAAAAAACACATTATTTAATAGAGAAATAACTAAAATACACATTATTTAATAAAGAAATAAGAAAAAACACATTATTTAATAGAGAAATAATTAAAATACACATTATTTATTGGAGAATTAACTAAAATACACAATATTTAATAGAGAAATAACAAAGAAACACATTATTTAATACAGAAAAAAATAAATACACATTATTTATTGGAGAAATAACTAAAATACACATTATTTCATAAAGAAATAACTAAAATACACATTATTCAAGAAAGAAATAACAAAAGACACATTATTTAATAGAGAAATAAAAATAAAACACATTATTTAATAGAGAACTAACTAAAATATACATTAGTTATTGGAGAAATAACTAAAATACACATTATTTAATAGAGAAATAACTAAAATACACATTATTTATTGAAGAAATCACTAAAATACACATTATTTAATTGAGAAATAACAAAAAACACATTATTTATTAGAGACATATCCTTAAGACACATTATTTATTGAAGAAATAACTAAAATACACATTATTTATTGAAGAAATAACTAAAATACACATTATTTATTAAAGAAATATTTAAAATACACATTATTTATTGAAGAAATAACTAAAATACACATTATTTAATAGAAAAATAACTAAAATACACATTATTTAATAAAAAAATAACAAAAAAACAGATTATTTATTAAAGAAATAACTTAAATAAACAATATTTATTAGAAAAATAACAAAAAAAACACATTATTTAATAGAGAAATAACTAAAATACACATTATTTAATAAAGAAATAAGAAAAACACCTTATTTAATAGAGAAATAACTAAAATGCACATTATTTAATAAAGAAATAACAAAAAAACACAATATTTAATAGAGAAATAACTAAAATACACATTATTTATTGAAGAAATAACTAAAATACACATTATTTAATAAAGAAATAACTAAAATACACATTTATTATTGGAGAAATAACTAAAATACACAATATTTAATAAAGAAATAACTAAAATACACATTATTTATTAGAGAAATAAATAAAATACACATTATTTGATGGAGAAATAACAAAATAACACATTATTTATTAGAAAAATAACTAAAATACACTTTTATTTATTGGAGAAATAACTAAAATACACATTATTTAATAAAGAAACAACTAAAATACACAATATTTAATTGAGAAATAACAAAAAAACACATTATTTAATAGAGAAATAACTAAAATACACATTATTTAATAAAAAAATAACTAAAATACACATTATTTAATAGAGAAATAAAAAACACATTAAAAAATTAAATTTATGAAAAAATATTCTAAACTAATAACATCCATAGACGCGTTTCGAGGTTTACCTCTCATCAGTTTGGCTTTATTTATTTAAACCTAATAATTGATTTTTAACTTACTTTGTTAACATTGTTCACCACCACAATTCAAAGTGGATACTTTAAAGGGTGTATTTTGACTATTTATACTAACTGACTTAATGACTTTATTACAACTGTCTCATTTGAGGACATTGCGTCTCTTCTTTATATATTTTATATAAAAAACACAATATTTATTAGAGAAATAACTAAAAAACACATTATTTAATAAAGAAATAACTAAAATACATTATTAAATAGAGAAATAACTAAAATACACATTATTTAATAAAGAAATAACTAAAATACATTATTAAATAGAGAAATAACTGAAATACACATTATTTAATAAAGAAATAACAAAAAAACACATTATTTAATAAAGAAATAACTAAAATAAACATTATTTATTGGAGAACTAACTAAAATACACAATATATAATAAAGAAATAACAAAAAAACACATTATTTAATAGAGAAATATCTAAAATACACATTATTTAATAGAGAAATAACAAAAAACACATTATTTAATAGAGAAGTAACTAAAATACACATTATTTATTAGAGAATTATCTGAAATACACATTATTTAATAAGGAAATAAATTATATACACAATATTTAATAAAGATATAACTAAAATGCACATTATTTGATAGAGAAATAACTAAAAAACAAAATATTTAATAGAAAAATAACTAAAATACACTTTATTTATTGAAGAAATAACTAAAATACACATTATTTAATAGAGAAATAACAAAAAAACAAATTATTTAATAAAGAAGTAAATAAAATACACATTATTTATTGGAGAAATAACTAAAATACACATTATTTAATAGAGAAATAACTAAAATACACATTATTTAAAAGAAAAATAACGAAAAATTACATTATTTAATATAGAAATAACTAAAATACACATTATTTATTAGAGAAACAACTAAAATACACATTATTTAATAGAGAAATAACTAAAATACACATTATTTATTAGAGAAATAACAAAAAAACACATTATTTAATAGAGAAATATCTAAAATACACATTATTTATTGGAAAAATAACTAAAGTACACATTATTTAATAAAGAAATGACTAAAATACATATTATTTAATAGAGAAATAACAAAAAAACACTTTATTTAATAGAGAATTTACTAAAATACACATTATTTATTGGAGAAATAACTAAAATACACATTATTTAATAGAGAAATAACTAAGATACACATTATTTCTTAGAGAAATAACTAAAATACAGATTATTTTATAGAGAAATAACAAAAAAACACATTATTTAATAAAGAAATAACTAAAATACACATTATTTATTGGAGAAATAGCTTAAAAAACACATTATTTAATAAAGAAATAACTAAAATACACATTATTTAATAGAGATATAACAAAAAAACACATTATTTAATAGAGAAATAACTAAAATACACATTAATAATTGGAGAAATAACTAAAATATACATTATTTAATAAAAAAATAACTAAAATACACATTATTTAATAAAGAAACAACTAAAATATACAATATTTATTAAAAAAATTACAAAACAACACATTATTTAATAGAGAAATAACTAAAATACACATTATTTATAGGAAAAATAACTAAAATACACAATATTAAATAGAGAACTAACAAAAAAAACACATTATTTAATAGAGAAATCAATAAAATACACTATATTTATTGGAGAAATAACTAAAATACATATATTTAATAGAGAAATAACTAAAATACAAATTATTTAATAAAGAAATAACTAAAATACAAATTATTTAATAGAGAAATAACAAAAAAAACACATTAATTACTAGAGAAATAACAAAAAAACACATTATTGGTTAGAGAAATAACTAAAAAACACATTATTTATTGGAGAATGAACTGAAATACACATTATTTAATAGAGAAATAACTAAAATACACATTATTTAATAGAAAAATAACAAAAAAACACATTATTTAATAAAGAAATAACTAAAATACACATTATTTATTGGAGAAATAACTAAAAGACACTTTATTTAATAAAGAAATAACTAAAATACACATTATTTAATAGAGAAATAACAAAAAAACGAATTATTTAATAGAGAAATAACTAAAATACATATTATTTATTGGAGAAATAACTAAAATACACATTATTTAATAGAGAAATAACTAAAATACACATTATATATTAGAGAAATAACTAAGATACACATTATTTATTAGAGAAATAATTAAAACACACATTATTTAATAGAGAAATAACTAAAATACACATTATTTAATAGAGAAATAACAAAAAAACACTTTATTTAATTGAGAAATAACTAAAATACACATTATTTATGGAGAAATAACTAAAATACACATTATTTAAAAGAGAAATACCTAAAATACACATTATTTATTGTAGAAATAACTAAAATACACATTATTTACTAGAGAAAAAACTTAAATACACATTATTTAATAGAAAAATTACAAAAAACACATTATTTAATAGAGAAATAACTAAAATACACATTATTTATTGGAGAAATAACTAAAATACACATTATTTAAAAGAAAAATAACTAAAATGCACATTATATATTGGAGAAATAACTAAAATACACATTATTTATTGGAGAAATAACTAAAATACACAATATTTAATTGAGAAATAACTAAAATACACATTATTTATTAGAGAAATAACTAAAATACACATTATTTAATAGAGAAATAACTAAAATACACATTATATATTGGAGAAATAACTAAAATACACATTATTTATTGGAGAAATAACTAAAATACACATTATTTAATAAAGAAATATCTAAAATACACATTATTTTTTAGAGAAATAACTAAAATACACATTATTTAATAGAGAAATAACCAAAAAACACATTATTTAATAGAGAAATAACTAAAATACACACTATTTATTGGAAAATTAACTAAAATACACAATATTTAAGAGAGAAATAACAAAAAAACACATTATTTAATAGAGAAATAACAAAAAAACACCGTATTTATTAGAGAAATAACTAAAATACACTTTATTTATTGAAGAAATAACTAAAATACACATTATATAATAGAGAAATAACTAAAATACACATTATTTAATAAAAAAATAACAAAAATAACATTATTTAATAGAGAAATAACAAAAAAACACATTCTTTAATAGAGAAATAACAAAGAAACACATTATTTAATACAGAAATAAATAAATACACATTATTTATTGGAGAAATAACTAAAATACACATTATTTAATAAAGAAATAACTAAAGTACACATTATTTAATAAAGAAATAACAAAAAAACACATTATTTAATAGAGAAATAACTAAAATACACATTGTTTAATAAAGAAATAAGAAAAAACACATTATTTAATAGAGAAATAACTAAAATTCATATTATTTAATAGAGAAATAACAAAAAAACACATTATTTAATAGAGAAATAACTAAAATACACATTATTTATTGGAGAAATAACTAAAATACACATTATTTAATAAAGAAATAACTAAAATACACAATATTTAATAGAGAAATAACTAAATTACACAATATTTAATAGAGAAATAACAAAAAAACACTTTATTTAATAGAGAAATAACTAAAATACACATTATTTATTAAAAAAATAACTAAAATACACATTATTTAGAAGAGAAATAACTAAAATACACATTATTTAATAGAAAAATAACAAAAAAACACATTATTTAATAAAGAAATAACTAAAATACACATTGATTAATAGAGAAATAACAAAAAAACACATTGATCAATAGTGAAATAACTAAAATACACATTATCTATTGGAGAAATAACTAAATTACACATTATTTAATAGAGAAATAACAAAAAAACACAATATTTAAAAGAGAAATAACTATAATACACATTATTTATTGAAGAAATAACTAAAATACACATTATTTAATAGAGAAATAACTAAAATACACATTATTTAGAAGAGAAATAACTAAAATACACATTATTTAATAAAAAAATAACAAAAAAACACATTATTTAATAGAGAAATAACTAAAATACACATTATTTAATAGAGAATTAACAAAAAAACACATTATTTAATAGAAAAATAACTAAAATACACATTATTTATTAAAGAAATAACTAAAATACACAATATTTAATAAAGAAAAAACAAAAAAACACATTATTTAATAGAGAAATAACAAAAAAACACATTATTTAATAGAGAAATAACAAAAAAACACAATACTTAATAGAGACATAACTTAAATACACATTATTTAATAAAAAAAATACCTAAAATACACATTATTTATTGGAAAATCAACTAAAATAAACATAATTTAATAGAGAAATATCTTAAATACACATTATTTAATAGAAAAGTTTCAAAAAACACATTATTTACTTGAGAAATAACTAAAATACACATTATTTAATAGAGAAATAACAAAAAAACACATTATTCAATAGAGAAATAATTAAAATACACATTATTTATTGAAGAAATAACTAAAATACACATTATTTATTGGAGAAATAACTAAAATACACATTATTTAATAAAGAAATAACTAAAATACACATTATTTAATAGAGAATTAACTAAAATACACATTATTAAATAAATAAATAACAAAAAACACATTATTTAATAGAGAATTAACTGACTTACACATTATTTATTAGAGAATCAACTAAAATACGCATTATTTAATAGAGAAATAACTAAAATACACATTATTTATTGGAGAAATAACTAAAATACACATTATTTAATAGAGAAATAACAAAAAACACATTATATAATAGAGAAATAACTAAAATACACATTATTTATTGGAGAAATAACGAAAATACACATTATTAAATAGAGAAATAACTAAAATACACATTATTCAATAGAGAAATAACAAAAAAACACATTATTTAATAGAGAAATAACTAACATACACATTATTTATTGGACAAATTACTAAAATACACATTATTTAATAGAGAAATAACTAAAATACACATTATTTTTTAGAGAAATAACTAAAATACACATTATTTAATAGAGAAATAACAAAAAAACACATTATTTAATAGAGAAATAATTAAAATACACATTATTTATTGAAGAATTAACTAAAATACACAATATTTAATAAAGAAATAACAAAAAACACATTATTTAAGAAAAAAATAACAAAAAAACACATTATTTAATAGAGAAATAACTAAAATACACATTATTTAATAGAGAATTAACAAAAAACACATTATTTAATAGAGAAATAACTAAAATACACAATATTTATTGGAGAAATAACTAAAATACACATTATTTGATAAAGAAATAACTAAAATACACATTATTTAATAGAGAAATAACAAAAAAACACGGTATTTATTAGAGAAATAACTAAAATACACTTTATTTATTAAAGAAATAACTAAAATACACATTATATAATAGAGAAATAACTAAAATACACATTATTTAATAGAGAAATAACTAAAATACACATTATTTATTGAAGAAATCACTAAAATACACATTATTTAATTGAGAAATAACAAAAAACACAATATTTATAAGAGACATAACTAAAATACACATTATTTATCAAAGAAATAACTAAAATACACATTATTTATTGAGGAAATAACTAAAATACACATTATTTATTAAAGAAATAACTAAAACACACATTATTTATTGATGAAATAACTAAAATACACATTATTTATTAGAGAAATAACTAAAATACACATTATTTAATAGAGAAATAACAAAAAAACACATTATTTAATAGAGAAATAACTAAAATACACATTATTTATTGAAGAAATTACTAAAATACACATTATTTAATAAAGGAATAACTAAAATACACATTATTTATTGGAGAAATAACTAAAATACACATTATTTAATAAAGAAATAACTAAAATACACATTATTTATTAGAGAAATAAAAAAATACACATTATTTAATAAAGAAATAACAAAAAAACACATTATTTATTAGAAAATTAACTAAAATACACTTTATTTATTAGAGAAATAACTAAAATACACAATATTTAATAGAGAAATAACTAAATTACACAATTTTTAATACAGAAATAACAAAAAAACACATTATTTAATAGAGAAATAACTAAAATACACATTATTTAATAAAAAAATAACTAAAATACACATTATTTAGAAGAGAAATAACTAAAATACACATTATTTAATAGAAAAATAACAAAAAAACACATTATTTAATAGAGAAAAAACTAAAATACACATTATTTATTGGAGAAATAACTAAAATACACAATATTTAATAGAGAAATAACTAAAATACACATTGATTAATAGAGAAATAACAAAAAATCACATTATTTATTAGAGAAATAACTAAAATACACATTATTTCTTGGAGAAATAACTAAAATACACATTATTTAATAGAGAAATAACAACAAAACACAATATTTAAAAGAGAAATAACTAAAATACACATTATTTATTGAAGAAATAACTAAATTACACATTATTTAATAAAAAAATAACTAAAAAACACATTATTTAATAGAGAAATAACTAAAATACACATTATATAATAGAGAAATAACAAAAAAACACATTATTTAATGAAAAAATAACTAAAAAACACATAATTTATTGGAGAAATAACTAAAATACACGTTATTTAATAAAGAAATAACTAAAATACACATTATTTTATAGAGAAATAACTAAAATACACATTATTTAATAGAGAAATAACAAAAAAACACATTATTTAATAGTGAAATAACTAAAATACACATTATTTATTGGAAAAATAACTAAAATACACATTATTTAATAAAGAAATAACTAAATTACACATTAGTTGATAGAGAAATAACTAAAATACACATTATTTATTGGAGAAATAACTAAAATACACATTATTTAATAAAGAAATAAATAAAATACATAATATTTAATAGAGAAATAGCTAAAATACACCTTATTTAATAGAAAAATAACAAAAAAACACATTATTTAATAGAGAATTAATAAAATACACATTATTTAATAGAGAAATAACAAAAAAACACATTATTTAATAGAGAAATAACTAAAATACACATTATTTATTGATGAAATAACTAAAATACAAATTATTTAATAAAGAAATAACTAAAAAACACATTATTTAATAGAGAAATAACTTAAATACACATTATTTAATAAAGAAATAACAAAAAAACACATTATTTAATAGAGAAATAACTTAAATACACATTATTAAATAAAGAAATAAGAAAAAACACATTATTTAATAGAGAAATAACTAAAATACACATTATTTAATAGAGAAATAACAAAAAAACACATTATTTAAAAGAGAAATAACTAAAATACACATTATTTAATGAAGAAATAACTAAAATACACATTATATAATAGAGAAATAACTAAAATACACATTATTTAATAGAGAAATAACTTAAATACACATTATTTAATAAAGAAATAAGAAAAAACACATTATTTAATAGAGACATAATTAAAATACACATTATTTAATAGAGAAATAACAAAAAAACACATTATTTAATAGAGAAATAACTAAAATACACATTATTTATTGAAGAAATAACTAAAAAACACAATATTTAATAAATAAATAACAAAAAAACACTTTATTTAATAGAGAAATAACAAAAAAACACATTATTTAATAAAGAAATAACAAAAAAAAAACAATATTTAATAGAGACATAACTAAAATACACATTATTTATTAGAAAAATACCTAAAATACACATTATTTATTGGAAAATCAACTAAAATAAACATTATTTAATAGAGAAATATCTTAAATACACATTATTTAATAGAAATTAAAAAAAAAACACATTATTTACTTGAGAAATAACTAAAATACACATTATTTAATAGAGAAATAACAAAAAAACACATTATTCAATAGAGAAATAACTGAAATACACATTATTCATTAAAGAAATAACTAAAATACACATTATTTATTAGAGAAATAACTAAAATACACATTATTTAATAAAGAAATAACTAAAATTCACATTATTTAATAGAGAATTAACTAAAATACACATTATTAAATAAATAAATAACAAAAAACACATTATTTAATAGAGAATTAACTGAAATACACATTATTTATTAGAGAATCAACTAAAATACACATTATTTAATAGAGAAATAACTAAAATACACATTATTTATTTGAGAAATAACTAAAATACACATTATTTAATAGAGAAATAACAAAAAACACATTATTTAATAGAGAAATAACTAAAATACACATTATTTATTGGAGAAATAACTAAAATACACATTATTTATTAAAAAAATAACTAAAATACACATTATTCAATAGAGAAATAACAAAAAAACACATTATTTAATAGAGAAATAACTAACATACACATTATTTATTGGACAAATTACTAAAATACAAATTATTTAATAGAGAAATAACTAAAATACACATTATTTTTTAGAGAAATAACTAAAATACACATTATTTAATAGAGAAATAACAAAAAAACACATTATTTAATAGAGAAATAATTAAAATAAACATTATTTATTGAAGAATTAACTAAAATACACAATATTTAATAGAGAAATAACAAAAAAACACATTATTAAATAGAGAAATAACAAAAAAACACATAAATTAATAGAGAAATAACTAAAATACACATTATTTAATAGAGAATTAACAAAAAACACATTAATTAATAGAGAAATAACTAAAATACACAATATTTATTGGAGAAATAACTAAAATACACATTATTTGATAAAGAAATAACTAAAATACACATTATTTAATAGAGAAATAACAAAAAAACACCGTATTTATTAGAGAAATAACTAAAATACACTTTATTTATTAAAGAAATAACTAAAATACACATTATATAATAGAAAAATAACTAAAATACACATTATTTAAAAAAAAAATAACAAAAAACACATTATTTAATAGAGAAATAACAAAAAAACACATTATATATTAGAGAACTAACTAAAATACACATTAGTTATTGAAGAAATAACTAAAATACACATTATTTAATAGAGAAATAACTAAAATACACATTTATTATTGAAGAAATCACTAAAATACACATTATTTAATTGAGAAATAACAAAAACACAATATTTATAAGAGACATAACTAAAATACACATTATTTATTAAAGAAATAACTAAAATACACATTAATTATTGAGGAAATAACTAAAATACACATTATTTATTAAAGAAATAACTAAAATACACATTATTTATTGATGAAATAACAAAAATACACATTATTTAATAGAGAAATAACTAAAATACACATTATTTATTAAAGAAATAACAAAAAAAACACATTATTTATTAGAGAAATAACTAAAATAAACAACATTTATTAGAAAAATAACAAAAAAACACATTATTTAATAGAGAAATAACTTAAATACACATTGTTTAATAAAGAAATAAGAAAAAACACATTATTTAATAGAGAAATAACTAAAATACACAATATTTAATAGAGAAATAACAAAAAAACACATTCTTTAATAGAGAAATAACTAAAATACACATTATTTATTGAAGAAATTACAAAAATACACAGTATTTAATAAAGAAATAACTAAAATACACATTATTTATTGGAGAAATAACTAAAATACACATTATTTAATAAAGAAATAACTAAAATACACATTATTTATTAGAAAAATAAAAAAAATACACATTATTTAATAGAAAAATAAGAAAAAAACACATTATTTAATAGAAAATTAACTAAAATACACTTAATTTGTTCGAGAAATAACTAAAATACACAATATTTAATAGAGAAATAACTAAATTACACAATATTTAATAGAGAAATAACAAAAAAACACATTATTTAATAAAGAAATAACTAAAATACACATTATTTAATAAAGAAATAACTAAAATACACATTATTTATTGGAGAAATAACTAAAATACACATTATTTAATTAAGAAATAACTAAAATGCACATTATATATTAAAAAAATAACTAAAATACACATTATTTATTAGAGAACTAACTATATTACACATTAATTATTGAGGAAATAACTAAAATACACATTATTTATTAAAGAAATAACTAAAATACACATTATTTATTGATGAAATAACAAAAATACACATTATTTAATAGAGAAATAACTAAAATACACATTATTTAATAAAAAAATTTCAAAAAAACACATTATTTACTTGACAAATAACTAAAATACACATTATTTAATAGAGAAATAACAAAAAAACACATTATTCAATAGAGAAATAACTGAAATACACATTATTTAATAGAGTAATAACAAAAAAACACATTATTTAATTAAGAAATAACTAAAATACACATTATTTATTGGAGAAATAACTAAAATACACATTATTCATTAGAGAAATACCTAAAAGACACATTATTTATTGGAGAAATAACTAAAATACACATTATTTAATAGAGAAATAACTTAAATACACATTATTTAATAAAAAAATTACAAAAAACACATTATTTAATAGAGAAATAACTAAAATACACATTATTTATTGGAGAAATAACTAAAATACACATTATTTAATAGAGAAATAACTAAAATGCACATTATATATTGAAAAAATAACTAAAATACACATTATTTATTTGAGAAATAACTAAAATACACATTATTTAATAGAGAAATAACTAAAATGCACATTATATATTAAAAAAATAACTAAAATACACATTATTTATTTGAGAAATAACTAAAATACACATTATTTATTGGAGATATTACAAAAATACACATTATTTAATAAAGAAATAACTAAAATACACATTATTTATTGGAGAAATAACTAAAATACACATTATTTAATAAAGAAATAACTAAAATACACATTATTTATTAGAGAAATAAAAAAAATACACATTATTTAATAAAGAAATAACTAAAATACACATTATTTATTGGAGAAATAGCTAAAATACACATTATTTAATAAAGAAATAACCTAAATACACATTATATAATAGAGAAATAACAAAAATACACTTTATTTAATAGAGAAATAACTAAAATACACATTAATTATTGGAGAAATAACTAAAATACACATTATTTAATAAAAAAATAACTAAAATACACATTATTTAATAGAGAAATAACTAAAATATACATTATTTAATAAAGAAATAACTAAAATACACATTATTTATTAGAGAAACAACTAAAATACACATTATTTATTAGAAAAATTACAAAACAACACATTATTTAATAGAGAAATAACTAAAATACACATTATTTATAGGAGAAATAACTAAAATACACAATATTAAATAGAGAACTAACAAAAAAACAGATTATTTAATAAAGAAATCACTAAAATACACATTATTTATTGGAGAAATAACTATAATACATATATTTAATAGAGAAATAACTAAAATACAAATTATTTAATAGAGAAATAACTAAAATACAAATTATTTAATAGAGAAATAACAAAAAAAACACATTAATTACTAGAGAAATAACAAAAAAACACATTATTTAATAGAGAAAAAACTAAAAGACACATTATTTATTGGAGAATAAACTGAAATACACATTATTTAATAAAGAAATAACTAAAATACACATTATTAAATAGAAAAATAACAAAAAAAACACATTATTTAATAGAGAAATAACTAAAATACACATTATTTATTGGAGAAATAACTAAAATACACATTATTTAATAAAGAAATAACTAAATTACACATTATTTAATAGAGAAATAACAAAAAAACGAATTATTTAATAGAGAAATAACTAAAATACACATTATTTATTGATGAAATAATTAAAATACACATTATTTAATAGAGAAATAACTAAAATACACATTATATATTGGAGAAATAACTAAAATACACATTATTTATTAGAGAAATAATTAAAACACACATTATTTAATAGAGAAATAACTAAAATACACATTATTTAATAGAGAAATAACAAAAAAACACATTATTTATTTGAGAAATAACTAAAATACACATTATTTATTGGAGAAATAAATAAAATACACATTATTTATTAGAAAAATACCTAAAAGACACATTATTTATTGGAGAAATACCTAAAAGACACATTATTTATTGGAGAAATAACTAAAATACACATTATTTAATAGAGAAATAACAAAAAAACACATTATTTAATTGAGAAATAACTAAAATGCACATTATATATTGAAAAAATAACTAAAATACACATTATTTATTTGAAAAATAACTAAAATACACATTATTTAATAGAGAAATAACTAAAATACACATTATTTATTGGAGAAATAACAAAAATACACATTATTTAATAGAGAAATAACTAAAATACACATTATATATTGGAGAAATAACTAAAATACACATTATTTATTGAAGAAATAACTAAAATACACATTATTTAATACAGAAATATCTAAAATACACATAATTTTTTAGAGAAATAACTAAAATACACATTATTTAATAGAGAAATAACCAAAAAACACATTATTTAATAGAGAAATAACTAAAATACACATTACATATTGGAGAAATAACTAAAATACACATTATTTAATAAAGAAATATCTAAAATACACATTATTTTTAAGAGAAATAACTAAAATACACATTATTTAAAAGAGAAATAACCAAAAAACACATTATTTAATAGAGAAATAACTAAAATACACATTATTTATTGGAGAATTAACTAAAATACACAATATATAATAGAGAAATAACAAAAAAACACATTATTTAATAGAGAAATAACAAAAAAACACCGTATTTATTAAAGAAATAACTAAAATACACTTTATTTATTGAAAAAATAACTAAAATACACATTAAATAATAGAGAAATAACTAAAATACACATTATTTAATAGAAAAATAACAAAAAACACATTATTTAATAGAGAAATAACAAAAAAACACATTATTTAATAGAGAACTAACTAAAATACACATTAGTTATTGGAGAAATAACTAAAATACACATTATTTAATAGAGAAATAACTAAAATACACATTATTTATTGAAGAAATCACTAAAATACACATTATTTAATTGAGAAATAACAAAAAACACAATATTTATAAGAAACATAACTAAAATACACATTATTTATTGAAGAAATAACTAAATCACACATTATTTATTAAGGAAATAACTAAAATACACATTATTTATTGAAGAAATAACTATAATACACATTATATATTGATGAAATAACTAAAATACACATTATTTAATAAAGAAATAACTAAAGTACACATTATTTAATAAAGAAATAACAAAAAAACACATTATTTAATAGAGAAATAACTAAAATACACATTGTTTAATAAAGAAATAAGAAAAAACACATTATTTAATAGAGAAATAACTAAAATTCACATTATTTAATAGAGAAATAACAAAAAAAACACATTATTTAATAGAGAAATAACTAAAATACACATTATTTATTGGAGAAATAACTAAAATACACATTATTTAATAAAGAAATAACTAAAATACACAATATTTAATAGAGAAATAACTAAATTACACAATATTTAATAGAGAAATAACAAAAAAACACTTTATTTAATAGAGAAATAACTAAAATACACATTATTTATTAAAAAAATAACTAAAATACACATTATTTAGAAGAGAAATAACTAAAATACACATTATTTAATAGAAAAATAACAAAAAAACACATTATTTAATAAAGAACAAACTAAAATACACATTGATTAATAGAGAAATAACAAAAAAACACATTGATCAATAGTGAAATAACTAAAATACACATTATCTATTGGAGAAATAACTAAATTACACATTATTTAATAGAGAAATAACAAAAAAACACAATATTTAAAAGAGAAATAACTATAATACACATTATTTATTGAAGAAATAACTAAAATACACATTATTTAATAGAGAAATAACTAAAATACACATTATTTAGAAGAGAAATAACTAAAATACACATTATTTAATAAAAAAATAACAAAAAAACACATTATTTAATAGAGAAATAACTAAAATACACATTATTTAATAGAGAATTAACAAAAAAACACATTATTTAATAGAGAAATAACTAAAATACACATTATTTATTAAAGAAATAACTAAAATACACAATATTTAATAAAGAAAAAACAAAAAAACACATTATTTAATAGAGAAATAACAAAAAAACACATTATTTAATAGAGAAATAACAAAAAAACACAATACTTAATAGAGACATAACTTAAATACACATTATTTAATAAAAAAATACCTAAAATACACATTATTTATTGGAAAATCAACTAAAATAAACATAATTTAATAGAGAAATATCTTAAATACACATTATTTAATAGAAAAGTTTCAAAAAAACACATTATTTACTTGAGAAATAACTAAAATACACATTATTTAATAGAGAAATAACAAAAAAACACATTATTCAATAGAGAAATAATTAAAATACACATTATTTATTGAAGAAATAACTAAAATACACATTATTTATTGGAGAAATAACTAAAATACACATTATTTAATAAAGAAATAACTAAAATACACATTATTTAATAGAGAATTAACTAAAATACACATTATTAAATAAATAAATAACAAAAAACACATTATTTAATAGAGAATTAACTGACTTACACATTATTTATTAGAGAATCAACTAAAATACGCATTATTTAATAGAGAAATAACTAAATTACACATTATTTATTGGAGAAATAACTAAAATACACATTATTTAATAGAGAAATAACAAAAAACACATTATATAATAGAGAAATAACTAAAATACACATTATTTATTGGAGAAATAACGAAAATACACATTATTTAATAGAGAAATAACTAAAATACACATTATTCAATAGAGAAATAACAAAAAAACACATTATTTAATAGAGAAATAACTAACATACACATTATTTATTGGACAAATTACTAAAATACACTTTATTTAATAGAGAAATAACTAAAATACACATTATTTTTTAGAGAAATAACTAAAATACACATTATTTAATAGAGAAATAACAAAAAAACACATTATTTAATAGAGAAATAATTAAAATACACATTATTTATTGAAGAATTAACTAAAATACACAATATTTAATAAAGAAATAACAAAAAAACACATTATTTAATAAAAAAATAACTAAAAAACACATTATTTAATAGAGAAATAACTAAAATACACATTATTTAATAGAGAATTAACAAAAAACACATTATTTAATAGAGAAATAACTAAAATACACAATGTTTATTGGAGAAATAACTAAAATACACATTATTTGATAAAGAAATAACTAAAATACACATTATTTAATAGAGAAATAACAAAAAAACACGGTATTTATTAGAGAAATAACTAAAATACACTTTATTTATTAAAGAAATAACTAAAATACACATTATATAATAGAGAAATAACTAAAATACACATTATTTAATAGAGAAATAACAAAAAACACATTATTTAATAGAGAAATAACAAAAAAACACATTATTTATTAGAGAACTAACTAAAATACACATTAGTTATTGGAGAAATAACTAAAATACACATTATTTAATAGAGAAATAACTAAAATACACATTATTTATTGAAGAAATCACTAAAATACACATTATTTAATTGAGAAATAACAAAAAACACAATATTTATAAGAGACATAACTAAAATACACATTATTTATCAAAGAAATAACTAAAATACACATTATTTATTGAGGAAATAACTAAAATACACATTATTTATTAAAGAAATAACTAAAATACACATTATTTATTGATGAAATAACTAAAATACACATTATTTATTAGAGAAATAACTAAAATACACATTATTTAATAGAGAAATAACAAAAAAACACATTATTTAATAGAGAAATAACTAAAATACACATTATTTATTGAAGAAATTACTAAAATACACATTATTTAATAAAGGAATAACTAAAATACACATTATTTATTGGAGAAATAACTAAAATACACATTATTTAATAAAGAAATAACTAAAATACACATTATTTATTAGAGAAATAAAAAAATACACATTATTTAATAAAGAAATAACAAAAAAACACATTATTTATTAGAAAATTAACTAAAATACACTTTATTTATTAGAGAAATAACTAAAATACACAATATTTAATAGAGAAATAACTAAATTACACAATTTTTAATACAGAAATAACAAAAAAAACACATTATTTAATTGAGAAATAACTAAAATACACATTATTTAATAAAAAAATAACTAAAATACACATTATTTAGAAGAGAAATAACTAAAATACACATTATTTAATAGAAAAATAACAAAAAAACACATTATTTAATAGAGAAATAACTAAAATACACATTATTTATTGGAGAAATAACTAAAATACACAATATTTAATAGAGAAATAACTAAAATACACATTGATTAATAGAGAAATAACAAAAAATCACATTATTTATTAGAGAAATAACTAAAATACACATTATTTCTTGGAGAAATAACTAAAATACACATTATTTAATAGAGAAATAACAACAAAACACAATATTTAAAAGAGAAATAACTAAAATACACATTATTTATTGAAGAAATAACTAAAATACACATTATTTAATAAAAAAATAACTAAAAAACACATTATTTAATAGAGAAATAACTAAAATACACATTATATAATAGAGAAATAACAAAAAAACACATTATTTAATGAAAAAATAACTAAAAAACACATAATTTATTGGAGAAATAACTAAAATACACGTTATTTAATAAAGAAATAACTAAAATACACATTATTTTATAGAGAAATAACTAAAATACACATTATTTAATAGAGAAATAACAAAAAAACACTTTATTTAATAGTGAAATAACTAAAATACACATTATTTATTGGAAAAATAACTAAAATACACATTATTTAATAAAGAAATAACTAAATTACACATTAGTTGATAGAGAAATAACTAAAATACACATTATTTATTGGAGAAATAACTAAAATACACATTATTTAATAAAGAAATAAATAAAATACATAATATTTAATAGAGAAATAGCTAAAATACACCTTATTTAATAGAAAAATAACAAAAAAACACATTATTTAATAGAGAATTATTAAAATACACATTATTTAATAGAGAAATAACAAAAAAACACATTATTTAATAGAGAAATAACTAAAATACACATTATTTATTGATGAAATAACTAAAATACAAATTATTTAATAAAGAAATAACTAAAAAACACATTATTTAATAGAGAAATAACTTAAATACACATTATTTAATAAAGAAATAACAAAAAAACACATTATTTAATAGAGAAATAACTTAAATACACATTATTAAATAAAGAAATAAGAAAAAACACATTATTTAATAGAGAAATAACTAAAATACACATTATTTAATAGAGAAATAACAAAAAAACACATTATTTAAAAAAGAAATAACTAAAATACACATTATTTATTGAAGAAATAACTAAAATACACATTATATAATAGAGAAATAACTAAAATACACATTATTTATTAGAGAAATAACTTAAATACACATTATTTAATAAAGAAATAAGAAAAAACACATTATTTAATAGAGAAATAATTAAAATACACATTATTTAATAGAGAAATAACAAAAAAACACATTATTTAATAGAGAAATAACTAAAATACACATTATTTATTGAAGAAATAACTAAAAAACACAATATTTAATAAATAAATAACAAAAAAACACTTTATTTAATAGAGAAATAACAAAAAAACACATTATTTAATAAAGAAATAACAAAAAAAAAAACAATATTTAATAGAGACATAACTAAAATACACATTATTTATTAGAAAAATACCTAAAATACACATTATTTATTGGAAAATCAACTAAAATAAACATTATTTAATAGAGAAATATCTTAAATACACATTATTTAATAGAAATTTAAAAAAAAAACACATTATTTACTTGAGAAATAACTAAAATACACATTATTTAATAGAGAAATAACAAAAAAACACATTATTCAATAGATAAATAACTGAAATACACATTATTCATTGAAGAAATAACTAAAATACACATTATTTATTAGAGAAATAACTAAAATACACATTATTTAATAAAGAAATAACTAAAATTCACATTATTTAATAGAGAATTAACTAAAATACACATTATTAAATAAATAAATAACAAAAAACACATTATTTAATAGAGAATTAACTGAAATACACATTATTTATTAGAGAATCAACTAAAATACACATTATTTAATAGAGAAATAACTAAAATACACATTATTTATTTGAGAAATAACTAAAATACACATTATTTAATAGAGAAATAACAAAAAACACATTATTTAATAGAGAAATAACTAAAATACACATTATTTATTGGAGAAATAACTAAAATACACATTATTTATTAGAGAAATAACTAAAATACACATTATTCAATAGAGAAATAACAAAAAAACACATTATTTAATAGAGAAATAACTAACATACACATTATTTATTGGACAAATTACTAAAATACAAATTATTTAATAGAGAAATAACTAAAATACACATTATTTTTTAGAGAAATAACTAAAATACACATTATTTAATAGAGAAATAACAAAAAAACACATTATTTAATAGAGAAATAATTAAAATAAACATTATTTATTGAAGAATTAACTAAAATACACAATATTTAATAGAGAAATAACAAAAAAACACATTATTAAATAGAGAAATAACAAAAAAACACATAAATTAATAGAGAAATAACTAAAATACACATTATTTAATAGAGAATTAACAAAAAACACATTAATTAATAGAGAAATAACTAAAATACACAATATTTATTGGAGAAAAACTAAATTACACATTATTTGATAAAGAAATAACTAAAATACACATTATTTAATTGAGAAATAACAAAAAAACACCGTATTTATTAGAAAAATAACTAAAATACACTTTATTTATTAAAGAAATAACTAAAATACACATTATATAATAGAAAAATAACTAAAATACACATTATTTAAAAAAAAAATAACAAAAAACACATTATTTAATAGAGAAATAACAAAAAAACACATTATATATTAGAGAACTAACTAAAATACACATTAGTTATTGAAGAAATAACTAAAATACACATTATTTAATAGAGAAATAACTAAAATACACATTTATTATTGAAGAAATCACTAAAATACACATTATTTAATTGAGAAATAACAAAAACACAATATTTATAAGAGACGTAACTAAAATACACATTATTTATTAAAGAAATAACTAAAATACACATTAATTATTGAGGAAATAACTAAAACACACATTATTTATTAAAGAAATAACTAAAATACACATTATTTATTGATGAAATAACAAAAATACACATTATTTAATAGAGAAATAACTAAAATACACATTATTTAATAAAGAAATAACAAAAAAAACACATTATTTATTAGAGAAATAACTAAAATAAACAACATTTATTAGAAAAATAACAAAAAAACACATTATTTAATAGAGAAATAACTTAAATACACATTGTTTAATAAAGAAATAAGAAAAAACACATTATTTAATAGAGAAATAACTAAAATACACAATATTTAATAGAGAAATAACAAAAAAACACATTCTTTAATAGAGAAATAACTAAAATACACATTATTTATTGAAGAAATTACAAAAATACACAGTATTTAATAAAGAAATAACTAAAATACACATTATTTATTGGAGAAATAACTAAAATACACATTATTTAATAAAGAAATAACTAAAATACACATTATTTATTAGAAAAATAAAAAAAATACACATTATTTAATAAAAAAATAACAAAAAAACACATTATTTAATAGAAAATTAACTAAAATACACTTAATTTGTTAGAGAAATAACTAAAATACACAATATTTAATAGAGAAATAACTAAATTACACAATATTTAATAGAGAAATAACAAAAAAACACATTATTTAATAAAGAAATAACTAAAATACACATTATTTAATAAAGAAATAACTAAAATACACATTATTTATTGGAGAAAAAACTAAAATACACAATATTTAATAAAGAAATAACTAAAATACACAATATTTACGAGAGAAATAAATAAAATACACATTATTTAATAGAGAAATAACAAAATAACACATTATTTATTAAAAAATTATCTAAAATACACTTTATTTATTGGAGAAATAACTAAAATACACATTATTTAATAAAGAAATAACTAAAATACACAATATTTAATAGAAAAATAACAAAAAAACACATTATTTAATAGAGAAATAACTAAAATACACATTAATTAATAAAAAATCAACTAAAATACACATTATTTATTTGAGAAATAACAAAAAACACATTATTTAATAGAGAAGTAACTAAAATACACATTATTTATTAGAGAATTATCTGAAAAACACATTATTTAATAAAGAAATAAATTATATACACATTATTTAATAGAGATATAACTAAAATACACATTATTTAATAGAGAAATAACAAAAAAACAAATTATTTAATAAAAAAATAACTAAAATACACATTATTTATTAGAGAAATAACTGAAATACACATTATTTATTAGAGAAATAACAAAAAAACACATTATTTAATAGAGAAATAAATAAAATACACATTATTTATTGGAGAAATAACTAAAATACACATTATTTAATAGAGAAATAACTAAAATACACATTATTTAATAGAGAAATAACAAAAAAACACATTATTTAATAGAGAAATAACTAAAATACACATTATTTAATAGAAAAATAACAAAAAATCACATTATTTAATAAAGAAATAACTAAAATACACATTATTTATTGGAGAAATAACTAAAATACACATTATTTAATAGAGAAATAACAAAATTACACATTATTTAATAGAGAAATAACAAAAAAACACATTATTTAATAGAGAAATAACTAAAATACACATTATTTATTGGAAAAATAACTAAAATACACATTATTTAATAAAGAAATGATTAAAATACATATTATTTATTAGAGAAATAACAAAAAAAACACTTTATTCAATAAAGAAATTACTAAAATACACATTATTTATTGGAGAAATAACTAAAATACACATTATTTAATCGAGAAATAACTAAAATACACATTATTTAATAGAGAAATAACATAAAAGAAACACATTATTTAATAGAAAAATAACTAAAATACACATTATTCATTAGAGAAATAACTAAAATACACATTATTTAATAAAGAAATATATTAAATACACATTATTTAATAGAGAAGTAACTAAAATACACATTATTTAATAAAGAAATAACTAAAATACACATTAGTAAATAGAGAAATAACTAAAATACACATTATTTAATAGAGAAATAACAAAACAACACATTATTTAATAAAGAAATAACTAAAATACACATTATTTATTGAGGAAATAACCAAAATACACATTATTTATTAAAGAAATAACTAAAATACACATTATTTATTGATGAAATAACAAAAATACACATTATTTAATAGAGAAATAACTTAAATACACATTATTAAATAAAGAAATAAGAAAAAACACATTATTTAATAAAGAAATAACTAAAATACACATTATTTAATAAAGAAATAACAAAAAAACACATTATTTAAAAGAGAAATAACTAAAATACACATTATTTATTGAAGAAATAACTAAAATACACATTATATAATAGAGAAATAACTAAAATTCACATTATTTAATAGAGAAATAACTTAAATACACATTATTTAATAAAGAAATAAGAAAAAACACATTATTTAATAGAGAAATAATTAAAATACACATTATTTAATAGAGAAATAACAAAAAAACACATTATTTAATAGAGAAATAACTAAAATACACATTATTTATTGAAGAAATAACTAAAATACACAATATTTAATAAATAAATAACAAAAAAACACTTTATTTAATAGAGAAATAACAAAAAAACACATTATTTAATAAAGAAATAACAAAAAAAAACAATATTTAATAGAGACATAACTAAAATACACATTATTTATTAGAAAAATACCTAAAATACACATTATTTATTGGAAAATCAACTGAAATAAACATTATTTAATAGAGAAATATCTTAAATACACATTATTTAATAGAAATTTAAAAAAAAACACATTATTTACTTGAGAAATAACTAAAATACACATTATTTAATAGAGAAATAACAAAAAAACACATTATTCAATAGAGAAATAACTGAAATACACATTATTTATTGAAGAAATAACTAAAATACACATTATTCATTAGAGAAATAACTAAAATACACATTATTTAATAAAGAAATAACTAAAATACACATTATTTAATAGAGACATAACTAAAATACACATTATTAAATAAATAAATAACAAAAAACACATTATTTAATAGAGAATTAACTGAAATACACATTATTTATTAGAGAATCAACTAAAATACACATTATTTAATAGAGAAATAACTAAAATACACATTATTTATTTGAGAAATAACTAAAATACACATTATTTAATAGAGAAATAACAAAAAACACATTATTTAATAGAGAAATAACTAAAATACACATTATTTATTGGAGAAATAACTAAAATACACATTATTTATTAGAGAAATAACTAAAATACACATTATTCAATAGAGAAATAACAAAAAAACACATTATTTAATAGAGAAATAACTAACATACACATTATTTATTGGACAAATTACTAAAATACAAATTATTTAATAGAGTAATAACTAAAATACACATTATTTTTTAGAGAAATAACTAAAATACACATTATTTAATAGAGAAATAACAAAAAAACACATTATTTAATAGAGAAATAATTAAAATAAACATTATTTATTGAAGAATTAACTAAAATACACAATATTTAATAGAGAAATAACAAAAAAACACATTATTAAATAGAGAAATAACAAAAAAACACATAAATTAATAGAAAAATAACTAAAATACACATTATTTAATAGAGAATTAACAAAAAACACATTATTTAATAGAGAAATAACTAAAATACACAATATTTATTGGAGAAATAACTAAAATACACATTATTTGATAAAGAAATAACTAAAATACACATTATTTAATAGAGAAATAACAAAAAAACACCGTATTTATTAGAGAAATAACTAAAATACACTTTATTTATTAAAGAAATAACTAAAATACACATTATATAATAGAGAAATAACTAAAATACACATTATTTAAAAAAAAAATAACAAAAAACACATTATTTAATAGAGAAATAACAAAAAAACACATTATATATTAGAGAACTAACTAAAATACACATTAGTTATTGAAGAAATAACTAAAATACACATTATTTAATAGAGAAATAACTAAAATACACATTTATTATTGAAGAAATCACTAAAATACACATTATTTAATTGAGAAATAACAAAAACACAATATTTATAAGAGACATAACTAAAATACACATTATTTATTAAAGAAATAACTAAAATACACATTATTTATTGAGGAAATAACTAAAATACACATTATTTATTAAAGAAATAACTAAAATACACATTATTTATTGATGAAATAACAAAAATACACATTATTTAATAGAGAAATAACTAAAATACACATTATTTAATAAAGAAATAACAAAAAAAACACATTGTTTATTAGAGAAATAACTAAAATAAACAACATTTATTAGAAAAATTACAAAATAACACATTATTTAATAGAGAAATAACTTAAATACACATTGTTTAATAAAGAAATAAGAAAAAACACATTATTTAATAGAGAAATAACTAAAATACACATTATTTAATAAAGAAATAACAAAAAAACACATTCTTTAATAGAGAAATAACTAAAATACACATTATTTATTGGAGAAATTACAAAAATACACAGTATTTAATAAAGAAATAACTAAAATACACATTATTTATTGGAGAAATAACTAAAATACACATTATTTAATAAAGAAATAACTAAAATACACATTATTTATTAGAGAAATAAAAAAAATACACATTATTTAATAAAAAAATAACAAAAAAACACATTATTTAATAGAAAATTAACTAAAATACACTTAATTTGTTAGAGAAATAACTAAAATACACAATATTTAATAGAGATATAACTAAATTACACAATATTTAATAGAGAAATAACAAAAAAACACATTATTTAATAAAGAAATAACTAAAATACACATTATTTAATAAAGAAATAACTAAAATACACATTATTTATTGGAGAAATAACTAAAATACACAATATTTAATAAAGAAATAACTAAAATACACAATATTTACGAGAGAAATAAATAAAATACACATTATTTAATAGAGAAATAACAAAATAACACATTATTTATTAGAAAATTATCTAAAATACACTTTATTTATTGGAGAAATAACTAAAATACACATTATTTAATAAAGAAATAACTAAAATACACAATATTTAATAGAAAAATAACAAAAAAACACATTATTTAATAGAGAAATAACTAAAATACACATTAATTAATAAAAAATCAACTAAAATACACATTATTTATTTGAGAAATAACAAAAAACACATTATTTAATAGAGAAGTAACTAAAATACACATTATTTATTAGAGAATTATCTGAAAAACACATTATTTAATAAAGAAATAAATTATATACACATTATTTAATAGAGATATAACTAAAATACACATTATTTAATAGAGAAATAACAAAAAAACAAATTATTTAATAAAAAAATAACTAAAATACACATTATTTATTAGAGAAATAACTGAAATACACATTATTTATTAGAGAAATAACAAAAAAACACATTATTTAATAGAGAAATAAATAAAATACACATTATTTATTGGAGAAATAACTAAAATACACATTATTTAATAGAGAAATAACTAAAATACACATTATTTAATAGAGAAATAACAAAAAAACACATTATTTAATAGAGAAATAACTAAAATACACATTATTTAATAGAAAAATAACAAAAAATCACATTATTTAATAAAGAAATAACTAAAATACACATTATTTATTGGAGAAATAACTAAAATACACATTATTTAATAGAGAAATAACAAAATTACACATTATTTAATAGAGAAATAACAAAAAAACACATTATTTAATAGAGAAATAACTAAAATACACATTATTTATTGGAAAAATAACTAAAATACACATTATTTAATAAAGAAATGATTAAAATACATATTATTTATTAGAGAAATAACAAAAAAAACACTTTATTCAATAAAGAAATTACTAAAATACACATTATTTATTGGAGAAATAACTAAAATACACATTATTTAATCGAGAAATAACTAAAATACACATTATTTAATAGAGAAATAACATAAAAGAAACACATTATTTAATAGAAAAATAACTAAAATACACATTATTCATTAGAGAAATAACTAAAATACACATTATTTAATAAAGAAATATATTAAATACACATTATTTAATAGAGAAGTAACTAAAATACACATTATTTAATAAAGAAATAACTAAAATACACATTAGTAAATAGAGAAATAACTAAAATACACATTATTTAATAGAGAAATAACAAAACAACACATTATTTAATAAAGAAATAACTAAAATACACATTATTTATAGGAGAAATAACTAAAATACACATTATTAAATAGAGAACTAACAAAAAACACATTATTTAATAGAGAAATCAATAAAATAAACATTATTTATTGGAGAAATAACTAAATTACACATTATTTAATAGAGAAATAACTAAAATACAAATTATTTAATAGAGAAATAACTAAAAAACACATTATTTAATAGAGAAATAACTAAAATACACATTATTTCTTAGAGAAATAACTAAAATACAGATTAATTAATAGAGAAATAACAAAAAAACACATTATTTAATAAAGAAATAACTAAAATACACATTATTTATTGGAGAAATAGCTAAAATACACATTATTTAATAAAGAAATAACTAAAATACACATTATTTATTGGAGAAATAACTAAAATACACAATATTTAATAAAGAAATAACTAAAATACACAATATTTACGAGAGAAATAAATAAAATACACATTATTTAATAGAGAAATAACAAAATAACACATTATTTATTAGAAAATTATCTAAAATACACTTTATTTATTGGAGAAATAACTAAAATACACATTATTTAATAAAGAAATAACTAAAATACACAATATTTAATAGAAAAATAACAAAAAAACACATTATTTAATAGAGAAATAACTAAAATACACATTAATTAATAAAAAATCAACTAAAATACACATTATTTATTTGAGAAATAACAAAAAACACATTATTTAATAGAGAAGTAACTAAAATACACATTATTTATTAGAGAATTATCTGAAAAACACATTATTTAATAAAGAAATAAATTATATACACATTATTTAATAGAGATATAACTAAAATACACATTATTTAATAGAGAAATAACAAAAAAACAAATTATTTAATAAAAAAATAACTAAAATACACATTATTTATTAGAGAAATAACTGAAATACACATTATTTATTAGAGAAATAACAAAAAAACACATTATTTAATAGAGAAATAAATAAAATACACATTATTTATTGGAGAAATAACTAAAATACACATTATTTAATAGAGAAATAACTAAAATACACATTATTTAATAGAGAAATAACAAAAAAACACATTATTTATTAGAGAAATAACTAAAATACACATTATTTAATAGAAAAATAACAAAAAATCACATTATTTAATAAAGAAATAACTAAAATACACATTATTTATTGGAGAAATAACTAAAATACACATTATTTAATAGAGAAATAACAAAATTACACATTATTTAATAGAGAAATAACAAAAAAACACATTATTTAATAGAGAAATAACTAAAATACACATTATTTATTGGAAAAATAACTAAAATACACATTATTTAATAAAGAAATGATTAAAATACATATTATTTATTAGAGAAATAACAAAAAAAACACTTTATTCAATAAAGAAATTACTAAAATACACATTATTTATTGGAGAAATAACTAAAATACACATTATTTAATCGAGAAATAACTAAAATACACATTATTTAATAGAGAAATAACATAAAAGAAACACATTATTTAATAGAAAAATAACTAAAATACACATTATTCATTAGAGAAATAACTAAAATACACATTATTTAATAAAGAAATATATTAAATACACATTATTTAATAGAGAAGTAACTAAAATACACATTATTTAATAAAGAAATAACTAAAATACACATTAGTAAATAGAGAAATAACTAAAATACACATTATTTAATAGAGAAATAACAAAACAACACATTATTTAATAAAGAAATAACTAAAATACACATTATTTATAGGAGAAATAACTAAAATACACATTATTAAATAGAGAACTAACAAAAAACACATTATTTAATAGAGAAATCAATAAAATAAACATTATTTATTGGAGAAATAACTAAATTACACATTATTTAATAGAGAAATAACTAAAATACAAATTATTTAATAGAGAAATAACTAAAAAACACATTATTTAATAGAGAAATAACTAAAATACACATTATTTCTTAAAGAAATAACTAAAATACAGATTAATTAATAGAGAAATAACAAAAAAACACATTATTTAATAAAGAAATAACTAAAATACACATTATTTATTGGAGAAATAGCTAAAATACACATTATTTAATAAAGAAATAACTAAAATACACATTATTTAATAGAGAAATAACAAAAAAAACACATTATTTAATAGAGAAATAACTAAATTATACATTAATTATTGGAGGAATAACTAAAATACACATTATTTAATAAAAAAATAACTTAAATACACATTATTTAATAGAGAAATAACTAAAATAAACATTATTTAATAAAGAAATAACTAAAATACACATTATTTAATAGAGAAACAACTAAAATACACATTATTTAATAGAAAAATTACAAAACAACACATTATTTAATAGAGAAATAACTAAAATACACATTTTTTATAGGAGAAATAACTAAAATACACATTATTAAATAGAGAACTAACAAAAAAACACATTATTTAATAGAGAAATCACTAAAATACACATTATTTATAAGAGAAATAACTAAAATACATATATTTAATAGAGAAATAACTAAATACAAATGATTTAATAGAGAAATAACTAAAATACAAATTATTTAATAGAGAAATAACAAAAAAAAAAAAAACATTATTTAATAAAGAAATAACTAAAATACACATTATTTCTTGGAGAAATAACTAAAATACAGATTATTTAAAAGAGAAATAACAAAAAAAACACATTATTTATCAAAGAAATAACTAAAATACACATTATTTATTAGAGAATTAGCTAAAATACACATTATTTAATAAAGAAATAACTAAAATACACATTATTTAATAGAGAAATAACAAAAAAACACATTATTTAATAGAGAAATAACCAAAATACACATTAATTATTGAAAAAATAACTAAAATACACATTATTTATTGGAGAAATAACTAAAATCCACGTTATTTAATAAAGAAATAACTAAAATACACATTATTTAATAGAGAAAAAACTAAAATACACATTATTTAATAAATAAATAACTAAAATACACATTATTTAATAGAGAAACAACTAAAATACACATTATTTAATAGAGAAATTACAAAACAACACATTATTTAATAGAGAAATAACTAAAATACACATTATTTATAGGAGAAATAACTAAAAGACACATTATTAAATAGAGAACTAACAAAAAACACAATATTTAATAGAGAAATTACTAAAATACACATTATTTATTGGAGAAATAACTAAAATACATATATTTAATAGAGAAATAACTAAAATACAAATTATTTAATAGAGAAATAACTAAAATACAAATTATTTAATAGAGAAATAACAAAAAAAAACACATTAATTACTAGAGAAATAACAAAAAAACACATTATTTAATAGAGAAATAACTAACAGACACATTATTTATTGGAGAATGAACTGAAATGCACATTATTTAATAGAGAAATAACTAAAATACACATTATTTAATAGAGAAATAACAGAAAACACATTATTTAATAGAGAAATAACTAAATTATACATTAATTATTGGAGAAATAACTAAAATACACATTATTTAATAAAAAAATAACTTAAATACACATTATTTAATAAAGAAATAACTAATATATACATTATTTAATAAAGAAATAACTAAAATACACATTATTTAATAGAGAAACAACTAAAATACACATTATTTAATAGAAAAATTACAAAACAACACTTTATTTAATAGAGAAATAACTAAAATACACATTATTTATAGGAGAATTAACTAAAATACACATTATTAAATAGAGAACTAACAAAAAAACAGATTATTTAATAGAGAAATCACTAAAATACACATTATTTATTAGAGAAATAACTAAAATACACATTATTTAATAAAGAAATGATTAAAATACATATTATTTATTAGAGAAATAACAAAAAAAACACTTTATTCAATAAAGAAATTACTAAAATACACATTATTTATTGGAGAAATAACTAAAATACACATTATTTAATCGAGAAATAACTAAAATACACATTATTTAATAGAGAAATAACATAAAAGAAACACATTATTTAATAGAAAAATAACTAAAATACACATTATTCATTAGAGAAATAACTAAAATACACATTATTTAATAAAGAAATATATTAAATACACATTATTTAATAGAGAAGTAACTAAAATACACATTATTTAATAAAGAAATAACTAAAATACACATTAGTAAATAGAGAAATAACTAAAATACACATTATTTAATAGAGAAATAACAAAACAACACATTATTTAATAAAGAAATAACTAAAATACACATTATTTATTGAGGAAATAACTAAAATACACATTATTTATTAAAGAAATAACTAAAATACACATTATTTATTGATGAAATAACAAAAATACACATTATTTAATAGAGAAATAACTTAAATACACATTATTAAATAAAGAAATAAGAAAAAACACATTATTTAATAAAGAAATAACTAAAATACACATTATTTAATAAAGAAATAACAAAAAAACACATTATTTAAAAGAGAAATAACTAAAATACACATTATTTATTGAAGAAATAACTAAAATACACATTATATAATAGAGAAATAACTAAAATTCACATTATTTAATAGAGAAATAACTTAAATACACATTATTTAATAAAGAAATAAGAAAAAACACATTATTTAATAGAGAAATAATTAAAATACACATTATTTAATAGAGAAATAACAAAAAAACACATTATTTAATAGAGAAATAACTAAAATACACATTATTTATTGAAGAAATAACTAAAATACACAATATTTAATAAATAAATAACAAAAAAACACTTTATTTAATAGAGAAATAACAAAAAAACACATTATTTAATAAAGAAATAACAAAAAAAAACAATATTTAATAGAGACATAACTAAAATACACATTATTTATTAGAAAAATACCTAAAATACACATTATTTATTGGAAAATCAACTGAAATAAACATTATTTAATAGAGAAATATCTTAAATACACATTATTTAATAGAAATTTAAAAAAAAACACATTATTTACTTGAGAAATAACTAAAATACACATTATTTAATAGAGAAATAACAAAACAACACATTATTTAATAAAGAAATAACTGAAATACACATTATTTATTAGAGAATCAACTAAAATACACATTATTTAATAGAGAAATAACTAAAATACACATTATTTATTTGAGAAATGACTAAAATACACATTATTTAATAGAGAAATAACAAAAAACACATTATTTAATAGAGAAATAACTAAAATACACATTATTTATTGGAGAAATAACTAAAATACACATTATTTATTAGAGAAATAACTAAAATACACATTATTCAATAGAGAAATAACAAAAAAACACATTATTTAATAGAGAAATAACTAACATACACATTATTTATTGGACAAATTACTAAAATACAAATTATTTAATAGAGTAATAACTAAAATACACATTATTTTTTAGAGAAATAACTAAAATACACATTATTTAATAGAGAAATAACAAAAAAACACATTATTTAATAGAGAAATAATTAAAATAAACATTATTTATTGAAGAATTAACTAAAATACACAATATTTAATAGAGAAATAACAAAAAAACACATTATTAAATAGAGAAATAACAAAAAACACATAAATTAATAGAAAAATAACTAAAATACACATTATTTAATAGAGAATTAACAAAAAACACATTATTTAATAGAGAAATAACTAAAATAGACAATATTTATTGGAGAAATAACTAAAATACACATTATTTGATAAAGAAATAACTAAAATACACATTATTTAATAGAGAAATAACAAAAAAACACCGTATTTATTAGAGAAATAACTAAAATACACTTTATTTATTAAAGAAATAACTAAAATACACATTATATAATAGAGAAATAACTAAAATACACATTATTTAAAAAAAAAATAACAAAAAACACATTATTTAATAGAGAAATAACAAAAAAACACATTATATATTAGAGAACTAACTAAAATACACATTAGTTATTGAAGAAATAACTAAAATACACATTATTTAATAGAGAAATAACTAAAATACACATTTATTATTGAAGAAATCACTAAAATACACATTATTTAATTGAGAAATAACAAAAACACAATATTTATAAGAGACATAACTAAAATACACATTATTTATTAAAGAAATAACTAAAATACACATTATTTATTGAGGAAATAACTAAAATACACATTATTTATTAAAGAAATAACTAAAATACACATTATTTATTGATGAAATAACAAAAATACACATTATTTAATAGAGATATAACTAAAATACACATTATTTAATAAAGAAATAACAAAAAAAACACATTGTTTATTAGAGAAATAACTAAAATAAACAACATTTATTAGAAAAATAACAAAAAAACACATTATTTAATAGAGAAATAACTTAAATACACATTGTTTAATAAAGAAATAAGAAAAAACACATTATTTAATAGAGAAATAACTAAAATACACATTATTTAATAAAGAAATAACAAAAAAACACATTCTTTAATAGAGAAATAACTAAAATACACATTATTTATTGGAGAAATTACAAAAATACACAGTATTTAATAAAGAAATAACTAAAATACACATTATTTATTGGAGAAATAACTAAAATACACATTATTTAATAAAGAAATAACTAAAATACACATTATTTATTAGAGAAATAAAAAAAATACACATTATTTAATAAAAAAATAACAAAAAAACACATTATTTATTAGAAAATTAACTAAAATACACTTAATTTGTTAGAGAAATAACTAAAATACACAATATTTAATAGAGATATAACTAAATTACACAATATTTAATAGAGAAATAACAAAAAAACACATTATTTAATAAAGAAATAACTAAAATACACATTATTTAATAAAGAAATAACTAAAATACACATTATTTATTGGAGAAATAACTAAAATACACAATATTTAATAAAGAAATAACTAAAATACACAATATTTACGAGAGAAATAAATAAAATACACATTATTTAATAGAGAAATAACAAAATAACACATTATTTATTAGAAAATTATCTAAAAAACACTTTATTTATTGGAGAAATAACTAAAATACACATTATTTAATAAAGAAATAACTAAAATACACAATATTTAATAGAAAAATAACAAAAAAACACATTATTTAATAGAGAAATAACTAAAATACACATTAATTAATAAAAAATCAACTAAAATACACATTATTTATTTGAGAAATAACAAAAAACACATTATTTAATAGAGAAGTAACTAAAATACACATTATTTATTAGAGAATTATCTGAAAAACACATTATTTAATAAAGAAATAAATTATATACACATTATTTAATAGAGATATAACTAAAATACACATTATTTAATAGAGAAATAACAAAAAAACAAATTATTTAATAAAAAAATAACTAAAATACACATTATTTATTAGAGAAATAACTGAAATACACATTATTTATTAGAGAAATAACAAAAAAACACATTATTTAATAGAGAAATAAATAAAATACACATTATTTATTGGAGAAATAACTAAAATACACATTATTTAATAGAGAAATAACTAAAATACACATTATTTAATAGAGAAATAACAAAAAAACACATTATTTAATAGAGAAATAACTAAAATACACATTATTTAATAGAAAAATAACAAAAAATCACATTATTTAATAAAGAAATAACTAAAATACACATTATTTATTGGAGAAATAACTAAAATACACATTATTTAATAGAGAAATAACAAAATTACACATTATTTAATAGAGAAATAACAAAAAAACACATTATTTAATAGAGAAATAACTAAAATACACATTATTTATTGGAAAAATAACTAAAATACACATTATTTAATAAAGAAATGATTAAAATACATATTATTTATTAGAGAAATAACAAAAAAAACACTTTATTCAATAAAGAAATTACTAAAATACACATTAATTATTGGAGAAATAACTAAAATACACATTATTTAATCGAGAAATAACTAAAATACACATTATTTAATAGAGAAATAACATAAAAGAAACACATTATTTAATAGAAAAATAACTAAAATACACATTATTCATTAGAGAAATAACTAAAATACACATTATTTAATAAAGAAATATATTAAATACACATTATTTAATAGAGAAGTAACTAAAATACACATTATTTAATAAAGAAATAACTAAAATACACATTAGTAAATAGAGAAATAACTAAAATACACATTATTTAATAGAGAAATAACAAAACAACACATTATTTAATAAAGAAATAACTAAAATACACATTATTTATAGGAGAAATAACTAAAATACACATTATTAAATAGAGAACTAACAAAAAACACATTATTTAATAGAGAAATCAATAAAATAAACATTATTTATTGGAGAAATAACTAAATTACACATTATTTAATAGAGAAATAACTAAAATACAAATTATTTAATAGAGAAATAACAAAAAAACACATTATTTAATAGAGAAATAACTAAAATACACATTATTTCTTAGAGAAATAACTAAAATACAGATTAATTAATAGAGAAATAACAAAAAAACACATTATTTAATAAAGAAATAACTAAAATACACATTATTTATTGGAGAAATAGCTAAAATACACATTATTTAATAAAGAAATAACTAAAATACACATTATTTAATAGAGAAATAACAAAAAAACACATTATTTAATAGAGAAATAACTAAATTATACATTAATTATTGGAGGAATAACTAAAATACACATTATTTAATAAAAAAATAACTTAAATACACATTATTTAATAGAGAAATAACTAAAATAAACATTATTTAATAAAGAAATAACTAAAATACACATTATTTAATAGAGAAACAACTAAAATACACATTATTTAATAGAAAAATTACAAAACAACACATTATTTAATAGAGAAATAACTAAAATACACATTTTTTATAGGAGAAATAACTAAAATACACATTATTAAATAGAGAACTAACAAAAAAACACAATATTTAATAGAGAAATCACTAAAATACACATTATTTATAAGAGAAATAACTAAAATACATATATTTAATAGAGAAATAACTAAATACAAATGATTTAATAGAGAAATAACTAAAATACAAATTATTTAATAGAGAAATAACAAAAAAAAAAAAAACATTATTTAATAAAGAAATAACTAAAATACACATTATTTCTTGGAGAAATAACTAAAATACAGATTATTTAAAAGAGAAATAACAAAAAAAACACATTATTTATTAAAGAAATAACTAAAATACACATTATTTATTAGAGAATTAGCTAAAATACACATTATTTAATAAAGAAATAACTAAAATACACATTATTTAATAGAGAAATAACAAAAAAACACATTATTTAATAGAGAAATAACCAAAATACACATTAATTATTGAAAAAATAACTAAAATACACATTATTTATTGGAGAAATAACTAAAATCCACATTATTTAATAAAGAAATAACTAAAATACACATTATTTAATAGAGAAAAAACTAAAATACACATTATTTAATAAATAAATAACTAAAATACACATTATTTAATAGAGAAACAACTAAAATACACATTATTTAATAGAGAAATTACAAAACAACACATTATTTAATAGAGAAATAACTAAAATACACATTATTTATAGGAGAAATAACTAAAAGACACATTATTAAATAGAGAACTAACAAAAAACACAATATTTAATAGAGAAATTACTAAAATACACATTATTTATTGGAGAAATAACTAAAATACATATATTTAATAGAGAAATAACTAAAATACAAATTATTTAATAGAGAAATAACTAAAATACAAATTATTTAATAGAGAAATAACAAAAAAAAACACATTAATTACTAGAGAAATAACAAAAAAACACATTATTTAATAGAGAAATAACTAACAGACACATTATTTATTGGAGAATGAACTGAAATGCACATTATTTAATAGAGAAATAACTAAAATACACATTATTTAATAGAGAAATAACAAAAAACACATTATTTAATAGAGAAATAACTAAATTATACATTAATTATTGGAGAAATAACTAAAATACACATTATTTAATAAAAAAATAACTTAAATACACATTATTTAATAAAGAAATAACTAAAATATACATTATTTAATAAAGAAATAACTAAAATACACATTATTTAATAGAGAAACAACTAAAATACACATTATTTAATAGAAAAATTACAAAACAACACTTTATTTAATAGAGAAATAACTAAAATACATATTATTTATAGGAGAATTAACTAAAATACACATTATAAAATAGAGAACTAACAAAAAAACACATTATTTAATAGAGAAATCACTAAAATACACATTATTTATTAGAGAAATAACTAAAATACATATATTTAATAGAGAAATAACTAAATTACAAATGATTTAATAGAGAAATAACTAAAATACAAATTATTTAATAGAGAAATAACAAAAAAAAAAACACATTAATTACTAGAGAAATAACAGAAAAACACAATATTTAATAGAGAAATAACTAAAAGACACATTATTTATTGAAGAATAAACTAAAATACACATTATTTAATAGAGAAATAACTAAAATACACATTATTTAATAGAAAAATAACAAAAAAACACATTATTTAATAGAGAAATAACTAAAATACACATTATTTATTGGAGAAATAACTAAAATACACATTATTTAATAAAGAAATAACTAAAATACACAATATTTAATAGAGAAATAACAAAAAAACGAAGTATTTAATAAGGAAATAACTAAAATACACATTATTTATTGGAGAAATAACTAAAATACACATTATTTAATAGAGAAATAACTAAAATACACATTATATATTGGAGAAATAACTAAAATACACATTATTTATTAGAGAAATAACTAAAACACACATTATTTAATAGAGAAATAACTAAAAGACACATTATTTAATAGAGAAATAACTAAAATACACATTATATTTTGGAGAAATAACTAAAATACACATTATTTATTGGAGAAATAACTAAAATACACATTATTAAATAGAGAAATACCTAAAGTACACATTATTTATTGGAGAAATAAATAAAATACACATTATTTAATAGAGAAATAACTTAAATACACATTATTTAATAGAAAAATTACAAAAAACACATTATTTAAAAGAGAAATAACTAAAATACACATTATTTATTAGAGAATTAACTAAAATACACATTATTTAATTGAGAAATATTTAAAATACACATTATATATTGGAGAAATAACTGAAATACACATTATTTATTAGAGAAATAATTAAAACACACATTATTTAATAAAGAAAAAACTAAAATACACATTATTTAATAGAGAAATAACTAAAATACACATTATATATTGGAGAAATAACTAAAATACAAATTATTTATTAGAGAAATAACTAAAATACACATTATTTAATAGAGAAATACCTAAAATACACATTATTTATTAAAAAAATCTAAAATACACATTATTTAATAGAGAAATAACTTAAATACACACTATTTAATAGAAAAATTACAAAAAACACATTATTTAATAGAGAAATAACTAAAATACACATTATTTATTGAAGAAATAACTAAAATACACCATATTTAATAGAGAAATAACTAAAATACACATTATTTATTAGAGAAATAACTAAAATACACTCTATTTAATAAAGAAATAACTAAAATACACATTATTTAATAGAGAATTAACTAAAATACACATTATTAAATAAAGAAATAACAAAAAAACACATTATTTAATAGAGAACTTACTAAAATACACATTATTTATTGGAGAAATAACTAAAATACACAATATTTAATAGAGAAATAACTAAAATACACATTATTTTTTGAAAAAATAACTAAAATACACATTATTTAATAGAGAAATAACTAAAATACACATTATTTAATAGAGAAATAACATAAAAGAAACACATTATTTAATAGAGAAATAACTAAAATACACATTATTTATTAGAGAAATAACTAAAATACACATTATTTAATAAAGAAATAACTAAAATACACATTATTTAATAGAGAAATAACTAAAATACATATTATTTAATAAAGAAATAACTAAAATACACATTATTCAATAGAGAAATAACTAAAAGACACATTATTTAATAAAGAAATAACAAAACAACACATTATTTAATAAAGAAATAACTAAAATACACATTATTTATAGGAGAAATAACTAAAATACACATTAATAAATAGAGAACTAACAAAAAACACATTATTTAATAGAGAAATCAATAAAATACACATTATTTATTGGAGAAATAACTAAAATACACATTATTTAATAGAGAAATAACTAAAATACAAACTAATTAATAGAGAAATAACAAAAAAACACATTATTTAATAAAGAAATAACTAAAATACACATTATTTCTTGGAGAAATAACTAAAATACAGATTATTTAATAGAGAAATAACAAAAAAAAACACATTATTTATTAAAGAAATAACTAAAATACACATTATTTATTAGAGAATAAGCTAAAATAGACATTATTTAATAAAGAAATAACTAAAATACACATTATTTAATAGATAAATAACAAAAAAACACATTATTTAATAGAGAAATAACCAAAATACACATTAATTATTGAAAAAATAACTAAAATACACATTATTTATTGGAGAAATAACTAAAATCCACATTATTTAATAAAGAAATAACTAAAATACACATTATTTAATAGAGAAATAACTAAAATACACATTATTTAATAAAGAAATAACTAAAATACACATTATTTAATAGAGAAACAACTAAAATACACATTATTTAATAGAGAAATTACAAAACAACACATTATTTAATAGAGAAATAACTAAAATACAAATTATTTAATAAAAAAATAACAAAAAAAAACATTATTTAATTGAGACATAACTAAAATACACATTATTTATTGGAGAAATAACTAAAATACATATATTTAATAGAGAAATAACTAAAATACAAATTATTTAATAGAGAAATAACAAAAAAAAAACACATTAATTACTAGAGAAATAACAAAAAAACACATTATTTAATAGAGAAATAACTAAAATACAAATTATTTAATAGAAAAATAACAAAAAAAAACATTATTTAATTGAGACATAACTAAAATACACATTATTTATTGGAGAAATAACTAAAATACACATTATTTAATAAAGAAATAACTAAAATACTTTTTATTTAATAGAGAAATAAATAAAATACACATTATTTAATAGAGAAATAACAAAAAAACACATTATTTAATAGAGAAATAACTAAAATACACAATATTTTATAGAGAAATAACTAAAATACACATTATTTAATAAGGAAATAACAAAAAAAAAACATTATTTAATAGAGAAATAACTATAATACACATTATTTATTAGAGAATTAACTAAAATACACAATATTTAATAAAAAAATAACTAAAATACACAATATTTAATAGAGAAATACCTAAAATCCACATTATTTAATAGAGAAATAACAAAAAACACATTATTTAATAGAAAAATAATTAAAATACACATTATTTATTGTAGATATAACTAAAATACACATTATTAAATAGAGAAATAACTAAAATACACATTATTTAATAGAGAAATAACAAAAAAACACATTATTTCTAAGAGAAATAACTAAAATACACATTATTTAATAAGGAAATAACAAAAAAAAAACATTATTTAATAGAGAAATAACTAAAATACACATTATTTATTAGAGAATTAACAAAAATACACAATATTTAATAAAGAAAAAACTAAAATACACAATATTTAATAAAGAAATAACAAAATACACATTATTTTATAGAGAAATAACTAAAATACACAATATTTAATAGAGAAATAACAAAAAAACACATTAATTAATAGAAAAATAACTAAAATACACCATATTTAATAAAGAAATTACTAAAATACACAGTATTTAATAGAGAAATAACTAAAATACACATTATTAAATAGAGAAATAACAAAAAAACACAATATTTAATAAAAAAATAACTAGAATACACATTTATTTAATAAAGAAATAACTAAAATACACATTATTTAATAAAGAAATAACTAAAATACACATTATTTAATACAGAAATAACAAAAAAACACATTATTTAATAAAGAAATAACAAAAAAAAAATTATTTATTAGAGACATAAATAAAATACACATTATTTATTAAAGAAAACACTAAAATACACATAATTTAATAAAGAAATAACTAAAATACATATTATTTAATAGAGAAATAACAAAAAAACACATTATCTAATAGAGAAATAACTAAAATACACATTATTTAATAGAGAAATAACTAAAATACACTTTATTTAATAGAGAAATCACAAAAAAACACATTAATTAATAGAGAAATAACTAAAATACACATTATTTAATAAAGAAATAACAAAAAAAACACATTATTCAATTGAGAAATAACTAAAATACACATTCGTTATTAGAGAAAAAACTAAAATACACATTATTTAATAAAGAAATAACTAAAATACACATTATTTATTAGAGAAATAACAAAAAAACTCATTATTTAAAAGAGAAATAACTTAAATACACATTATTTATTGAAGAAATAACTAAAATACACAATATTTAATATAGAAATAACTTAAATACACATTATTTAATAGAGAAATAACTGAAATACACATTATTTATTGGAGAAATAACTAAAATACACATTAATTAATAAAGAAATAACTAAAATACATATATAAAATATATAAAGTCATTAAGTCAGTTAGTATAAATAGTCAATACACCCTTTAAAATATTCACTTTGACTTGTGGTGGTGAACAATGTTGACGAAGTACGTTAAAAATCAATTATTAAGTTTAAATAAATAAAGCCATACTGATGAGAGGTAAACCTCGAAACGCATCAATTGATGTTTTTAGTTTAGAATATTTTTTCATAAATTTAATTTTTTTATGAATTAAAATACACATTATTTAATAGAGAAATAACAAAAAAACTCATTATTTAAAAGAGAAATAACTTAAATACACATTATTTATTGAAGAAATAACTAAAATACACAATATTTGATATAGAAATAACTAAAATACACATTATTTAATAGAGAAATAACTGAAATACACATTATTTATTGGTGAAATAATTAAAAAACACATTATTTAATAGAAAAATGACAAAAAACAGATTATTTAATAGAAAAATAATTAAAATACACATTATTTATTAAAGAAATAACTAAAATACACATTATTTTAATGAGAAATAAGAAAAAAACACATTATTTAATAGAGAAATAACTAAAATACACATTACTTAATAGAGATTTAACAAAAAACACAATATTTAATAAAGAAATAACTTAAATACACCTTATTTATTGGAGAAATTACTAAAATACACATTATTTAATAAAGAAATGACAAAAAAACACAGTATTTAATCGAGAAATAACTAAAATACACATTATTTATTAGAGAAATAACTAAAATACACATTGTTTAATAGATAAATTACTAAAATACACATTATTTAATAGAGAAATAAAAAAAAAACACATTATTTAATAGAGAAAAAACTAAAATACACTTTATTTATTGGAGAAATAACTAAAATACACATTATTTAATAGTGAAATAACTAAAATACACATAATTTAATAAAGAAATAACTAAAATACACATTATTTAATAGAGAAATAAAAAAAAACACATTATTTATTAAAAAAATAACTAAAATACCCCCTTTTTAATAAAGAAATAACAAAAAAACACATTATTTAATAGAAAAATAACTAAAATACACATTATTTATTAAAGAAATAACTAAAATACACATTACTCAATGGAGAAATAACAAAAAAACACTTTATTTAATAGAAAAATAACTAAAATACACATTATTTATTGGAAAAATAACTAAAATACACATTATTTAATAGAGAAATAACAAAAAAACACAATATTTAATAGAGAAACAACTAAAAAACAAATTATTTATTAGAGAAATTACTAAAATACACATTATTTAATAGAGAAGTAACAAAGAAACACATTATTTACTAGAGAAATAACAAAAATACACATTATTCAATAGAAAAATAACAAAAAAACACATTATTTAATAGAGAAATAACTAAAATACGCATTATTTATTGAAGATATAACTAAAATACACATTATTTAATAGAAAAATAACTAAAAACACATTATTTAATAAGGAAATAACAAAAAAACAAATTATTTAATAGAGAAATAACTAAAATACACATTATTTATTAGAGAAATAACTAAAATACACATTATTTAATAAAGAAATAACTAAAATACACATTATTTAAAAGAGAAATAACAAAAAAACACATTATTTAATAGAGAAATAAAAAAACAACACTATATTTAATAGATAATTAACAAAAAAACACATTATTCAATAGAGAAATAACTAAAATACACATTATTTATTTGTGAATTAACTAAAATACACATTATTTATTATAGAAATAACTAAAATACACATTATTTAATAGAGAAATAACTAAAATACACATTATTTAATACAGAAATAACTAAAATACACATTATTTAATAAAAAAATATTAAAAAATCACTTTATTTAATAGAGAAATAAAAAAATAAACAATATTTATTGGAGAATTAACTAAAATACACATTATTTAATAGAAAAATAACAAAAAAACTTATTATTTAATATAGAAATAAATAAAATACACTCTATTTATTGGAGAAATATCTAAAAGACTTATTATTTAATAAAGAAATAACTAAAATACACATAATTTAATAGAGAAATAACAAAAAAAGACATTATTTAATAGAGAAATAACTAAAAAACACATAATTTAATAAAGAAATAACTAAAATACACATTATTTAATAGAAAAATTAAAAAAAACACATTATTTATTAAAGAAATAACTAAAATACCTCCTTTTTAATAGAGAAATAACAAAAAAAACACATTATTTAATAGAGAAATATCTAAAATACGCATTATTTGATATAACTAAAATACACATTATTTAATAGAAAAATAACAAAACTACACATTATTTAATATAGAAATAACAAAAAACACATTATTTAATAGAGAAATAACTAAAATACACATTATTTATTGGAGAAATAACTAAAATACACATTATTTAATAAAGTAATAACAAAAAAACACTTTATTTAATGGAGAAATAACAAAATACACAATATTTATTGGAGAATTAACTAAAATACACATTATTTAATAGAAAAATAACAAAAAAACTCATTATTTAATATAGAAATAACTAAAATACACATTATTTATTGGAGAAATAACTAAAAGACTTACTATTTAATAGAGAAATAACTAAAATACACATAATTTAATAGAGAAATAACAAAAAAAGACATTATTTAATAGAGAAATATCTAAAATACACATTTTTTATTGGAGAAAAAACTAAAATACACATTATTTAATAAAGAAATAACTAAAATACACATTTTTTATTAGAGAAATTAAAAAAAAACACGTTATTTATTAAAGAAATAACTAAAATACCTCTTTTTTAATAGAGAAATAACAAAAAAACACATTATTTAATAAAAAAATATCTAAAATACGCATTATTTATTGAAGATATAACTAAAATACACATTATTTAATAGAAAAATAACTAAACTACACATTAGTTAATAGAGAAATAACAAAAAACACATTATTTAATAGAGAAATAACTAAAATACACATTATTTATTGGAGAAATAACTAAAATACACATTATTTAATAAAGAAATAACGAAAATACACATTATTTGATAGAGAAATAACAAAAAAACACATTATTTAATAGAGAAATAACTAAATTACACAATATTTATTGGAAAAAAAACTAAAATAAACATTATATAATAGAAAAATACCTAAAATACACATTATTCAATAGAGAAATAAAAAAACAACACATTATTTAATAGATATTTTACAAAAAAACACATTACTTAATAGAGAAATAACTAAAAAACACATTATTTATTGGAGAAATAACTAAAATACACATTATTTAATAAAAAAATAACCCAAATACACATTATTTAATAAAGAAATAACTAAAATACACAATATTTATTAGAGAAATAACAAAAAAACTCATTATTTATAAGAGAAATAACTTAAATACACATTATTTATTGAAGAAATAACTAAAATACACAATATTTAATATAGAAATAACTTAAATACACATTATTTAATAGAGAAATAACTGAAATACACATTATTTATTGGAGAAATAACTAAAATACACATTAATTAATAAAGAAATAACTAAAATACATATATAAAATATATAAAGTCATTAAGTCAGTTAGTATAAATAGTCAATACACCCTTTAAAATATTCACTTTGACTTGTGGTGGTGAACAATGTTGACGAAGTACGTTAAAAATCAATTATTAAGTTTAAATAAATAAAGCCATACTGATGAGAGGTAAACCTCGAAACGCATCAATTGATGTTTTTAGTTTAGAATATTTTTTCATAAATTTAATTTTTTTATGAATTAAAATACACATTATTTAATAGAGAAATAACAAAAAAACTCATTATTTAAAAGAGAAATAACTTAAATACACATTATTTATTGAAGAAATAACTAAAATACACAATATTTAATATAGAAATAACTAAAATACACATTATTTAATAGAGAAATAACTGAAATACACATTATTTATTGGTGAAATAATTAAAAAACACATTATTTAATAGAAAAATGACAAAAAACAGATTATTTAATAGAAAAATAATTAAAATACACATTATTTATTAAAGAAATAACTAAAATACACATTATTTTAATGAGAAATAAGAAAAAAACACATTATTTAATAGAGAAATAACTAAAATTCACATTATTTATTAGAGCTATAACTAAAATACACATTATTTAATAAAGAATTAACTTAAAAGAAACACAATATTTAATAGAGAAATAACTAAAATACACATTATTTATTGAAAAAATATCTAAAATACACATTATTTAATGAAGAAATAACTAAAATACACATTATTTAAAAGAGATTTAACTAAAATATTCATTATTTAATAAAGAAATAACTAAAATACACATTATTTATTAAAAAAATAACTAAAATACACATTACTTAATAGAGATTTAACAAAAAACACAATATTTAATAAAGAAATAACTTAAATACACCTTATTTATTGAAGAAATTATTAAAATACACATTATTTAATAAAGAAATGACAAAAAAACACAGTATTTAATAGAGAAATAACTAAAATACACATTATTTATTAGAGAAATAACTAAAATACACATTGTTTAATAGAGAAATTACTAAAATACACATTATTTAATAGAGAAATAACAAAAAAACACATTATTTAATAGAGAAAAAACTAAAATACACTTTATTTATTGGAGAAATAACTAAAATACACATTATTTAATAGTGAAATAACTAAAATACACATAATTTAATAAAGAAATAACTAAAATACACATTATTTAATAGAGAAATAAAAAAAAAACACATTATTTATTATAAAAATAACTAAAATACCCCCTTTTTAATAAAGAAATAACAAAAAAACACATTATTTAATAGAAAAATAACTAAAATACACATTAATTATTAAAGAAATAACTAAAATACACATTACTCAATGGAGAAATAACAAAAAAACACATTATTTAATAGAAAAATAACTAAAATACACATTATTTATTGGAAAAATAACTAAAATACACATTATTTAATAGAGAAATAACAAAAAAACACAATATTTCATAGAGAAATAACTAAAAAACAAATTATTTATTAGAGAAATTACTAAAATACACATTATTTAATAGAGAAGTAACAAAGAAACACAATATTTACTAGAGAAATAACAAAAATACACATTATTCAATAGAAAAATAACAAAAAAACACATTATTTAATAGAGAAATAACTAAAATACGCATTATTTATTGAAGATATAACTAAAATACACATTATTTAATAGAAAAATAACTAAAAACACATTATTTAATAAGGAAATAACAAAAAAACAAATTATTTAATAGAGAAATAACTAAAATACACATTATTTATTAGAGAAATAACTAAAATACACATTATTTAATAAAGAAATAACTAAAATACACATTATTTAAAAGAGAAATAACAAAAAAACACATTATTTAATAGAGAAATAAAAAAACAACACTATATTTAATAGATAATTAACAAAGAAACACATTATTCAATAGAGAAATAACTAAAATACACATTATTTATTTGTGAATTAACTAAAATACACATTATTTATTATAGAAATAACTAAAATACACATTATTTAATAGAGAAATAACTAAAATACACATTATTTAATACAGAAATAACTAAAATACACATTATTTAATAAAAAAATATTAAAAAATCACTTTATTTAATAGAGAAATAAAAAAATACACAATATTTATTGGAGAATTAACTAAAATACACATTATTTAATAGAAAAATAACAAAAAAACTTATTATTTAATATAGAAATAAATAAAATACACTCTATTTATTGGAGAAATATCTAAAAGACTTATTATTTAATAAAGAAATAACTAAAATACACATAATTTAATAGAGAAATAACAAAAAAAGACATTATTTAATAGAGAAATAACTAAAAAACACATAATTTAATAAAGAAATAACTAAAATACACATTATTTAATAGAAAAATTAAAAAAAACACATTATTTATTAAAGAAATAACTAAAATACCTCCTTTTTAATAGAGAAATAACAAAAAAACACATTATTTAATAGAGAAATATCTAAAATACGCATTATTTGATATAACTAAAATACACATTATTTAATAGAAAAATAACAAAACTACACATTATTTAATAGAGAAATAACAAAAAACACATTATTTAATAGAGAAATAACTAAAATACACATTATTTATTGGAGAAATAACTAAAATACACATTATTTAATAAAGTAATAACAAAAAAACACTTTATTAAATAGAGAAATAACAAAATACACAATATTTATTGGAGAATTAACTAAAATACACATTATTTAATAAAAAAATAACAAAAAAACTCATTATATAATATAGAAATAACTAAAATACACATTATTTATTGGAGAAATAACTAAAAGACTTACTATTTAATAGAGAAATAACTAAAATACACATAATTTAATAGAAAAATAACAAAAAAAGACATTATTTAATAGAGAAATAACTAAAATACACATTATTTATTGGAGAAATAACTAAAATACACATTATTTAATAGAGAAATAACTAAAATACACTTAATTTAATAAAGAAATAACTAAAATACACATTTTTTATTAGAGAAATTAAAAAAAAAAACGTTATTTATTAAAGAAATAACTAAAATACCTCCTTTTTAATATAGAAATAACAAAAAAACACATTATTTAATAAAAATATATCTAAAATACGCATTATTTATTGAAGATATAACTAAAATACACATTATTTAATAGAAAAATAACTAAACTACACATTAGTTAATAGAGAAATAACAAAAAACACATTATTTAATAGAGAAATAACTAAAATACACATTATTTATTGGAGAAATAACTAAAATACACATTATTTATTAAAGAAATAACGAAAATACACATTATTTGATAGAGAAATAACAAAAAAACACATTATTTAATAGAGAAATAACTAAATTACACAATATTTATTGGAAAAAAAACTAAAATAAACATTATATAATAGAAAAATACCTAAAATACACATTATTCAATAGAGAAATAAAAAAACAACACATTATTTAATAGATATTTTACAAAAAAACACATTACTTAATAGAGAAATAACTAAAAAACACATTATTTATTGGAGAAATAACTAAAATACACATTATTTAATAAAAAAATAACTAAAATACACATTATTTAATAGAGAAATAACAAAAAAACACATTATTTAATAGAGAAATAACAAAAAAACTCATTATTTAATATAGAAATAACTAAAATACACATTATTTATTGGAGAAATATTTAAAAGACTTACTATTTAATAGAGAAATAACTAAAATACACATAATTTAATGGAGAAATAACAAAAAAAGACATTATTTAATAGAGAAATAACTAAAATACACATTATTTATTGGAGAAATAACTAAAATACACATTATTTATTATAGAAATAACTATAATACACATTATTTATAAGAGAAATAACTAAAATACACATTATTTTTTGGAGAAATAACTAAAATACACATTATTTTTTAGAGAAATAATTAAAACACACATTATTTAATGAAGAAATAACAAAAAAACACTTTATTTAATAAAGAAATAACAAAAAAACACAATATTTAATATAGAAATAACTAAAATACACATTATTTATTGAAGTAATAACTAAAATACACATTATTTAATAGAGAAATATCTAAAATACACATTATTTTATAGAGAAATAACAAAAAAACACATTATTTAATAAAGAAATAACTAAAATACACATTATTTATTATAGAAATAACTAAAATACACATTATTTAATAGAGAAATAACTAAAATACACATTATTTATTGAAGACTTAACTAAAATACACATTATTTAATAGAAAAATAACAAAAAACACAATATTTAATATAGAAATAACTAAAATACACATTATTTATTGGAGAAATAACTAAAATACTTATTATTTAATAGAGAAATAACTAAAATACACATTATTTAATAAAGAAATAACTGAAATACACATTATTTAATAGAGAAATAACAAAAAAACACTTTATTTAATAGAGAAATAACTAAAAAACACTTTTTTTATTGGAGAAATAACTAAAATACACATTATTTAATAAAAAAATAACTAAAATACACATTATTTAATAGAGAAATAACAAAAAAACACATTATTTAATAGAGAAATAACTAAAATACACATTATTTATTGGAGAAATAACTAAAATACACATTATTTAATAGATAAATAACTAAAATACACATTATTTAATAAAGAAATAACAAAAAAACACATTATTTAATAAAGAAATAATTAAAATACACATTATTTATTAGAGAAATAACAAAAAAACACATTATTTAATATAGAAATAACTAAAATACATATTATTTAATAGAGAAATATCAAAAAACACATTATTTAATGAAGAAATAACTAAAATACACAATATTTTATAGAAAAATAACTAAAATACACATTATTTAATAAGGAAATAACAAAAAAAAAAACATTATTTAATAGAGAAATAACTATAATACACATTATTTATTAGAGAATTAACTAAAATACACAATATTTAATAAAAAAATAACTAAAATACACAATATTTAATAGAGAAATACCTAAAATCCACATTATTTAATAGAGAAATAACAAAAAACACATTATTTAATAGAAAAATAATTAAAATACACATTATTTATTGTAGATATAACTAAAATACACATTATTAAATAGAGAAATAACTAAAATACACATTATTTAATAGAGAAATAACAAAAAAACACATTATTTCTAAGAGAAATAACTAAAATACACATTATTTAATAAGGAAATAACAAAAAAAAAACATTATTTAATAGAGAAATAACTAAAATACACATTATTTATTAGAGAATTAACTAAAATACACAATATTTAATAAAGAAATAACTAAAATACACAATATTTAATAAAGAAATAACAAAATACACATTATTTTATAGAGAAATAATTAAAATACACAATATTTAATAGAGAAATAACAAAAAAACACATTAATTAATAGAAAAATAACTAAAATACACCATATTTAATAAAGAAATTACTAAAATACACAGTATTTAATAGAGAAATAACTAAAATACACATTATTAAATAGAGAAATAACAAAAAAACACAATATTTAATAAAGAAATAACTAGAATACACATTTATCTAATAAAGAAATAACTAAAATACACATTATTTAATAAAGAAATAACTAAAATACACATAATTTAATAAAGAAATAACTAAAATACATATTATTTAATAGAGAAATAACAAAAAAACACATTATCTAATAGAGAAATAACTAAAATACACATTATTTAATAGAGAAATAACTAAAATACACTTTATTTAATAGAGAAATCACAAAAAACACATTAATTAATAGAGAAATAACTAAAATACACATTATTTAATAAATAAATAACAAAAAAAACACATTATTCAATTGAGAAATAACTAAAATACACATTCGTTATTAGAGAAAAAACTAAAATACACATTAATTAATAAAGAAATAACTAAAATACACATTATTTATTAGAGAAATAACAAAAAAACTCATTATTTAAAAGAGAAATAACTTAAATACACATTATTTATTGAAGAAATAACTAAAATACACAATATTTAATATAGAAATAACTTAAATACACATTATTTAATAGAGAAATAACTGAAATACACATTATTTATTGGAGAAATAACTAAAATACACATTAATTAATAAAGAAATAACTAAAATACATATATAAAATATATAAAGTCATTAAGTCAGTTAGTATAAATAGTCAATACACCCTTTAAAATATTCACTTTGACTTGTGGTGGTGAACAATGTTGACGAAGTACGTTAAAAATCAATTATTAAGTTTAAATAAATAAAGCCATACTGATGAGAGGTAAACCTCGAAACGCATCAATTGATGTTTTTAGTTTAGAATATTTTTTCATAAATTTAATTTTTTTATGAATTAAAATACACATTATTTAATAGAGAAATAACAAAAAAACTCATTATTTAAAAGAGAAATAACTTAAATACACATTATTTATTGAAGAAATAACTAAAATACACAATATTTAATATAGAAATAACTAAAATACACATTATTTAATAGAGAAATAACTGAAATACACATTATTTATTGGTGAAATAATTAAAAAACACATTATTTAATAGAAAAATGACAAAAAACAGATTATTTAATAGAAAAATAATTAAAATACACATTATTTATTAAAGAAATAACTAAAATACACATTATTTTAATGAGAAATAAGAAAAAAACACATTATTTAATAGAGAAATAACTAAAATTCACATTATTTATTAGAGCTATAACTAAAATACACATTATTTAATAAAGAATTAACTTAAAAGAAACACAATATTTAATAGAGAAATAACTAAAATACACATTATTTATTGGAAAAATATCTGAAATACACATTATCTAATGAAAAAATAACTAAAATACACATTATTTAAAAGAGATTTAACTAAAATATTCATTATTTAATAAAGAAATAACTAAAATACACATTATTTATTAAAAAAATAACTAAAATACACATTACTTAATAGAGATTTAACAAAAAACACAATATTTAATAAAGAAATAACTTAAATACACCTTATTTATTGGAGAAATTACTAAAATACACATTATTTAATAAAGAAATGACAAAAAAACACAGTATTTAATAGAGAAATAACTAAAATACACATTATTTATTAGAGAAATAACTAAAATACACATTGTTTAATAGAGAAATTACTAAAATACACATTATTTAATAGAGAAATAACAAAAAAACACATTATTTAATAGAGAAAAAACTAAAATACACTTTATTTATTGGAGAAATAACTAAAATACACATTATTTAATAGTGAAATAACTAAAATACACATAATTTAATAAAGAAATAACTAAAATACACATTATTTAATAGAGAAATAAAAAAAAACACATTATTTATTATAAAAATAACTAAAATACCCCCTTTTTAATAAAGAAATAACAAAAAAACACATTATTTAATAGAAAAATAACTAAAATACACATTATTTATTAAAGAAATAACTAAAATACACATTACTCAATGGAGAAATAACAAAAAAACACATTATTTAATAGAAAAATAACTAAAATACACATTATTTATTGGAAAAATAACTAAAATACACATTAATTAATAGAAAAATAACAAAAAAACACAATATTTAATAGAGAAATAACTAAAAAACAAATTATTTATTAGAGAAATTACTAAAATACACATTATTTAATAGAGAAGTAACAAAGAAACACATTATTTACTAGAGAAATAACAAAAATACACATTATTCAATAGAAAAATAACAAAAAAACACATTATTTAATAGAGAAATAACTAAAATACGCATTATTTATTGAAGATATAACTAAAATACACATTATTTAATAGAAAAATAACTAAAAACACATTAATTAATATGAAAATAACAAAAAAACAAATTAATTAATAGAGAAATAACTAAAATACACATTATTTATTAGAGAAATAACTAAAATACACATTATTTAATAAAGAAATAACTAAAATACACATTATTTAAAAGAGAAATAACAAAAAAACACATTATTTAATAGAGAAATAAAAAAACAACACTATATTTAATAGATAATTAACAAAAAAACACATTATTCAATAGAGAAATAACTAAAATACACATTATTTATTTGTGAATTAACTAAAATACACATTATTTATTATAGAAATAACTAAAATACACATTATTTAATAGAGAAATAACTAAAATACACATTATTTAATACAGAAATAACTAAAATACACATTATTTAATAAAAAAATATTAAAAAATCACTTTATTTAATAGAGAAATAAAAAAATACACAATATTTATTGGAGAATTAACTAAAATACACATTATTTAATAGAAAAATAACAAAAAAACTTATTATTTAATATAGAAATAAATAAAATACACTCTATTTATTGGAGAAATATCTAAAAGACTTATTATTTAATAAAGAAATAACTAAAATACACATAATTTAATAGAGAAATAACAAAAAAAGACATTATTTAATAGAGAAATAACTAAAAAACACATAATTTAATAAAGAAATAACTAAAATACACATTATTTAATAGAAAAATTAAAAAAAACACATTATTTATTAAAGAAATAACTAAAATACCTCCTTTTTAATAGAGAAATAACAAAAAAACACATTATTTAATAGAGAAATATCTAAAATACGCATTATTTGATAAAACTAAAATACACATTATTTAATAGAAAAATAACAAAACTACACATTATTTAATAGAGAAATAACAAAAAACACATTATTTAATAGAGAAATAACTAAAATACACATTATTTATTGGAGAAATAACTAAAATACACATTATTTAATAAAGTAATAACAAAAAAACACTTTATTTAATAGAGAAATAACAAAATACACAATATTTATTGGAGAATTAACTAAAATACACATTATTTAATAGAAAAATAACAAAAAAACTCATTATTTAATATAGAAATAACTAAAATACACATTATTTATTGGAGAAATAACTAAAAGACTTACTATTTAATAGAGAAATAACTAAAATACACATAATTTAATAGAGAAATAACAAAAAAAGACATTATTTAATAGAGAAATAACTAAAATACACATTATTTATTGGAGAACTAACTAAAATAAACATTATTTAATAGAGAAATAACTAAAATACACTTAATTTAATAAAGAAATAACTAAAATACACATTTTTTATTAGAGAAATTAAAAAAAAACACGTTATTTATTAAAGAAATAACTAAAATACCTCCTTTTTAATAGAGAAATAACAAAAAAACACATTATTTAATAAAAAAATATCTAAAATACGCATTATTTATTGAAGATATAACTAAAATACACATTATTTAATAGAAAAATAACTAAACTACACATTAGTTAATAGAGAAATAACAAAAAACACATTATTTAATAGAGAAATAACTAAAATACACATTATTTATTGGAGAAATAACTAAAATACACATTATTTAATAAAGAAATAACGAAAATACACATTATTTGATAGAGAAATAACAAAAAAACACATTATTTAATAAAGAAATAACTAAATTACACAATATTTATTGGAAAAAAAACTAAAATAAACATTATATAATAGAAAAATACCTAAAATACACATTATTCAATAGAGAAATAAAAAAACAACACATTATTTAATAGATATTTTACAAAAAAACACATTACTTAATAGAGAAATAACTAAAAAACACATTATTTATTGGAAAAAGAACTAAAATACACATTATTTAATAAAAAAATAACTAAAATACACATTATTTAATAGAGAAATAACAAAAAAACACATTATTTAATAGAGAAATAACAAAAAAACTCATTATTTAATATAGAAATAACTAAAATACACATTATTTATTGGAGAAATATTTAAAAGACTTACTATTTAATAGAGAAATAACTAAAATACACATAATTTAATGGAGAAATAACAAAAAAAGACATTATTTAATAGAGAAATAACTAAAATACACATTATTTATTGGAGAAATAACTAAAATACACATTATTTATTATAGAAATAACTATAATACACATTATTTATAAGAGAAATAACTAAAATACACATTATTTTTTGGAGAAATAACTAAAATACACATTATTTTTTAGAGAAATAATTAAAACACACATTATTTAATGAAGAAATAACAAAAAAACACTTTATTTAATAAAAAAATAACAAAAAAACACAATATTTAATATAGAAATAACTAAAATACACATTATTTATTGAAGAAATAACTAAAATACACATTATTTAATAGAGAAATATCTAAAATACACATTATTCTATAGAGAAATAACAAAAAAACACATTATTTAATAAAGAAATAACTAAAATACACATTATTTATTATAGAAATAACTAAAATACACATTATTTAATAGAGAAATAACTAAAATACACATTATTTATTGAAGACTTAACTAAAATACACATTATTTAATAGAAAAATAACAAAAAACACAATATTTAATATAGAAATAACTAAAATACACATTATTTATTGGAGATATAACTAAAATACTTATTATTTAATAGAGAAATAACTAAAATACACATTATTTAATAAAGAATAAACTGAAATACACATTATTTAATAAAGAAATAACAAAAAAACACTTTATTTAATAGAGAAATAACTAAAAAACACTTTTTTTATTGGAGAAATAACTAAAATACACATTATTTAATAAAAAAATAACTAAAATACACATTATTTAATAGAGAAATAACAAAAAAACACATTATTTAATAGAGAAATAACTAAAATAGACATTATTTATTGAAAAAATAACTAAAATACACATTATTTAATAGATAAATAACTAAAATACACATTATTTAATAAAGAAATAACAAAAAAACACATTATTTAATAGAGAAATAATTAAAATACACATTATTTATTAGAGAAATAACAAAAAAACACATTATTTAATATAGAAATAACTAAAATACATATTATTTAATAGAGAAATATCAAAAAACACATTATTTAATGAAGAAATAACTAAAATACACATTATTTATTGGAGAAATAACTAAAATACACAACATTTAATAAAGAAATAACAAAAAAACATATTAGTTACTAGAGAAATAACAAAAAAACACATTATTTAATAAAGAGATATCTAAAATACACATTATTTATTGAAGAAATATTTAATATACACATTATTTAATAAAGAAATAACTAAAATACACATTAGTTAATAGAGAAATAACAAAAAACTTTTTATTTAATAGAGAAATAACTAAAATACACATTATTTATTGGAGAAATAACTAAAACACACATTATTTAATAGAGAAATAACAAAAAAACACATTATTTATTGAAGAAATAATTAATATACACATTATTTAATAAAAAAATAAATAAAATACACATTAGTTAATAGAAAAATAACAAAAAACTTTTTATTTAATAAAGAAATAACTAAAATACACATTATTTGATAGAGATTTAACTAAAATATTTATTATTTAATAAAGAAATAACTAAAATACACATTATTTATTAGAAAAATAACTAAAATACACATTTCTTAATAAAGAAATAACAAAAAAACACAATATTTAATAGAGAAATAACTAAAATACACATTATTTATTGGAGAAATTACTAAAATACACATTATTTAATAAAGAAATGACAAAAAAACACAGTATTTATTAGAGAAATAACTAAAATACACATTATTTATTGGAGAAATAACTAAAATACACATTATTTAATAGAGAAATAACAAAAATACACATTATTTAATAGAGAAATAACAGAGAAACACATTATTTAATAGAGAAATAACTAAAATACACATTATTTTATGGAGAAATAACTAAAATACACGTTATTTAATAGAGAAATAACAAAAAAACACAATATTTGAAAGAGAAATAACTAAATCACACATTATTTATAAAAGAAATAACTAAAATTCACATTATTTAATAAAAAAATTACTAAAATACACATTATTTAATAAAGAAATATCTAAAAACACATTATTTATTAAAGAAATAACAAAAAAAACACATTATTTAATAAAGAAATAACTAAAATACACATTATTTATTGGAGAAATAACTCAAATACACATTATTTAATAAAGAAATAACTCAAATTCACATTATTTAATAGAGAAATAACAATAAAACACATTATTTAATAGAGAAATAACAAAAAAACACATTATTTAATACAGAAATAAATAAATACACAATATTTATTGGAGAAATAACTAAAATACACATTATTGAATAAAAAAATAACTAAAATACACATTATTGAAAAGAGAAATAACAAAAAACACATTATTTAATAGAGAAATAATAAAAAAACACATTATTAAATAGAGAAATAATTAAAATACACATTATTTATTGAACATAATAACAAAAATACACATTATTTAATAAAGAAAAAACTTAAATACACAATATTTAATAGAGAAATATCAAAAAACAGATTATTTAATAAAGAAATAACTAAAATGTACAATATTTATTGGAGAAATAACTAAAATACACATTATTTAATAAAGAAATATCTAAAAACACATTATTTATTAAAGAAATAACAAAAAAAACACATTATTTAATAAAGAAATAACTAAAATACACATAATTTATTGGAGAAATAACTCAAATACACGTTATTTAATAAAGAAATAACTAAAATACACATTATTTAATAGAGAAATAACAAAAAAACACATTATTTAATAGAGAAATATCTAAAATACGCATTATTTGATATAACTAAATTACACATTATTTAATAGAAAAATAACAAAACTACACATTATTTAATAGAGAAATAACAAAAAACACATTATTTAATAGAGAAATAACTAAAATACACATTATTTATTGGAGAAATAACTAAAATACACATTATTTAATAAAGTAATAACAAAAAAACACTTTATTTAATAGAGAAATAACAAAATACACAATATTTATTGGAGAATTAACTAAAATACACATTATTTAATAGAAAAATAACAAAAAAACTCATTATTTAATATAGAAATAACTAAAATACACATTATTTATTGGAGAAATAACTAAAAGACTTACTATTTAATAGAGAAATAACTAAAATACACATAATTTATTAGAGAAATAACAAAAAAAGACATTAATTAATAGAGAAATAACACAAATACACATTATTTATTGGAGAAATAACTAAAATACACATTATTTAATAGAGAAATAACTAAAATACACTTAATTTAATAAAGAAATAACTAAAATACACATTTTTTATTAGAGAAATTAAAAAAAAACACGTTATTTATTAAAGAAATAACTAAAATACCTCCTTTTTAATAGAGAAATAACAAAAAAACACATTATTTAATAAAAAAATATCTAAAATACGCATTATTTATTGAAGATATAACTAAAATACACATTATTTAATAGAAAAATAACTAAACTACACATTAGTTAATAGAGAAATATCAAAAAACACATTATTTAATAGAGAAATAACTAAAATACACATTATTTATTGGAGAAATAACTAAAATACACATTATTTAATAAAGAAATAACAAAAATACACATTATTTGATAGAGAAATAACAAAAAAACACATTATTTAATAGAGAAATAACTAAATTACACAATATTTATTGGAAAAAAAACTAAAATAAACATTATATAATAGAAAAATACCTAAAATACACATTATTCAATAGAGAAATAAAAAAACAACACATTATTTAATAGATATTTTACAAAAAAACACATTACTTAATAGAGAAATAACTAAAAAACACATTATTTATTGGAGAAATAACTAAAATACGCATTATTTATTAAAAAAATAACTAAAATACACATTATTTAATAGAGAAATAACAAAAAAACACATTATTTAATAGAGAAATAACAAAAAAACTCATTATTTAATATAGAAATAACTAAAATACACATTATTTATTGGAGAAATATTTAAAAGACTTACTATTTAATAGAGAAATAACTAAAATACACATAATTTAATGGAGAAATAACAAAAAAAGACATTATTTAATAGAGAAATAACTAAAATACACATTATTTATTGGAGAAATAACTAAAATACACATTATTTATTATAGAAATAACTATAATACACATTATTTATAAGAGAAATAACTAAAATACACATTATTTTTTAGAGAAATAACTAAAATACACATTATTTTTTAGAGAAATAATTAAAACACACATTATTTAATGAAGAAATAACAAAAAAACACTTTATTTAATAAAGAATAACAAAAAAACACAATATTTAATATAGAAATAACTAAAATACACATTATTTATTGAAGAAATAACTAAAATACACATTATTTAATAGAGAAATATCTAAAATACACATTATTTTATAGAGAAATAACAAAAAAACACATTATTTAATAAAGAAATAACTAAAATACACATTATTTATTATAGAAATAACTAAAATACACATTATTTAATAGAGAAATAACTAAAATACACATTATTTATTGAAGACTTAACTAAAATACACATTATTTAATAGAAAAATAACAAAAAACACAATATTTAATATAGAAATAACTAAAATACACATTATTTATTGGAGAAATAACTAAAATACTTATTATTTAATAGAGAAATAACTAAAATACACATTATTTAATAAAGAAATAACTGAAATACACATTATTTAATAGAGAAATAACAAAAAAACACTTTATTTAATAGAGAAATAACTAAAAAACACTTTTTTTATTGGAGAAATAACTAAAATACACATTATTTAATAAAAAAATAACTAAAATACACATTATTTAATAGAGAAATAACAAAAAAACACATTAATTAATAGAGAAATAACTAAAATACACATTATTTATTGGAGAAATAACTAAAATACACATTATTTAATAGATAAATAACTAAAATACACATTATTTAATAAAAAAATAACAAAAAAACACATTATTTAATAGAGAAATAATTAAAATACACATTATTTATTAGAGAAATAACAAAAAAACACATTATTTAATATAGAAATAACTAAAATACATATTATTTAATAGAGAAATATCAAAAAACACATTATTTAATGAAGAAATAACTAAAATACACATTATTTATTGGAGAAATAACTAAAATACACAACATTTAATAAAGAAATAACAAAAAAACATATTAGTTACTAGAGAAATAACAAAAAAACACATTATTTAATAAAGAGATATCTAAAATACACATTATTTATTGAAGAAATAATTAATATACACATTATTTAATAAAGAAATAACTAAAATACACATTAGTTAATAGAGAAATAACAAAAAACTTTTTATTTAATAGAGAAATAACTAAAATACACATTATTTATTGGAGAAATAACTAAAACGCACATTATTTAATAGAGAAATAACTAAAAAACACATTATTTATTGAAGAAATAATTAATATACACATTATTTAATAAAAAAATAAATAAAATACACATTAGTTAATAGAGAAATAACAAAAAACTTTTTATTTAATAAAAAAATAACTAAAATACACATTATTTGATAGAGATTTAACTAAAATATTTATTATTTAATAAAGAAATAACTAAAATACACATTATTTATTAGAAAAATAACTAAAATAAACATTTCTTAATAAAGAAATAACAAAAAAACACAATATTTAATAGAGAAATAACTAAAATACACATTATTTATTGGAGAAATTACTAAAATACACATTATTTAATAAAGAAATGACAAAAAAACACAGTATTTATTAGAGAAATAACTAAAATACACATTATTTATTGGAGAAATAACTAAAATACACATTATTTAATAGAAAAATAACAAAAATACACATTATTTAATAGAGAAATAACAGAGAAACACATTGTTTAATAGAGAAATAACTAAAATACACATTATTTTATGGAGAAATAACTAAAATACACCTTATTTAATAGAGAAATAACAAAAAAACACAATATTTGAAAGAGAAATAACTAAATCACACATTATTTATAGAAGAAATAACTAAAATTCACATTATTTAATAAAAAAATTACTAAAATACACATTATTTAATAAAGAAATATCTAAAAACACATTATTTATTAAAGAAATAACAAAAAAAACACATTATTTAATAAAGAAATAACTAAAATACACATTATTTATTGGAGAAATAACTCAAATACACATTATTTAATAAAGAAATAACTCAAATTCACATTATTTAATAGAAAAATAACAATAAAACACATTATTTAATAGAGAAATAACAAAAAAACACATTATTTAATACAGAAATAAATAAATACACAATATTTATTGGAGAAATAACTAAAATACACATTATTTAATAAAAAAATAACTAAAATACACATTATTGAAAAGAGAAATAACAAAAAACACATTATTTAATAGAGAAATAATAAAAAAACACATTATTTATTAGAGAAATAATTAAATTACACATTATTTATTGAACATAATAACAAAAATACACATTATTTAATAAAGAAAAAACTTAAATACACATTATTTAATAGAGAAATAACAAAAAAACACTTTATTTAATAGAGAAATAACAAAATACACAATATTTATTGGAGAGTTAACTAAAATACACTTTATTTGATAGAAAAATAACAAGAAAACACATTATTTAATATAGAAATAACTAAAATACACATTATTTATTGGAGAAATAACTAAAATACTTATTATTTAATAGAGAAATAACTAAAATACACGTTATTTAATAGAGAAATAACAAATAAACACGTTATTTAATAAAGAAATAACAAAAAACACATTTTTTATTAGAAAAACAACAAAAATACTCATTATTTAATGAAGAAATAACCAAAATACACATTATTTAATAGAGAAATAACAAAAAAAACACAATATATAATAAAGAAATAACTAAAAAACCCATTATTTATTAGAGAAATAACTAAAATACAAATTATTTAATAAAGAAATAACAAAGAAACTCATTATATACTAGAGAAAGAACAAAAATACACATTATTCAATAGAGAAATAACAAAAAAACACATTATTTAAAAGAGAAATAACTAAAATACACAATATTTATTGGAGAAATAACTAAAATACACATTATTTAATAGAGAAATAACTAAAATACACAAAATTTAATAAAGAAATAACTAAAATACACATTATTTAATAGAGAAATAAAAAAAAAACACATTATTTATTAAAGAAATAACTAAAATACCCCCTTTTTAATAGAGAAATAACAAAAAAACACATTATTTAATAGAAAAATAACTAAAATACAAATTATTTATTAAAGAAATAACTAAAATACACATTACTTAATGGAGAAATAACAAAAAAACACAATATTTTATTGAAAAATAATTTAAATACACAATATTTATTAGAGAAATAACTAAAATACACATTATTTAATAGATAAATAACAAAGAAACACATTATTTACTAGAGAAATAACGAAAATACACATTATTCAATGGAGAAATAACAAAAAAACACATTATTTAATAGAGAAATAACTAAAATACGCATTATTTATTAAAGATATAACTAAAATACACATTATTTAATAGAAAAATAACTAAAAAACACTTTATTTAATAGAGAAATAACAAAAAACACATTATTTAATAGAGAAATAACTAAAAAACACATTATTTATTGGAGAAATAACTAAAATACACATTATTTAATAAAGAAATAACTAAAATACACATTATTTAATAGAGAAATAACAAAAAAACACATTATTTAAAAGAGAAATAACTAAAAAACACATAATTTAATAAAGAAATAACTAAAATGCACATTATTTAATAGAAAAATTAAAAAAACACATTATTTATTAAAGAAATAACTAAAATACACATTATTTATTGGAGAAATAACTAAAATACTTATTATTTAATAGAGAAATAACTAAAATACACATTATTTAATAAAGAAATAACTGAAATACACATTATTTAATAGAGAAATAACAAAAAAACACTTTATTTAATAGAGAAATAACTAAAAAACACATTTTTTATTGGAGAAATAACTAAAATACACATTATTTAATAAAAAAATAACTAAAATACACATTATTTAATAGAGAAATAACAAAAAAACACATTATTTAATAGAGAAATAACTAAAATACACATTATTTATTGGAGAAATAACTAAAATACACATTATTTAATAGATAAATAACTAAAATACACATTATTTAATAGAGAAATAACAAAAAAACACATGATTTAATAGTGAAATATCTAAAATACGCATTATTTGATAAAACTAAAATACACATTATTTAATAGAAAAATAACAAAACTACACATTATTTAATAGAAAAATAACAAAAAACACATTATTTAATAGAGAAATAACTAAAATACACATTATTTATTGGAGAAATAACTAAAATACACATTATTTAATAAAGTAATAACAAAAAAACACTTTATTTAATAGAGAAATAACAAAATACACAATATTTATTGGAGAATTAACTAAAATACACATTATTTAATAGAAAAATAACAAAAAAACTCATTATTTAATATAGAAATAACTAAAATACACATTATTTATTGGAGAAATAACTAAAAGACTTACTATTTAATAGAGAAATAACTAAAATACACATAATTTAATAGAGAAATAACAAAAAAAGACATTATTTAATAGAGAAATAACTAAAATACACATTATTTATTGGAGAAATAACTAAAATACACATTATTTAATAGAGAAATAACTAAAAAACACTTAATTTAATAAAGAAATAACTAAAATACACATTTTTTATTAGAGAAATTAAAAAAAAACACGTTATTTATTAAAGAAATAACTAAAATACCTCCTTTTTAATAGAGAAATAACAAAAAAACACATTATTTAATAAAAAAATATCTAAAATACGCATTATTTATTGAAGATATAACTAAAATACACATTATTTAATAGAAAAATAACTAAACTACACATTAGTTATTAGAAAAATAACAAAAAACACATTATTTAATAGAGAAATAACTAAAATACACATTATTTATTGGAGAAATAACTAAAATACACATTATTTAATAAAGAAATAACTAAAATACACATTATTTGATAGTGAAATAACAAAAAAAACACATTATTTAATAGAGAAATAACTAAATTACACAATATTTATTGGAAAAAAAACTAAAATAAACGTTATATAATAGAAAAATACCTAAAATACACATTATTCAATAGAGAAATAAAAAAACAACACATTATTAAATAGATATTTTACAAAAAAACACATTACTTAATAGAGAAATAACTAAAAAACACATTATTTATTGGAGAAATAACTAAAATACACATTATTTAATAAAAAAATAACTAAAATACACATTATTTAATAGAGAAATAACAAAAAAACACATTATTCAATAGAGAAATAACAAAAAAACTCATTATTTAATATAGAAATAACTAAAATACACATTATTTATTGAAGAAATATTTAAAAGACTTACTATTTAATAGAGAAATAACTAAAATACACATAATTTAATGGAGAAATAACAAAAAAAGACATTATTTAATAGAGAAATAACTAAAATACACATTATTTATTGGAGAATTAACTAAAATACACATTATTTATTATAGAAATAACTATAATACACATTATTTATAAGAGAAATAACTAAAATACACATTGTTTTTTGGAGAAATAACTAAAATACACATTATTTTTTAGAGAAATAATTAAAACACACATTATTTGATGAAGAAATAACAAAAAAACACTTTATTTAATAAAGAAATAACAAAAAAACACAATATTTAATATAGAAATAACTAAAATACACATTATTTATTGAAGAAATAACTAAAGAACACATTATTTAATAGAGAAATATCTAAAATACACATTATTTTATAGAGAAATAACAAAAAAACACATTATTTAATAAAAAAATAACTAAAATACACATTATTTATTATAAAAATAACTAAAATACACATTATTTAATAGAGAAATAACTAAAATACACATTATTTAATAGAAAAATAACAAAAAAACTCATTATTTAATATAGAAATAACTAAAATACACATTATTTATTAGAGAAATAACTAAAAGACTTACTATTTAATAGAGAAATAACTAAAATACACATTATTTATTGGAGAAATAACTAAAATACACATTATTTATTATAGAAATAACTAAAATACACATTATTTATTGGAGAAATAACTAAAATACACTTAATTTAATAAAGAAATAACTAAAAAACACATTTTTTATTAGAGAAATTAAAAAAAAACACGTTATTTATTAAAGAAATAACTAAAATACCTCCTTTTTAATAGAGAAATAACAAAAAAACACATTATTTAATAAAAAAATATCTAAAATACGCATTATTTATTGAAGATATAACTAAAATACACATTATTTAATAGAAAAATAACTAAACTACACATTAGTTAATAGAGAAATAACAAAAAACACATTATTTAATAGAGAAATAACTAAAATACACATTATTTATTGGAGAAATAACTAAAATACACATTATTTAATAAAGAAATAACGAAAATACACATTATTTGATAGAGAAATAACAAAAAAACACATTATTTAATAGAGAAATAACTAAATTACACAATATTTATTGGAAAAAAAACTAAAATAAACATTATATAATAGAAAAATACCTAAAATACACATTATTCAATAAAGAAATAAAAAAACAACACATTATTTAATAGATATTTTACAAAAAAACACATTACTTAATAGAGAAATAACTAAAAAACACATTATTTATTGGAGAAATAACTAAAATACACATTATTTAATAAAAAAATAACTAAAATACACATTATTTAATAGAGAAATAACAAAAAAACACATTATTTAATAGAGAAATAACAAAAAAACTCATTATTTAATATAGAAATAACTAAAATACACATTATTTATTGGAGAAATATTCAAAAGACTTACTATTTAATAGAGAAATAACTAAAATACACATAATTTAATGGAGAAATAACAAAAAAAGACATTATTTAATAGAGAAATAACTAAAATACACATTATTTATTGGAGAAATAACTAAAATACACATTATTTATTATAGAAATAACTATAATACACATTATTTATAAGAGAAATAACTAAAATACACATTATTTTTTGGAGAAATAACTAAAATACACATTATTTTTTAGAGAAATAATTAAAACACACATTATTTAATGAAGAAATAACAAAAAAACACTTTATTTAATAAAGAAATAACAAAAAAACACAATATTTAATATAGAAATAACTAAAATACACATTATTTATTGAAGAAATAACTAAAAAACACATTATTTAATAGAAAAATATCTAAAATACACATTATTTTATAGAGAAATAACAAAAAAACACATTATTTAATAAAGAAATAACTAAAATACACATTATTTATTATAGAAATAACTAAAATACACATTATTTAATAGAGAAATAACTAAAATACACATTATTTATTGGAGACTTAACTAAAATACACTTTATTTAATAGAAAAATAACAAAAAACACAATATTTAATATAGAAATAACTAAAATACACATTATTTATTGGAGAAATAACTAAAATACTTATTATTTAATAGAGAAATAACTAAAATACACATTATTTAATAAAGAAATAACTGAAATACACATTATTTAATAGAGAAATAACAAAAAAACACTTTATTTAATAGAGAAATAACTAAAAAACACATTTTTTATTGGAGAAATAACTAAAATACACATTATTTAATAAAAAAATAACTAAAATACACATTATTTAATAGAGAAATAACAAAAAAACACATTATTTAATAAAAAAATATCTAAAATACGCATTATTTATTGAAGATATAACTAAAATACACATTATTTAATAGAAAAATAACTAAACTACACATTAGTTATTAGAAAAATAACAAAAAACACATTATTTAATAGAGAAATAACTAAAATACACATTATTTATTGGAGAAATAACTAAAATACACATTATTTAATAAAGAAATAACTAAAATACACATTATTTGATAGTGAAATAACAAAAAAAACACATTATTTAATAGAGAACTAACTAAATTACACAATATTTATTGGAAAAAAAACTAAAATAAACGTTATATAATAGAAAAATACCTAAAATACACATTATTCAATAGAGAAATAAAAAAACAACACATTATTAAATAGATATTTTACAAAAAAACACATTACTTAATAGAGAAATAACTAAAAAACACATTATTTATTGGAGAAATAACTAAAATACACATTATTTAATAAAAAAATAACTAAAATACACATTATTTAATAGAGAAATAACAAAAAAACACATTATTCAATAGAGAAATAACAAAAAAACTCATTATTTAATATAGAAATAACTAAAATACACATTATTTATTGAAGAAATATTTAAAAGACTTACTATTTAATAGAGAAATAACTAAAATACACATAATTTAATGGAGAAATAACAAAAAAAGACATTATTTAATAGAGAAATAACTAAAATACACATTATTTATTGGAGAATTAACTAAAATACACATTATTTATTATAGAAATAACTATAATACACATTATTTATAAGAGAAATAACTAAAATACACATTGTTTTTTGGAGAAATAACTAAAATACACATTATTTTTTAGAGAAATAACTAAAGAACACATTATTTAATAGAGAAATATCTAAAATACACATTATTTTATAGAGAAATAACAAAAAAACACATTATTTAATAAAAAAATAACTAAAATACACATTATTTATTATAGAAATAACTAAAATACACATTATTTAATAGAGAAATAACTAAAATACACATTATTTAATAGAAAAATAACAAAAAAACTCATTATTTAATATAGAAATAACTAAAATACACATTATTTATTGGAGAAATAACTAAAAGACTTACTATTTAATAGAGAAATAACTAAAATACACATTATTTATTGGAGAAATAACTAAAATACACATTATTTATTATAGAAATAACTAAAATACACATTATTTATTGGAGAAATAACTAAAATACACTTAATTTAATAAAGAAATAACTAAAATACACATTTTTTATTAGAGAAATTAAAATACCTCCTTTTTAATAGAGAAATAACAAAAAAACACATTATTTAATAAAAAAATATCTAAAATACGCATTATTTATTGAAGATATAACTAAAATACACATTATTTAATAGAAAAATAACTAAACTACACATTAGTTAATAGAGAAATAACAAAAAACACATTATTTAATAGAGAAATAACTAAAATACACATTATTTATTGGAGAAATAACTAAAATACACATTATTTAATAAAGAAATAACGAAAATACACATTATTTGATAGAGAAATAACAAAAAAACACATTATTTAATAGAGAAATAACTAAATTACACAATATTTATTGGAAAAAAAACTAAAATAAACATTATATAATAGAAAAATACCTAAAATACACATTATTCAATAAAGAAATAAAAAAACAACACATTATTTAATAGATATTTTACAAAAAAACACATTACTTAATAGAGAAATAACTAAAAAACACATTATTTATTGGAGAAATAACTAAAATACACATTATTTAATAAAAAAATAACTAAAATACACATTATTTAATAGAGAAATAACAAAAAAACACATTATTTAATAGAGAAATAACAAAAAAACTCATTATTTAATATAGAAATAACTAAAATACACATTATTTATTGGAGAAATATTCAAAAGACTTACTATTTAATAGAGAAATAACTAAAATACACATAATTTAATGGAGAAATAACAAAAAAAGACATTATTTAATAGAGAAATAACTAAAATACACATTATTTATTGGAGAAATAACTAAAATACACATTATTTATTATAGAAATAACTATAATACACATTATTTATAAGAGAAATAACTAAAATACACATTATTTTTTGGAGAAATAACTAAAATACACATTATTTTTTAGAGAAATAATTAAAACACACATTATTTAATGAAGAAATAACAAAAAAACACTTTATTTAATAAAGAAATAACAAAAAAACACAATATTTAATATAGAAATAACTAAAATACACATTATTTATTGAAGAAATAACTAAAAAACACATTATTTAATAGAAAAATATCTAAAATACACATTATTTTATAGAGAAATAACAAAAAAACACATTATTTAATAAAGAAATAACTAAAATACACATTATTTATTATAGAAATAACTAAAATACACATTATTTAATAGAGAAATAACTAAAATACACATTATTTATTGGAGACTTAACTAAAATACACTTTATTTAATAGAAAAATAACAAAAAACACAATATTTAATATAGAAATAACTAAAATACACATTATTTATTGGAGAAATAACTAAAATACTTATTATTTAATAGAGAAATAACTAAAATACACATTATTTAATAAAGAAATAACTGAAATACACATTATTTAATAGAGAAATAACAAAAAAACACTTTATTTAATAGAGAAATAACTAAAAAACACATTTTTTATTGGAGAAATAACTAAAATACACATTATTTAATAAAAAAATAACTAAAATACACATTATTTAATAGAGAAATAACAAAAAAACACATTATTTTATAGAGAAATAACTAAAATACACATTATTTATTGGAGAAATAACTAAAATACACATTATTTAATAGATAAATAACTAAAATACACATTATTTAATAGAGAAATAACAAAAAAACACATTATTTAATAGAGAAATAATTAAAATACACATTATTTATTAGAGAAATAACAAAAAAACACATTATTTAATATAGAAATAACTAAAAAACACATTATTTATTGAAGAAATAATTAATATACACATTATTTAATAAAAAAATAAATAAAATACACATTAGTTAATAGAGAAATAACAAAAAACTTTTTATTTAATAAAAAAATAACTAAAATACACATTATTTGATAGAGATTTAACTAAAATATTTATTATTTAATAAAGAAATAACTAAAATACACATTATTTATTAGAAAAATAACTAAAATAAACATTTCTTAATAAAGAAATAACAAAAAAACACAATATTTAATAGAGAAATAACTAAAATACACATTATTTATTGGAGAAATTACTAAAATACACATTATTTAATAAAGAAATGACAAAAAAACACAGTATTTATTAGAGAAATAACTAAAATACACATTATTTATTGGAGAAATAACTAAAATACACATTATTTAATAGAAAAATAACAAAAATACACATTATTTAATAGAGAAATAACAGAGAAACACATTGTTTAATAGAGAAATAACTAAAATACACATTATTTTATGGAGAAATAACTAAAATACACCTTATTTAATAGAGAAATAACAAAAAAACACAATATTTGAAAGAGAAATAACTAAATCACACATTATTTATAGAAGAAATAACTAAAATTCACATTATTTAATAAAAAAATTACTAAAATACACATTATTTAATAAAGAAATATCTAAAAACACATTATTTATTAAAGAAATAACAAAAAAAACACATTATTTAATAAAGAAATAACTAAAATACACATTATTTATTGGAGAAATAACTCAAATACACATTATTTAATAAAGAAATAACTCAAATTCACATTATTTAATAGAAAAATAACAATAAAACACATTATTTAATAGAGAAATAACAAAAAAACACATTATTTAATACAGAAATAAATAAATACACAATATTTATTGGAGAAATAACTAAAATACACATTATTTAATAAAAAAATAACTAAAATACACATTATTGAAAAGAGAAATAACAAAAAACACATTATTTAATAGAGAAATAATAAAAAAACACATTATTTATTAGAGAAATAATTAAATTACACATTATTTATTGAACATAATAACAAAAATACACATTACTTAATAAAGAAAAAACTTAAATACACATTATTTAATAGAGAAATATCAAAAAACACATTATTTAATAAAGAAATAACTAAAATACACAATATTTATTGGAGAAATAACTAAAATACACATTATTTATTGGAGAAATATTCAAAAGACTTACTATTTAATAGAGAAATAACTAAAATACACATAATTTAATGGAGAAATAACAAAAAAAGACATTATTTAATAGAGAAATAACTAAAATACACATTATTTATTGGAGAAATAACTAAAATACACATTATTTATTATAGAAATAACTATAATACACATTATTTATAAGAGAAATAACTAAAATACACATTATTTTTTGGAGAAATAACTAAAATACACATTATTTTTTAGAGAAATAATTAAAACACACATTATTTAATGAAGAAATAACAAAAAAACACTTTATTTAATAAAGAAATAACAAAAAAACACAATATTTAATATAGAAATAACTAAAATACACATTATTTATTGAAGAAATAACTAAAAAACACATTATTTAATAGAAAAATATCTAAAATACACATTATTTTATAGAGAAATAACAAAAAAACACATTATTTAATAAAGAAATAACTAAAATACACATTATTTATTATAGAAATAACTAAAATACACATTATTTAATAGAGAAATAACTAAAATACACATTATTTATTGGAGACTTAACTAAAATACACTTTATTTAATAGAAAAATAACAAAAAACACAATATTTAATATAGAAATAACTAAAATACACATTATTTATTGGAGAAATAACTAAAATACTTATTATTTAATAGAGAAATAACTAAAATACACATTATTTAATAAAGAAATAACTGAAATACACATTATTTAATAGAGAAATAACAAAAAAACACTTTATTTAATAGAGAAATAACTAAAAAACACATTTTTTATTGGAGAAATAACTAAAATACACATTATTTAATAAAAAAATAACTAAAATACACATTATTTAATAGAGAAATAACAAAAAAACACATTATTTAATAGAGAAATAACTAAAATACACATTATTTATTGGAGAAATAACTAAAATACACATTATTTAATAGATAAATAACTAAAATACACATTATTTAATAGAGAAATAACAAAAAAACACATTATTTAATAGAGAAATAATTAAAATACACATTATTTATTAGAGAAATAACAAAAAAACACATTATTTAATATAGAAATAACTAAAAAACACATTATTTATTGAAGAAATAATTAATATACACATTATTTAATAAAAAAATAAATAAAATACACATTAGTTAATAGAGAAATAACAAAAAACTTTTTTTTTAATAAAAAAATAACTAAAATACACATTATTTGATAGAGATTTAACTAAAATATTTATTATTTAATAAAGAAATAACTAAAATACACATTATTTATTAGAAAAATAACTAAAATAAACATTTCTTAATAAAGAAATAACAAAAAAACACAATATTTAATAGAGAAATAACTAAAATACACATTATTTATTGGAGAAATTACTAAAATACACATTATTTAATAAAGAAATGACAAAAAAACACAGTATTTATTAGAGAAATAACTAAAATACACATTATTTATTGGAGAAATAACTAAAATACACATTATTTAATAGAAAAATAACAAAAATACACATTATTTAATAGAGAAATAACAGAGAAACACATTGTTTAATAGAGAAATAACTAAAATACACATTATTTTATGGAGAAATAACTAAAATACACCTTATTTAATAGAGAAATAACAAAAAAACACAATATTTGAAAGAGAAATAACTAAATCACACATTATTTATAGAAGAAATAACTAAAATTCACATTATTTAATAAAAAAATTACTAAAATACACATTATTTAATAAAGAAATATCTAAAAACACATTATTTATTAAAGAAATAACAAAAAAAACACATTATTTAATAAAGAAATAACTAAAATACACATTATTTATTGGAGAAATAACTCAAATACACATTATTTAATAAAGAAATAACTCAAATTCACATTATTTAATAGAAAAATAACAATAAAACACATTATTTAATAGAGAAATAACAAAAAAACACATTATTTAATACAGAAATAAATAAATACACAATATTTATTGGAGAAATAACTAAAATACACATAATTTAATAAAAAAATAACTAAAATACACATTATTGAAAAGAGAAATAACAAAAAACACATTATTTAATAGAGAAATAATAAAAAAACACATTATTTATTAGAGAAATAATTAAATTACACATTATTTATTGAACATAATAACAAAAATACACATTATTTAATAAAGAAAAAACTTAAATACACATTATTTAATAGAGAAATATCAAAAAACACATTATTTAATAAAGAAATAACTAAAATACACAATATTTATTGGAGAAATAACTAAAATACACATTATTTAATAAAGAAATAACAAAAAAACACTTTATTTAATAGAGAAATAACAAAATACACAATATTTATTGGAGAGTTAACTAAAATACACTTTATTTGATAGAAAAATAACAAGAAAACACATTATTTAATATAGAAATAACTAAAATACACATTATTTATTGGAGAAATAACTAAAATACTTATTATTTAATAGAGAAATAACTAAAATACACGTTATTTAATAGAGAAATAAACACGTTATTTAATAAAGAAATAACAAAAAACACATTTTTTATTAGAAAAACAACAAAAATACTCATTATTTAATGAAGAAATAACCAAAATACACATTATTTAATAGAGAAATAACAAAAAAAACACAATATATAATAAAGAAATAACTAAAAAACCCATTATTTATTAGAGAAATAACTAAAATACAAATTATTTAATAAAGAAATAACAAAGAAACTCATTATATACTAGAGAAAGAACAAAAATACACATTATTCAATAGAGAAATAACAAAAAAACACATTATTTAAAAGAAAAATAACTAAAATACACAATATTTATTGGAGAAATAACTAAAATACACATTATTTAATAGAGAAATAACTAAAATACACAAAATTTAATAAAGAAATAACTAAAATACACATTATTTAATAGAGAAATAAAAAAAAAACACATTATTTATTAAAGAAATAACTAAAATACCCCCTTTTTAATAGAGAAATAACAAAAAAACACATTATTTAATAGAAAAATAACTAAAATACAAATTATTTATTAAAGAAATAACTAAAATACACATTACTTAATGGAGAAATAACAAAAAAACACAATATTTTATTGAAAAATAATTTAAATACACAATATTTATTAGAGAAATAACTAAAATACACATTATTTAATAGATAAATAACAAAGAAACACATTATTTACTAGAGAAATAACGAAAATACACATTATTCAATGGAGAAATAACAAAAAAACACATTATTTAATAGAGAAATAACTAAAATACGCATTATTTATTAAAGATATAACTAAAATACACATTATTTAATAGAAAAATAACTAAAAAACACTTTATTTAATAGAGAAATAACAAAAAACACATTATTTAATAGAGAAATAACTAAAAAACACATTATTTATTGGAGAAATAACTAAAATACACATTATTTAATAAAGAAATAACTAAAATACACATTATTTAATAGAGAAATAACAAAAAAACACATTATTTAAAAGAGAAATAACTAAAAAACACATAATTTAATAAAGAAATAACTAAAATACACATTATTTAATAGAAAAATTAAAAAAAACACATTATTTATTAAAGAAATAACTAAAATACACATTATTTATTGGAGAAATAACTAAAATACTTATTATTTAATAGAGAAATAACTAAAATACACATTATTTAATAAAGAAATAACTGAAATACACATTATTTAATAGAGAAATAACAAAAAAACACTTTATTTAATAGAGAAATAACTAAAAAACACATTTTTTATTGGAGAAATAACTAAAATACACATTATTTAATAAAAAAATAACTAAAATACACATTATTTAATAGAGAAATAACAAAAAAACACATTATTTAATAGAGAAATAACTAAAATACACATTATTTATTGGAGAAATAACTAAAATACACATTATTTAATAGATAAATAACTAAAATACACATTATTTAATAGAGAAATAACAAAAAAACACATGATTTAATAGTGAAATATCTAAAATACGCATTATTTGATATAACTAAAATACACATTATTTAATAGAAAAATAACAAAACTACACATTATTTAATAGAGAAATAACAAAAAACACATTATTTAATAGAGAAATAACTAAAATACACATTATTTATTGGAGAAATAACTAAAATACACATTATTTAATAAAGTAATAACAAAAAAACACTTTATTTAATAGAGAAATAACAAAATACACAATATTTATTGGAGAATTAACTAAAATACACATTATTTAATAGAAAAATAACAAAAAAACTCATTATTTAATATAGAAATAACTAAAATACACATTATTTATTGGAGAAATAACTAAAAGACTTACTATTTAATAGAGAAATAACTAAAATACACATAATTTAATAGAGAAATAACAAAAAAAGACATTATTTAATAGAGAAATAACTAAAATACACATTATTTATTGGAGAAATAACTAAAATACACATTATTTAATAGAGAAATAACTAAAAAACACTTAATTTAATAAAGAAATAACTAAAATACACATTTTTTATTAGAGAAATTAAAAAAAAACACGTTATTTATTAAAGAAATAACTAAAATACCTCCTTTTTAATAGAGAAATAACAAAAAAACACATTATTTAATAAAAAAATATCTAAAATACGCATTATTTATTGAAGATATAACTAAAATACACATTATTTAATAGAAAAATAACTAAACTACACATTAGTTATTAGAAAAATAACAAAAAACACATTATTTAATAGAGAAATAACTAAAATACACATTATTTATTGGAGAAATAACTAAAATACACATTATTTAATAAAGAAATAACTAAAATACACATTATTTGATAGTGAAATAACAAAAAAAACACATTATTTAATAGAGAAATAACTAAATTACACAATATTTATTGGAAAAAAAACTAAAATAAACGTTATATAATAGAAAAATACCTAAAATACACATTATTCAATAGAGAAATAAAAAAACAACACATTATTAAATAGATATTTTACAAAAAAACACATTACTTAATAGAGAAATAACTAAAAAACACATTATTTATTGGAGAAATAACTAAAATACACATTATTTAATAAAAAAATAACTAAAATACACATTATTTAATAGAGAAATAACAAAAAAACACATTATTCAATAGAGAAATAACAAAAAAACTCATTATTTAATATAGAAATAACTAAAATACACATTATTTATTGAAGAAATATTTAAAAGACTTACTATTTAATAGAGAAATAACTAAAATACACATAATTTAATGGAGAAATAACAAAAAAAGACATTATTTAATAGAGAAATAACTAAAATACACATTATTTATTGGAGAATTAACTAAAATACACATTATTTATTATAGAAATAACTATAATACACATTATTTATAAGAGAAATAACTAAAATACACATTGTTTTTTGGAGAAATAACTAAAATACACATTATTTTTTAGAGAAATAATTAAAACACACATTATTTGATGAAGAAATAACAAAAAAACACTTTATTTAATAAAGAAATAACAAAAAAACACAATATTTAATATAGAAATAACTAAAATACACATTATTTATTGAAGAAATAACTAAAGAACACATTATTTAATAGAGAAATATCTAAAATACACATTATTTTATAGAGAAATAACAAAAAAACACATTATTTAATAAAAAAATAACTAAAATACACATTATTTATTATAGAAATAACTAAAATACACATTATTTAATAGAGAAATAACTAAAATACACATTATTTAATAGAAAAATAACAAAAAAACTCATTATTTAATATAGAAATAACTAAAATACACATTATTTATTGGAGAAATAACTAAAAGACTTACTATTTAATAGAGAAATAACTAAAATACACATTATTTATTGGAGAAATAACTAAAATACACATTATTTATTATAGAAATAACTAAAATACACATTATTTATTGGAGAAATAACTAAAATACACTTAATTTAATAAAGAAATAACTAAAATACACATTTTTTATTAGAGAAATTAAAAAAAAACACGTTATTTATTAAAGAAATAACTAAAATACCTCCTTTTTAATAGAGAAATAACAAAAAAACACATTATTTAATAAAAAAATATCTAAAATACGCATTATTTATTGAAGATATAACTAAAATACACATTATTTAATAGAAAAATAACTAAACTACACATTAGTTAATAGAGAAATAACAAAAAACACATTATTTAATAGAGAAATAACTAAAATACACATTATTTATTGGAGAAATAACTAAAATACACATTATTTAATAAAGAAATAACGAAAATACACATTATTTGATAGAGAAATAACAAAAAAACACATTATTTAATAGAGAAATAACTAAATTACACAATATTTATTGGAAAAAAAACTAAAATAAACATTATATAATAGAAAAATACCTAAAATACACATTATTCAATAAAGAAATAAAAAAACAACACATTATTTAATAGATATTTTACAAAAAAACACATTACTTAATAGAGAAATAACTAAAAAACACATTATTTATTGGAGAAATAACTAAAATACACATTATTTAATAAAAAAATAACTAAAATACACATTATTTAATAGAGAAATAACAAAAAAACACATTATTTAATAGAGAAATAACAAAAAAACTCATTATTTAATATAGAAATAACTAAAATACACATTATTTATTGGAGAAATATTCAAAAGACTTACTATTTAATAGAGAAATAACTAAAATACACATAATTTAATGGAGAAATAACAAAAAAAGACATTATTTAATAGAGAAATAACTAAAATACACATTATTTATTGGAGAAATAACTAAAATACACATTATTTATTATAGAAATAACTATAATACACATTATTTATAAGAGAAATAACTAAAATACACATTATTTTTTGGAGAAATAACTAAAATACACATTATTTTTTAGAGAAATAATTAAAACACACATTATTTAATGAAGAAATAACAAAAAAACACTTTATTTAATAAAGAAATAACAAAAAAACACAATATTTAATATAGAAATAACTAAAATACACATTATTTATTGAAGAAATAACTAAAAAACACATTATTTAATAGAAAAATATCTAAAATACACATTATTTTATAGAGAAATAACAAAAAAACACATTATTTAATAAAGAAATAACTAAAATACACATTATTTATTATAGAAATAACTAAAATACACATTATTTAATAGAGAAATAACTAAAATACACATTATTTATTGGAGACTTAACTAAAATACACTTTATTTAATAGAAAAATAACAAAAAACACAATATTTAATATAGAAATAACTAAAATACACATTATTTATTGGAGAAATAACTAAAACACTTATTATTTAATAGAGAAATAACTAAAATACACATTATTTAATAAAGAAATAACTGAAATACACATTATTTAATAGAGAAATAACAAAAAAAACACTTTATTTAATAGAGAAATAACTAAAAAACACATTTTTTATTGGAGAAATAACTAAAATACACATTATTTAATAAAAAAATAACTAAAATACACATTATTTAATAGAGAAATAACAAAAAAACACATTATTTAATAAAAAAATATCTAAAATACGCATTATTTATTGAAGATATAACTAAAATACACATTATTTAATAGAAAAATAACTAAACTACACATTAGTTATTAGAAAAATAACAAAAAACACATTATTTAATAGAGAAATAACTAAAATACACATTATTTATTGGAGAAATAACTAAAATACACATTATTTAATAAAGAAATAACTAAAATACACATTATTTGATAGTGAAATAACAAAAAAAACACATTATTTAATAGAGAAATAACTAAATTACACAATATTTATTGGAAAAAAAACTAAAATAAACGTTATATAATAGAAAAATACCTAAAATACACATTATTCAATAGAGAAATAAAAAAACAACACATTATTAAATAGATATTTTACAAAAAAACACATTACTTAATAGAGAAATAACTAAAAAACACATTATTTATTGGAGAAATAACTAAAATACACATTATTTAATAAAAAAATAACTAAAATACACATTATTTAATAGAGAAATAACAAAAAAACACATTATTCAATAGAGAAATAACAAAAAAACTCATTATTTAATATAGAAATAACTAAAATACACATTATTTATTGAAGAAATATTTAAAAGACTTACTATTTAATAGAGAAATAACTAAAATACACATAATTTAATGGAGAAATAACAAAAAAAGACATTATTTAATAGAGAAATAACTAAAATACACATTATTTATTGGAGAATTAACTAAAATACACATTATTTATTATAGAAATAACTATAATACACATTATTTATAAGAGAAATAACTAAAATACACATTGTTTTTTGGAGAAATAACTAAAATACACATTATTTTTTAGAGAAATAATTAAAACACACATTATTTGATGAAGAAATAACAAAAAAACACTTTATTTAATAAAGAAATAACAAAAAAACACAATATTTAATATAGAAATAACTAAAATACACATTATTTATTGAAGAAATAACTAAAGAACACATTATTTAATAGAGAAATATCTAAAATACACATTATTTTATAGAGAAATAACAAAAAAACACATTATTTAATAAAAAAATAACTAAAATACACATTATTTATTATAGAAATAACTAAAATACACATTATTTAATAGAGAAATAACTAAAATACACATTATTTAATAGAAAAATAACAAAAAAACTCATTATTTAATATAGAAATAACTAAAATACACATTATTTATTGGAGAAATAACTAAAAGACTTACTATTTAATAGAGAAATAACTAAAATACACATTATTTATTGGAGAAATAACTAAAATACACATTATTTATTATAGAAATAACTAAAATACACATTATTTATTGGAGAAATAACTAAAATACACTTAATTTAATAAAGAAATAACTAAAATACACATTTTTTATTAGAGAAATTAAAAAAAAACACGTTATTTATTAAAGAAATAACTAAAATACCTCCTTTTTAATAGAGAAATAACAAAAAAACACATTATTTAATAAAAAAATATCTAAAATACGCATTATTTATTGAAGATATAACTAAAATACACATTATTTAATAGAAAAATAACTAAACTACACATTAGTTAATAGAGAAATAACAAAAAACACATTATTTAATAGAGAAATAACTAAAATACACATTATTTATTGGAGAAATAACTAAAATACACATTATTTAATAAAGAAATAACGAAAATACACATTATTTGATAGAGAAATAACAAAAAAACACATTATTTAATAGAGAAATAACTAAATTACACAATATTTATTGGAAAAAAAACTAAAATAAACATTATATAATAGAAAAATACCTAAAATACACATTATTCAATAAAGAAATAAAAAAACAACACATTATTTAATAGATATTTTACAAAAAAACACATTACTTAATAGAGAAATAACTAAAAAACACATTATTTATTGGAGAAATAACTAAAATACACATTATTTAATAAAAAAATAACTAAAATACACATTATTTAATAGAGAAATAACAAAAAAACACATTATTTAATAGAGAAATAACAAAAAAACTCATTATTTAATATAGAAATAACTAAAATACACATTATTTATTGGAGAAATATTCAAAAGACTTACTATTTAATAGAGAAATAACTAAAATACACATAATTTAATGGAGAAATAACAAAAAAAGACATTATTTAATAGAGAAATAACTAAAATACACATTATTTATTGGAGAAATAACTAAAATACACATTATTTATTATAGAAATAACTATAATACACATTATTTATAAGAGAAATAACTAAAATACACATTATTTTTTGGAGAAATAACTAAAATACACATTATTTTTTAGAGAAATAATTAAAACACACATTATTTAATGAAGAAATAACAAAAAAACACTTTATTTAATAAAGAAATAACAAAAAAACACAATATTTAATATAGAAATAACTAAAATACACATTATTTATTGAAGAAATAACTAAAAAACACATTATTTAATAGAAAAATATCTAAAATACACATTATTTTATAGAGAAATAACAAAAAAACACATTATTTAATAAAGAAATAACTAAAATACACATTATTTATTATAGAAATAACTAAAATACACATTATTTAATAGAGAAATAACTAAAATACACATTATTTATTGGAGACTTAACTAAAATACACTTTATTTAATAGAAAAATAACAAAAAACACAATATTTAATATAGAAATAACTAAAATACACATTATTTATTGGAGAAATAACTAAAATACTTATTATTTAATAGAGAAATAACTAAAATACACATTATTTAATAAAGAAATAACTGAAATACACATTATTTAATAGAGAAATAACAAAAAAACACTTTATTTAATAGAGAAATAACTAAAAAACACATTTTTTATTGGAGAAATAACTAAAATACACATTATTTAATAAAAAAATAACTAAAATACACATTATTTAATAGAGAAATAACAAAAAAACACATTATTTAATAGAGAAATAACTAAAATACACATTATTTATTGGAGAAATAACTAAAATACACATTATTTAATAGATAAATAACTAAAATACACATTATTTAATAGAGAAATAACAAAAAAACACATTATTTAATAGAGAAATAATTAAAATACACATTATTTATTAGAGAAATAACAAAAAAACACATTATTTAATATAGAAATAACTAAAATACACATTATTTAATAGAGAAATATCAAAAAACACATTATTTAATGAAGAAATAACTAAAATACACATTATTTATTGGAGAAATAACTAAAATACACAACATTTAATAAAGAAATAACAAAAAAACATATTAGTTACTAGAGAAATAACAAAACAACACATTATTTAATAAAGAGATATCTAAAATACACATTATTTATTGAAGAAATAATTAATATACACATTATTTAATAAAGAAATAACTAAAATACACATTAGTTAATAGAGAAATAACAAAAAACTTTTTATTTAATAGAGAAATAACTAAAATACACATTATTTATTGGAGAAATAACTAAAACACACATTATTTAATAGAGAAATAACTAAAAAACACATTATTTATTTAAGAAATAATTAATATACACATTATTTAATAAAAAAATAAATAAAATACACATTAGTTAATAGAGAAATAACAAAAAACTTTTTATTTAATAAAGAAATAACTAAAATACACATTATTTGATAGAGATTTAACGAAAATATTTATTATTTACTAAAGAAATAACTAAAATACACATTATTTATTAGAAAAATAACTAAAATACACATTTCTTAATAAAGAAATAACAAAAAAACACAATATTTAATAGAGAAATAACTAAAATACACATTATTTATTGGAGAAATTACTAAAATACACATTATTTAATAAAGAAATGACAAAAAAACACAGTATTTATTAGAGAAATAACTAAAATACACATTATTTATTGGAGAAATAACTAAAATACACATTATTTAATAGAGAAATAACAAAAATACACATTATTTATTAGAGAAATAACAGAGAAACACATTATTTAATAGAGAAATAACTAAAATACACATTATTTTATGCAGAAATAACTAAAATACACGTTATTTAATAGAGAAATAACAAAAAAACACAATATTTGAAAGAGAAATAACTAAATCACACATTATTTATAAAAGAAATAACTAAAATTCACATTATTTAATAAAAAAATAACTAAAATACACATTATTTAATAAAGAAATATCTAAAAACACATTATTTAATAAAGAAATAACAAAAAAAACACATTATTTAATAAAGAAATAACTAAAATACACATTATTTATTAGAGAAATAACTCAAATACACATTATTTATTAAAGAAATAACTCAAATTCACATTATTTAATAGAGAAATAACAATAAAACACATTATTTAATAGAGAAATAACAAAAAAACACATTATTTAATACAGAAATAAATAAATACACAATATTTATTGGAGAAATAACTAAAATACACATTATTTAATAAAAAAATAACTAAAATACACATTATTGAAAAGAGAAATAACAAAAAACACATTATTTAATAGAGAAATAATAAAAAAACACAATATTTATTGAACATAATAACAAAAATACACATTATTTAATAAAGAAAAAACTTAAATACACATTATTTAATAGAGAATTATCAAAAAACACATTATTTAATGAAGAAATAACTAAAATACACAATATTTATTGGAGAAATAACTAAAATACACTTTATTTAATAAAGAAATAACAAAAAAACACTTTATTTAATAGAGAAATAACAAAATACACAATATTTATTGGAGAGTTAACTAAAATACACTTTATTTGATAGAAAAATAACAAGAAAACACATTATTTAATATAGAAATAACTAAAATACACATTATTTATTGGAGAAATACCTAAAATACTTATTATTTAATAGAGAAATAACTAAAATACACGTTATTTAATAGAGAAATAACAAATAAACACGTTATTTAATAAAGAAATAACAAAAAACACATTTTTTATTAGAAAAACAACAAAAATACTCATTATTTAATGAAGAAATAACCAAAATACACATTATTTAATAGAGAAATAACAAAAAAACACAATATATAATAAAGAAATAACTAAAAAACCCATTATTTATTAGAGAAATAACTAAAATACAAATTATTTAATAAAGAAATAACAAAGAAACTCATTATATACTAGAGAAAGAACGAAAATACACATTATTCAATAGAGAAATAACAAAAAAACACATTATTTAAAAGAGAAATAACTAAAATACACAATATTTATTTGGAGAAATAACTAAAATACACATTATTTTATAAAGAAATAACTAAAATACACATTATTTAATAGAGAAATAACAAAAAAACACATTATTTAAAAGAGAAATAACTAAAATACACAGAATTTATTGGAAAAATAATTAAAATACACATTATATAATAGAGAAATACCTAAAATACACATTATTTAATAGAGAAATAAAAAAACAACACTATATTTAATAGATAATTAACAAAAAAACACATTATTCAATAGAGAAGTAACTAAAATACACATTATTTATTAGAGAAATAACTAAAATACACATTATTTATTATAGAAATAACTAAAATACACATTATTTAATAAAGAAATAACTAAAATACACATTATTTATTGGAAAAATAACTAAAATACACATTATTTTTTAGAGAAATAATTAAAACACACATTATTTAATAAAGAAATAACTAAAATACACATTATTTAATAAAGAAATAACAAAAAAACACTTTATTTAATAGAGAAATAACAAAATACACAATATTTATTGGAGAATTAACTAAAATACACATTATTTAATAGAAAAATAACAAAAAAACTCATTATTTAATATAGAAAAAACTAAAATACACATTATTTATTGGAGAAATAACTAAAAGACTTATTATTTAATAAAGAAATAACTAAAATACACATAATTTAATAGAGAAATAACAAAAAAAGACATTATTTAAAAGAGAAATAACTAAAATACACATTTTTATTAGAGAATCAACTAAAATACACATTATTTAATAAAGAAATAACTTAAATACACATAATTTAATAAAGAAATAACTAAAATACACATTATTTAATAGAGAAATAAAAAAAACACATTATTTATTAAAGAAATAACTAAAATACCTCCTTTTTAATAGAGAAATAACAAAAAAACACATTATTTAATAGAAAAATAACTAAAATACACATTATTTATTAAAGATATAACTAAAATACACATTACTTAATGAAAAAATAACAAAAAAAAACACATTATTTAATAAAAATATAACTAAAATACACATTATTTATTGGAGAAATAACTAAAATACACATTATTTAATAGAGAAATAACAAAAAAACACAATATTTAATAGAGAAATAACTAAAAAACACATTTATTATTGGAGAAATAACTAAAATACACATTATTTAATAGAGAAATAACAAAGAAACACATTATTTACTAGAGAAATAACGAAAATACACATTATTCAATAGAAAAAAAAAAACAAAAAAACACATTATTTAATATAGAAATAACTAAAATACGCATTATTTATTGAAGATATAACTAAAATACACATTATTTAATAGAAAAATAACTGAAATACACATTATTTAATAGAGAAATAACAAAAAACACATTATTTAATAGAGAAATAACTAAAATACACATTATTTATTGGAAAAATAACTAAAATACACATTATTTATTATAGAAATATCTAAAATACACATTATTTAATAGAGATAACTAAAATACACATTATTTTTTGGAGAAATAACTAAAATACACATTATTTATTATAGAAATAACAAAAAACACATTATTTAATAGAGAAATAACTAAAATACACATTATTTATTGGAGAAATAACTAAAATACACATTATTTATTATAGAAATATCTAAAATACACATTATTTAATAAAGAAATAACTAAATTACACAAGATTTATTGGAAAAATAACTAAAATACACATTATATAATAGAGAAATACCTAAAATACACATTATTTCATAGAGAAATAAAAAAACAACACATTATTTAATAGATAATTAACAAAAAACACATTATTTAATAGAGAAATAACTAAAATACACATTATTTATTGGAAAAATAACTAAAATACACATTATTTATTATAGAAATATCTAAAACACATTTTTTTAAAGAGAAATAACTAAAATACACATTATTTATTAGAGAAATAACTAAAATACACATTATTTTTTAGAGAAATAATTAAAACACACATTATTTAATACAGAAATAACTATAATACACATTATTTAATAAAGAAATAACAAAAAAACACTTTATTTAATAGAGAAATAACAAAATACAGAATATTTATTGGAGAATTAACTAAAATACACATTATTTAAAAGAAAAATAACAAAAAAACACATTATTTAATATAGAAATAACTAAAATACACATTATTTAGTGGAGAAATAACTAAAATACTTATTATTTAATAGAAAAATAACTAAAATACAAGTTATTTAATAAAGAAATAACAAAAAAACACATTGTTTAATAAAAAAATAACAAAAAAAACATTTTTTAATAGAGAAACAACTAAAATACTCATTATTTAATGGAGAAATAACCAAAATACTCATTATTAAATAGAGAAATAACTAAAAGACACATTATTTAATAGCGAAATAACTAAAATACATATTATTTATTAGAGAAATAACTAAAATACACATTATTTATTAGAGAAATAACTAAAATACACATTATTTATTAGAAAAATATCTAAAATACACATTATTTTATGAAAAAATAACAAAAAAACACATTATTTAAAAGAGAAATAACTAAAATACACATAATTTATTGGAAAAATAACTAAAATACACATTATTTAATAAAGAAATATAAAAAAAACACATTATTTAATAGAGAAATAACTAAAACACACATTATTTATTAAAGAAATAATTAAAATACACATTATTTAATAGAGAAATAACTAAAATACACATTATTGTATAAAGAAATAACAGAAAAACACATTATTTAATAGAGAAATATATAAAATACACTGTATTTATTTGAGAAATAACTAAAATACACATCATTTAATAGAGAAATAACTAAAACACACATTATTTATTAGAGAAATAACAAAAAAGCACATTATTTAATAAAGAAATAACTAATATACACATTATTTATTGGAGAAATAACTAAAATACACATTATTAAATAAAGAAATAACTCAAATACACATTATTTAATAGAGAAATAACTAAAATACACATTATTTGTTAGAGAAATAACTAAAATACACATTATTTAATAGAGAAATAACTAAAATACACATAATTTGATAGAGAAATAACTAAAATACACATAATTTAATAAAGAAATAACTAAAATACACATTATTTAATAGAGAAACAAAAAAAAACACATTATTTATTAAAGAAATAACTAAAATACCCCCTTATTAATAGAGAAATAACAAAAAAACACATTATTTAATAGAAAAATAACTAAAATACACATTATTTATTAAAGAAATAACTAAAATACACATTACTTAATAAAAAAATAACAAAAAAACACATTATTTAATAGAAAAATAACTAATATACACATTATTTATTGGTGAAATAACTAAAATACACATTATTTAATAGAGAAATAACAAAAAAACACAATATTTAATAAAGAAATAACTAAAAAACACATTATTTATTAAAGAAATAACTAAAATACACATTATTTAATAAAAAAATAACAAAGAAACACATTATTTACTAGAGAAATAACGAAATTCACACATTATTCAATAGAGAAATAACAAAAAAAACACATTATTTAATAGAGAAATAACTAAACTACGCATTATTTATTGAAGATATAACTAAAATACACATTATTTAATAAAAAATAACTAAAAAACACATTATTTATTGGAGAAATAACTAAAATACACATTATTTAATAAAGAAATAACAAAGAAACACATTATTTACTAGAGAAATAACGAAATTCACACATTATTCAATAGAGAAATAACAAAAAAAACACATTATTTAATAGAGAAATAACTAAAATACACATTATTTAATAAAGAAATAACAAAAATCACATTATTTAATAGAGAAATAACTAAAATACACATTATTTATCAGAGAAATAACTAAAATACACATTATTTAATAAAGAAATAACTAAAATACACATTATTTAATAAAAAAATAACAAAAAAACACATTATTTAAAACAGAAATAACTAAAATACACATAATTTATTGGAGAAATAACTAAAATACACATTATTTAATAGACAAAAAACAAAAAAACTTAATATTTAATAGAGAAATATTTAAAAAACACATTATTTATTGGAGAAATAACTAAAATACACATTATTTTATATAGAAATAACAACAATACACATTATTTAATAGAGAAATAACAAAAAAACATTTTATTTGATAGAAAAATAACTAAAATACACATTATATATTGGAGAAATAACTAAAATACACATTATTTTATATAGAAATAACAACAATACACATTATTTTAAAGAGAAATAACAAAAAACACATTATTTAATGAAGAAATAACTAAAATACACATTATTTATTAAAGAATTAACTAAAATACACATTATTTAAAAGAGAAATAACAAAAAAACACATTATTTAATAGAGAAATAACTAAAATACACGTTATTTAATAAAGAAATAACAAAAAAACACATTATTTAATATAGAAATAACTAAAATACACATTATTTAATAGAGAAATAATAAAACAACACATTATTTAATAAAGAAATAACTAAAATACACATTATTTATTGGAGAAATAACTAAAATACACAATATTTAATAAAGAAATTACAAAAAAACAAATTATTTACTAGAGAAATAACAAAAAACACATTATTTAATAGAGACATAACTAAAATACACTTTATTTAATAGAGAAATAACAAAAAAACACTTTATTTAATAGAGAAATGACTTAAATACACATTATTTATTGGAGAAATAACTAAAATACACATTATTTAATAGAGAAATAACTAAAATACACATTATTTATTAGAGAAATAATTTAAATACACATTATTTAATAGATAAATAACTAAAATACACATTATTTAATAGAGAAATAACAAAAAAACACATTATTTAATAAAGAAATAACTAAAATACACATTATTTAATAGAGAAATAACAAAAAAACACATTATTTAATATAGAAATAACTAAAATACACATTATTTAATAGAGAAATAACAAAAAAACACATTATTTAATAAAGAAATAACTAAAATACACGATATTTATTGGAGAAATAACTAAAATACACAACATTTAATAAAGAAATAACAAAAAAACAAATTATTTACTAGAGAAATATCAAAAAAACACATTATTTAATAGAGAGATATCTAAAATACACATTATATATTGGAGAAATAATCAAAATACACATTTTTTAATAGAGAAATAACTAAAATACACATTATTTAATAGAGAAATAACAAAAAAACTATTTATTTAATAGAGAAATAACTAAAATACACATTATTTATTGGAGAAATAACTAAAATACACATTTTTTATTAGAGAAATAACTAAAATACACTCTATTTATTGGAGAAATAACTAAAGTACACAATATTTAATAAAGAAATAACAAAAAAACACATTGTTCAATAGAGAAATAACAAAAAAAACACATTATTTAATAGATAAATAACTAAAATACACATTATTTATTGGAAAAATAACTTAAATACACATTATTTAAAAGAGAAATAACTAAAATACTCATTATTTAATAAAGATATAACAAAAAAACACATTATTTAATAGAGAAATAACTAAAATACACAATATTTATTAGAGAAATAACTAAAATACACATTATTTATTAAAGAAATAACTGAAATACACATTATTTGTTGGATAAATAACTAAAATACACAATATTTAATAGAGAAATAAAAAAAAACCACTATTTAATAAAGAAATAACAAAAAAACACATTATTTATTAGAGAAATAACTAAAATACACATTATTTATTGGAGAAATAACTAAAATACACAATAATTACTAGAGAAATAACTAAAATACACCTTTTTTAATAAAGAAATAACAAAAAAACACATTATTTAATAGAGAAATAACTAAAATACACATTATTTATTAGAGAATTAACTAAAATACACATTATTTAATAAAAAAATAACAAAAAAACACATTATTTAATAGAGAAATAACTAAAATACACATTATTTAATTAAGAAATAACAAAAAAAAACACATTATTTAATAGAGAAATAACTAAAATACACATTATTTAATAGAGATATAACAAAAAAACACATTATTTAATAGAGAAATAACAAAAAAACACATTATTTAATAAAGAAATAACTAAAATACACATTATTTATTGAAGAAATAACTAAAATACACATTATTTAATAGAGAAATAACAAAAAAACACATTATTTAATAAAGAAATAACTAAAATACTTATTATTTATTGAAGAAATAACTAAAATACACAATATTTATTAGAAAAATAACAAAAAAACTCATTATTTAATAGAGAAATAACTAAAATACACATTATTTAATAAAGAAATAACAAAAAAAAACATATTATTTATAACAGAAATAACTAAAATACACATATTTTTATAAAAAAATAACAAAAAAACACATTATTTAATAGAGAAATAACAAAAAAACACATTATTTAATAGAGAAATAACTAAAATACACATTCTTTAATAAAGAAATAACAAAAAAAAAACATATTATTTAATACAGAAATAACTAAAATACACATATTTTTATAAAGAAATAACAAAAAAACACATTATTTAATAGAGAAATAACTAAAATACACATTATTTATTGGAGAAATAACTTAAATACACAATATTTAATAATGAAATAACAAAAAAAACACATTATTTAATAGAGAAATAACAAAAAAAAGACAATATTTAAAAAAGAAATAACTAAATTACTCATTATTTATTGTAGAAATAACTAAAATACACATTATTTAATAGAGAAATAACTAAAATACACATTATTTAATAGAGAAATAACAAAAAAACACATTATTTAATAGAGAAATAACTAAAATACACATTATTTATTGGAGAAATAACTAAAATACACATTATTTAATAAAGAAATAATTAAAATACACATTATTTAATAGAGAAATAACTAAAATACACATTATTTAATAAAGAAATAACAAAAAACACACTATTCATTAAAGAAATAACTTAAATACACATTATTTATTGGAGAAATAACTAAAATACATATTATTTAATAGAGAAGTAACTAAAATACACTATATATAATAGAAAAATAACAAAAAACACATTATTTAATAAAGAAATAACAAAAAACACATTATTTAATAAAGAAATAACTAAAATACACATTATTTAATAAAGAAATAACAAAAAAGCACATTATTTATTAGATAAATAACTAAAATACACATTATTTAATTGAGAATTAACAAAAAACACATTATTTAATAGAGAAATAACTAAAATACACATTATTTATTGGAGAAATAACTAAAATGCACTATATTTAATAAAGAAATAATTAAATACACATTATTTAATATAGAAATAACAAAAAAACACGATTTTTAATAAAGAAATAACTAAAATACACATTATTTTAAAGAGATATAACAAAAAAACACATTATTTAATAGAGAAATAACAAAAAAACACATTATTTAATAAAGAAATAACTAAAATACACATTATTTATTGAAGAAATAACTAAAATACACAATATTTAATAAAGAATTAACAAAAAAACACATTATTCAATAAAGAAATAACTAAAATACACATTATTTAATAGAGAATTATCTAAAATACACATTATTTAATAGAGAAATAACAAAAAAACACAATAGTAAATAGAGAAATAACTAAAATACACATTATTTATTGGAGAATCAACTAAAATACACATTATTTAATAAAGATAAAATTAAAATACAATTTATTTAATAGAAAAATAACTATAATACACATTATTTAATAGAGAAATAACAAAAAACACACTATTTAATAGAAAAATAACTAAAATACACATTATTTATTGGAGAAATAACTAAAATACATATTATTTAATAAAGAAGTAACTAAAATACACATTATTTTATGGAGAAATAACAAAAAAACACATTATTTAATAAAGAAATAACTAAAATACACATTATTTAATAAAGAAATAACAAAAAAACACATTATTAAATTGAGAAATAACTAAAATACACATTATTTAATAGAGAAATACCAAAAAACAGATTAATTAATAGAGAAATAACTAAAATACACATTATTTATTGGAGAAAAATTTAAAATACACATTATTTAATAGAGAACTAACTAAAGTACACATTATTTAATAAAGAAATAACAAAAAAACACATTATTTAATAAAGAAATAACTAAAATACTCATTATTTAATAGAGAAATAACAAAAAACACATTATTTAATAGTGAAATAACTAAAATACACATTATTTAATAGAAAAATAACAAAAAAACACATTATTTAATAAAAAAATAACTAAAATACACATTATTTATTAGAGAAATATCTAAAATACACAACATTTGATAAAGAAATAACAAAAAAACACATTATTTACTAGAGAAATAACAAAAAAACACATTATTTAAAAAAGAAATAACTAAAATACACATTATTTAATAGAAAAATAGCAAAAATACACATTATTTAATAGAGAAAAAACAAAAAAACACATTATTTAATAAAGAAATAACTAAAATACTTTTTATTTATTGAAGAAATAACTAAAATACACAATATTTATTAGAAAAATAACAAAAAAAACACATTATTTATTAGAGAACAAACTAAAATACACATTATTTAATAAAGAAATAACAAAAAACACATTATTTAATAGTGAAATAACTAAAATACACATTATTTAATAGAGAAATAACAAAAAAACGTATTATTTAATAAAAAATTAACTAAAATACACATTATTTATTAGAGAAATATCTAAATTACACAACATTTGATAAAGAAATAACAAAAAAACACATTATTTACTAGAGAAATAACAAAAAAACACATTATTTAAAAAAGAAATAACTAAAATACACATTATTTAATAGAAAAATAGCTAAAATACACATTATTTAATAGAGAAAAAACAAAAAAACACATTATTTATTAATAAAATAACTAAAATACACATTATTTATTAGAGAAATAACTAAAATGCACTATATTTAATAAAGAAATAATTAAATACACATTATTTAATATAGAAATAACAAAAAAACACATTTTTTAATAGAGAAATAACTAAAATACACATTATTTAATAGAGATATATCAAAAAACACATTATTTAATAGAGAAATAACAAAAAAACACATTATTTAATAAAGAAATAACTAAAATACACATTATTTATTGAAGAAATAACTAAAATACACAATATTTAATAAAGAATTAACAAAAAAACACATTATTTAATAAAGAAATAACTATAATACACATTATTTAATAGAGAAATATCTAAAATACACATTATTTAATAAAGAAATAACAAAAAAACACAATAGTAAATAGAGAAATAACTAAAATACACATTATTTATTGGAGAATCAACTAAAATACTCATTATTTAATAAAAATAAAATTAAAATACAAATTATTTAACAGAAAAATAACTATAATACACATTATTTAATAGAGAAATAACAAAAAACACACTATTTAATAGAAAAATAACTAAAATACACATTATTTATTGGAGAAATAACTAAAATACATATTTATTAATAAAGAAGTAACTAAAATACACATTATTTAATAAAGAAATAACAAAAAAACACATTATTAAATTGAGAAATAACTAAAATACACATTATTTAATAGAGAACTAACTAAAGTACACATTATTTAATAAAGAAATAACAAAAAAACACAGTATTTAATAAAGAAATAACTAAAATACACATTATTTAATAAAGAAATAACAAAAAACACATTATTTAATAGTGAAATAACTAGAATACACATTATTTAATAGAGAAATAACAAAAAAACACATTATTTAATAAAAAAATAACTAAAATACACATTATTTATTAGAGAAATATCTAAAATACACAACATTTGATAAAGAAATAACAAAAAAACACATTATTTACTAGAGAAATAACAAAAAAACACATTATTTAAAAAAGAAATAACTAAAATACACAATATTTAATAGAAAAATAGCTAAAATACACATTATTTAATAGAGAAAAAACAAAAAACACATTATTTAATAAAGAAATAACTAAAATACTTATTATTTATTGAAGAAATAACTAAAATACACAATATTTATTAGAAAAATAACAAAAAAACACATTATTTAATAGAGAAATAACTAAAATACACATTATTTAATAAAGAAATAACAAAAAAAACATATTATTTATTAGAGAAATAACTAAAATACACATTATTTAATAAAGAAATAACAAAAAACACACTATTTATTAAAGAAATAACTTAAATACACATTAATTATTGGAGAAATAACTAAAATACATATTATTTAATAGAGAAGTAACTAAAATACACATTATATAATAGAGAAATAACAAAAAACACATTATTTAATAAAGAAATTACAAAAAACACATTATTTAATAAAGAAATAACTAAAATACACATTATTTAATAAAGAAATAACAAAAAAGCACATTATTTATTAGATAAATAACTAAAATACACATTATTTAATAGAGAAATTACAAAAAACACATTATTTATTGAAGAAATAACTAAAATACACATTATTAAATAAAGAAATAATTAAATACACATTATTTAATATAGAAATAACAAAAAAACACATTTTTTAATAGAGAAATAACTAAAATACACATTATTTAATAGAGAAATAACAAAAAAACACTTTAAATAATAGAGAAATAACAATAAAACACATTATTTAATAGAAAAATAACTAAAATACACATTATTTATTGTGGAAATAACTAAAAAACACACTATTTAATAGAGAAATAACAAAAAAACACATTATTTAATAGAGAAATAACTAAAATACACATTAATTAATAGAGAAATAACAAAAAACACATTATTTATTAGAGAAAAAAACTAAAATACACATTATTTATTGAAGATATAATTATAATACACATTATTTAATAGAGAAATAACTTAAATACACATTATTTAATAAATAAATAACAAAAAAACACAATATTTAATAGAAAAATAACTAAAATACACAATAGTTAATAGAGAAAAAACAAAAAAACACATTATTTAATAGAGAAATAAATAAAATACACTATATTTGAAAGAGAAAAAACAAAAAACACATTATTTAATAGTGAAATAACAAAAAACACATTATTTATTGGAGAAATAACTAAAATACACATTATTTAATTGAGAAATAACTAAAATACACATTATTTAATAAAGAAATAACAAAACACATTATTTAATAGAAAAATATCCAAAATACACATCATTTAATAGAGAAATAACAAAAACACATTATTTAATAAAGAAATAACTAAAATACACATTATTTATTGGAGAAATAACTAAAATACACATTAATTAATAGAGAAATAACTAAAATACACATTTTTTAATAAAGAAATAACAAAAAAAAACACATTATTTAATAGAGAAATAACTAAAATACACATTATTTAATAAAGAAATAACAAAAAAACACATTTTTTAATAAAGAAATAACTAAAATACACATTATTTATTGGAGAAATAACTAAAATACAAATTATTTAATTGAGAAATAACTAAAACACACATTATTTATTAGAGAAATAATTAAAATACACATTATTTAATAAAGAAATAACTAAAATACACATTATTTATAAGAGAAATAACTAAAATACACATAATTTAATGAAGAAATAACAAAAAAAACACATTTTTTTATAGAGAAATAACTAAAATACACATTATTTATTGGAGAAATAACTAAAATACACATTATTTAATTGAGAAATAACAAAAAAACACAATTTTTAATAGAGAAATAACTTAAATACACATTATTTATTGGAGAAATAACTAAAATACACATTATTAAATAGAGAAATAACTAAAATACACATTATTTATTAGAGAAATAACTAGAATACACATTATTTAATAGAGAAATAACAAAAAACAAATTATTTATTGGAGAAATAACTAAAATACTCATTATTTAATTGAGAAATAACTAAAATACACATTATTTAATAAAGAAATAACAAAACACATTATTTAATAGAAAAATATCCAAAATACACATCATTTAATAGAGAAATAACAAAAACACATTATTTAATAAAGAAATAACTAAAATACACATTATTTATTGGAGAAATAACTAAAATGCACATTATTTAATAAAGAAATATGTAAATACACATTATTTAATAAAGAAATAACAAAAAAACGCGTTATTTATTAGAGAAATAACTAAAATACACATTATTTATTGGAAAAATAACTAAAATACACATTATTTAATAGAAAAATAACTAAAGTACACATTATTTTATAGAAAAATAACAAAAAACACATTATTTAATAGGAAACTAACTAAAATACACATTATTTATTGGAGAATTAACTAAAATACACATTATTTATAAGAGAAATAACAAAGAAACACATTATTTAATAGAGAAATAACTTAAATACACATTATTTATTGGAGAAATAACTAAAATACACATTATTTAATAGAGAAATAACTAAAATACACATTATTTATTGGAGAAATAACTAAAATACACTATATTTAATAAAGAAATAACTAAAATACACATTATTTAATAGAAAAATAACAAAAAAACAAATTATTTAATAAAGAAATAACAAAAAAACACATTATTTATTGGAGAAATAACTAAAATACACATTATTTAATAGAGAAATAACTAAAATACACATTATTTAATAGAGAAATATCAAAAAAACACATTATTTAATAAAAAAATAACTAAAATACACAATATTTATTGGAGAATTAACTAAAATACACAATATTTAATAAAGAAATTACAAAAAAACAAATTATTTACTAGAGAAATAACAAAAAACACATTATTTAATAAAGAAATAAATAAAATACACATTATTTATTGGAGAAATAACTAAAATACACATTATTTAATAGAGAAATAACTAAAATACACATTATTTAATAGAGAAATATCAAAAAAACACATTATTTAATAGAAAAATAACTAAAATACACAATATTTATTGGAGAATTAACTAAAATACACATTATTTAATAGAGAAATAACTAAAATACACATTATTTAATAAAGAAATAACAAAAAAAAAACATATTATTTAATACAGAAATAACTAAAATACACATTTTTTTATAGAGAAATAACAAAAAAACACATTATTTAATAGAGAAATAAGTAAAATACACATTATTTATTGGAGAAATAACTAAAATACACAATATTTAATATTGAAATAACAAAAAAAACACATTCTTTAATAGAGAAATAACAAAAAAACACATTATTTAATAGAGAAATAACTAAAATACTCATTATTTATTGGAGAAATAACTAAAATACACATTATTTAATAGAGAAATAACTAAAATACACAATATTTAATAGAAAAATAACAAAAAAACACATTATTTAATAGAGAAATAACTAAAATACACATTATTTATTGAAGAAATAACTGAAATACACATTATTTAATAAAGAAATAATTAAAATACACATTATTTTATAGAGAAATAACTAAAATACACATTAATTAATAAAGAAATAACAAAAAACACACTATTTATTAAAGAAATAATTTAAATACACATTATTTAATAGAAAAATAACTAAAATACATATTATTTAATAAAGAAGTAACTAAAATACACATTATATAATAGAGAATTAACAAAAAACACATTATTTAATAGAGAATTAACTAAAATACACATTATTTATTGGAGAAATAACTAAAATGCACTATATTTAATAAAGAAATAATTAAATACACATTATTTAATATAGAAATAACAAAAAAACACATTTTTTAATAAAGAAATAATTAAAATACACATTATTTAATAGAGAAATAACAAAAAAACACTTTATATAATAGAAAAATAACAATAAAACACATTATTTAATAGAAAAATAACTAAAATACACATTATTTATTGTGGAAATAACTAAAATACACATTATTTAATAGAGAAATAACAAAAAATACATTATTTATTGGAGAAATAACTAAAATACACATTATTTAATAGAGAAATATCTAAAATACACATTATTTAATAGAGAAATAATAAAAAATCACATTATTTAATAGAGAAATAACTAAAATACACATTAATTAATAGAGAAATAACAAAAAACACATTATTTAATAAAGAAATAAATAAAATACACATTATTTATTGGAGAAATAACTAAAATACACATTATTTAATAGAGAAATAACTAAAATACACATTATTTAATAGAGAAATATCAAAAAAACACATTATTTAATAGAAAAATAACTAAAATACACAATATTTATTGGAGAATTAACTAAAATACACATTATTTAATAGAGAAATAACTAAAATACACATTATTTAATAAAGAAATAACAAAAAAAAAACATATTATTTAATACAGAAATAACTAAAATACACATTTTTTTATAGAGAAATAACAAAAAAACACATTATTTAATAGAGAAATAAGTAAAATACACATTATTTATTGGAGAAATAACTAAAATACACAATATTTAATATTGAAATAACAAAAAAAACACATTCTTTAATAGAGAAATAACAAAAAAACACATTATTTAATAGAGAAATAACTAAAATACTCATTATTTATTGGAGAAATAACTAAAATACACATTATTTAATAGAGAAATAACTAAAATACACAATATTTAATAGAAAAATAACAAAAAAACACATTATTTAATAGAGAAATAACTAAAATACACATTATTTATTGAAGAAATAACTGAAATACACATTATTTAATAAAGAAATAATTAAAATACACATTATTTTATAGAGAAATAACTAAAATACACATTAATTAATAAAGAAATAACAAAAAACACACTATTTATTAAAGAAATAATTTAAATACACATTATTTAATAGAAAAATAACTAAAATACATATTATTTAATAAAGAAGTAACTAAAATACACATTATATAATAGAGAATTAACAAAAAACACATTATTTAATAGAGAATTAACTAAAATACACATTATTTATTGGAGAAATAACTAAAATGCACTATATTTAATAAAGAAATAATTAAATACACATTATTTAATATAGAAATAACAAAAAAACACATTTTTTAATAAAGAAATAATTAAAATACACATTATTTAATAGAGAAATAACAAAAAAACACTTTATATAATAGAAAAATAACAATAAAACACATTATTTAATAGAAAAATAACTAAAATACACATTATTTATTGTGGAAATAACTAAAATACACATTATTTAATAGAGAAATAACAAAAAATACATTATTTATTGGAGAAATAACTAAAACACATTATTTAATAGAGAAATAACTAAAATACACATTATTTAATAGAGAAATAATAAAAAATCACATTATTTAATAGAGAAATAACTAAAATACACATTAATTAATAGAGAAATAACAAAAAACACATTATTTATTAGAGAAATAACTAAAATACACATTATTTATTGAAGATATAACTAAAATACACAGTATTTAATAGAGAAATAACTAAAATACACATTATTCAATAGAGAAATAACAAAAAAACACAATATTTAATAGAAAAATAACTAAAATACACAATAGTTAATAGAGAAAAAACAAAAAAACACATTGATTAATAGAGAAATAAATAAAATACACTATATTTGAAAGAGAAAAAACAAAAAACACATTATTTACTAGTGAAATAACAAAAAACACATTATTTAATAGAGAAATAACTAAAATACACATTATTTATTGAAGAAATAACTAAAATACACAATATTTAATAGAGAAATAACTAAAATACACATTATTTAATAGAGAAATAACAAAAAAACACATTATTTAATAGAGAAATAACTAAAATACTCATTATTTAATAAAGAAATAACAAAAAAACACATTAATTAATGAAAAAATAACTAAAATACACATTATTTATTGGAGAAATAACTAAAATACAATATATTTAATAGAGAAATAACTAAAACACACATTATTTATTAGAGAAATAACTAAAATACACATTAATTAATAAAGAAATAACTAAAATACACATTATTTATAAGAGAAATAACTAAAATACACATTATTTAGTAAAGAAATAACAAAAAAAAAACACATTATTTAATAGAGAAATAACTAAAATACACATTATTTATTGGAGAAATAACTAAAATACACATTATTTAATAGAGAAATATTAAAAAACACATTTTTTAATAGAGAAATAACTTAAATACACATTATTTATTGGAGAAATAACTAAAATACACATTATTTAATAGAGAAATAACTAAAATACACATTATTTATTGGAGAAATAACTAAAATACACATTAATTAATAGAGAAATAACAAAAAACAAATTATTTATTGGAGAAATACTTAAAATACACATTATTTAATTGAGAAATAACTAAAATACACATTATTTAATAGATAACTAACTAAAATACACATTATTTAATAAAGAAATAACAAAAAAACACATTTTTAATAGAGAAATATCTAAAATACACATTATTTATCAGAGAAATAACTAAAATTCACATTATTTAATAAAGAAATAATTAAATACACATTATTTAATAAAGAAATAACAAAAAAACACGTTATTTAATAGAGAAATAACTAAAACACACATTATTTATTGGAGAAATAACTAAAATACACATTATTTAATAGAGAAATAACTAAAGTACACATTATTTAATAGAGAAATAACAAAAAACACATTATTTAATAGGAAAATAATTAAAATACACATTATTTATTGGAGAAATAACTAAAATACACATTATTTAATAAAGAAATAACAAAGAAACACATTATTTAATAGATAAATAACTTAAATACACATTATTTATTGAAGAAATAACTAAAATACACATTATTTAATAGAGAAATAACTAAAATACACATTATTTATTAGAGAAATAACTAAAATACACTTTATTTAATAGAGAAATAACTAAAATACACATTATTTAATAGAAAAATAACAAAAAAACACATTATTTAATAAAGAAATAACAAAAAAACACATTATTTATTGGAGAAATAACTAAAATACACATTATTTAATAAAGAAATAACTTAAATACACATTATTTAATAAAGAAATGACAAAAAAACACATTATTTAATAGAGAAATAACTAAATTACACATTAATTATTGGAGAATTAACTAAAATACACATTATTTAATCGAGAAATAACTAAAATACACATTATTTAATAGAGAAATAACAAAAAAACACATTATTTAATAGAGAAATAACTGAAATACACATTAATTAATAGAGAAATAACAAAAAAACACATTATTTAATATAGAAATAACTAAAATACACATTATTTAATAGAGAAATAACAAAAAACACATTATTTAATAAAGAAATAACTAAAATACACCTTATTTATTGGAGAAATAACTAAAATACACAATATTTAATAAAGAAATTACAAAAAAACAAATTATTTACTAGAGAAATAACAAAAAAACACATTATTTAATAGAGAAATAACTAAAATACTCATTATTTATTGGAGAAATAACTAAAATACACATTATTTAATAAAGAAATAACTGAAATACACAATATTTAATAGAGAAATAACAAAAAAACACTTTATTTAATAAAGAAATAACAAAAAAAAAACATATTATTTAATACAGAAATAACTAAAATACACATTTTTTTTATAGAGAAATAACAAAAAAACACATTATTTAATAGAGAAATAAGTAAAATACACATTATTTATTGGAGAAATAACTAAAATACACAATATTTAATAATGAAATAACAAAAAAAACACATTATTTAATAGAGAAATAACTAAAATACTCATTATTTATTGGAGAAATAACTAAAATACACATTATTTAATAGAGAAATAACTAAAATACACAATATTTAATAGAAAAATAACAAAAAAACACATTATTCAATAGAGAAATAACTAAAATACACATTATTTATTAAAGAAATAACTGAAATACACATTATTTAATAAAGAAATATATAAAATACACATTATTTAATAGAGAAATAACTAAAATACACATTAATTAAAAAAGAAATAACAAAAAACACACTATTTATTAAAGAAATAACTTAAATACACATTATTTATTAGAAAAATAACTAAAATACATATTATTTAATAGAGAAGTAACTAAAATACACATTATATAATAGAGAAATAACAAAAAACACATTATTTAATAAAGAAATAACAAAAAACACATTATTTATTAAAAAAATAACTAAAATACACATTATTTAATAGAGAAATAACAAAAAAGCACATTATTTAATAAAGAAATAACTAAAATACACATTATTTATTGGAGAAATAACTAAAATACACATTATTTAATAGAGAAATAACTAAAATACACATTATTTAATAGAAAAATAACAAAAAAACACATTATTTATTAGAAAAATAACTAAAATACATATTATTTAATAGAGAAGTAACTAAAATACACATTATATAATAGAGAATTAACAAAAAACACATTATTTAATAGAAAAATAACTAAAATACACATTATTTATTGGAGAAATAACTAAAATGTTCTATATTTAATAAAGAAATAATTAAATACACATTATTTAATATAGAAATAACAAAAAAACACATTTTTTAATAAAGAAATAACTAAAATACACATTATTTAATAGAGAAATAACAAAAAAAACACTTTATATAATAGAAAAATAACAATAAAACACATTATTTAATAGAAAAATAACTAAAATACACATTATTTATTGTGGAAATAACTAAAATACACATTATTTAATAGAGAAATAACAAAAAATACATTATTTATTAGAGAAATAACTAAAATACACATTATTTAATAGAGAAATAACTAAAATACACATTATTTAATAGAGAAATAACAAAAAAACACATTATTTTATAGAGAAATAACTAAAATACACATTAATTAATAGAGAAATAACAAAAAACACATTATTTTGTAGAGAAATAACTAAAATACACATTATTTATTGAAGATATAACTAAAATACACATTATTTAATAGAGAAATAACTAAAAAACACATTATTCAATAGAGAAATAACAAAAAAACACAATATTTAATAGAAAAATAACTAAAATACACAATAGTTAATAGAGAAAAAACAAAAAAACACATTGATTAATAGAGAAATAAATAAAATACACTATATTTGAAAGAGAAAAAACAAAAAACACATTATTTACTAGTAAAATAACAAAAAACACATTATTTAATAGAGAAATAACTAAAATACACATTATTTATTGAAGAAATAACTAAAATACACAATATTTAATAGAGAAATAACTAAAATACACATTATTTAATAAAGAAATAACAAAAATTTAATAGAGAAATAACTAAAATACTCATTATTTAATAAAGAAATAACAAAAAAACACATTAATTAATAAAAAAATAACTAAAATACACATTATTTATTGGAGAAATAACTAAAATACAATATATTTAATAGAGAAATAACTAAAACACACATTATTTCTTAGAGAAATAACTAAAATACACATTAAATAATATAGAAATAACTAAAATACACATTATTTATAAGAGAAATAACTAAAATACACATTATTTAATAAAGAAATAACAAAAAAAAACGCATTATTTAATAGAGAAATAACTAAAATACACATTATTTATTAGAGAAATAACTAAAATACACATTATTTAATAGAGAAATAACAAAAAAACACATTTTTTAATAGAGAAATAACTTAAATACACATTATTTATTGGAGAAATAACTAAAATACACATTATTTAATAGAGAAATAACTAAAATACACATTATTTATTGGAGAAATAACTAAAATACACATTAATTAATAGAGAAATAACAAAAAACAAATTATTTATTGGAGAAATATTTAAAATACACATTATTTAATTGAGAAATAACTAAAATACACATTATTTAATAGATAACTAACTAAAATAAACATTATTTAATAAAGAAATAACAAAAAAACACATTATTTAATAGAGAAATATCTAAAATACACATTATTTATTAGAGAAATAACTAAAATTCACATTATTTAATAAAGAAATAATTAAATACACATTATTTAATAAAGAAATAACAAAAAAACACGTTATTTAATAGAGAAATAACTAAAATACACATTATTTATTGGAGAAATAACTAAAATACACATTATTTAATAGAGAAATAACTAAAGTACACATTATTTAATAGAGAAATAACAAAAAACACATTATTTAATAGGAAAATAATTAAAATACACATTATTTATTGGAGAAATAACTAAAATACACATTATTTAATAGAGAAATAACAAAGAAACACATTATTTAATAAATAAATAACTTAAATACACATTATTTATTGAAGAAATAACTAAAATACACATTATTTAATAGAGAAATAACTAAAATACACATTATTTATTAAAGAAATAACTAAAATACACTATATTTAATAGAGAAATAACTAAAATACACATTATTTAATAGAAAATCAACAAAAAAACACATTATTTAATAAAGAAATAACAAAAAAACACATTATTTATTGGAGAAATAACTAAAATACACATTATTTAATAGAGAAATAACTAAAATACACATTATTTAATAAAGAAATAACAAAAAAACACATTATTTAATAGAGAAATAACTAAATTACACATTATTTATTGGAGAATTAACTAAAATACACATTATTTAATCGAGAAATAACGAAAATACACATTATTTAATAGAGAAATAACAAAAAAACACATTATTTATTAGAGAAATAACTGAAATACACATTAATTAATAGAGAAATAACAAAAAAACACATTATTTAATATAGAAATAACTAAAATACACATTATTTAATAGAGAAATAACAAAAAACACATTATTTAATAAAGAAATAACTAAAATACACATTATTTATTGGAGAAATAACTAAAATACACAATATTTAATAAAGAAATTACAAAAAAACAAATTATTTACTAGAGAAATAACAAAAAAACACATTATTTAATAGAGAAATAACTAAAATACTCATTATTTATTGGAGAAATAACTAAAATACACATTATTTAATAAAGAAATAACTGAAATACACAATATTTAATAGAGAAATAACAAAAAAACACTTTATTTAAAAAAGAAATAACTAAAAAACACATTATTTATTAGAGAAACAACTAAAATACTCATTATTTAATGAAAAAATAACCAAAATACACATTATTTAATAGAGAAATAACAAAAAAACACAATATATAATAAAGAAATAACTAAAAAACCCATTATTTATTAGAGAAATAACTAAAATACAAATTATTAAATTAAGAAATAACAAAGAATCTCATTATTTACTAGAGAATTAACGAAAATACACATTATTCAATAGAGAAATAACAAAAAAACACATTATTTAATAGAGAAATAACTAAAATACACATTATTTATTAGAGAAATAACTTATATACACATTATTTAATAGAGAAATAACTAAAATACACATAATTTAATAAAGAAATAAATAAAATACACATTATTTAATAGAGAAATAAAAAAAAACACATTATTTATTAAAGAAATAACTAAAATACCCCCTTTTTAATAGAGAAATAACAAAAAAACACATTATTTATTAAAAAAATAACAAAAATACACATTATTCATTAAAGAAATAACTAAAATACCTCCTTTTTAATAGAGAAATAACAAAAAACACATTATTTAATAAAAATATAACTAAAATACACATTATTTATTGGAGAAATAACTAAAATACACATTATTTAATAGAGAAATAACAAAAAATCACAATATTTAATAGAGAATTAACTAAAAAACACATTATTTATTGGAGAAATAACTAAAATACACATTATTTAATAGAAAAATAACAAAGAAACACATTATTTACTAGAGAAATAACAAAAATACACATTATTCAATAGAGAAATAACAAAAAAACACATTATTTAATAAAGAAATAACTAAAATACGCATTATTTATTGAAGATATAACTAAAATACACATTATTTAATAGAAAAATAACTAAAATACACATTATTTATTAGAGAAATAACAAAAAACACATTATTTAATAGAGAAATAACTAAAATACACATTATTTATTGAAGAAATAACTAAAATACACATTATTTAATAAAGAAATAACTAAAATACACATTATTTAATAGAGAAATAACAAAAAAACAAATTATTTAATAGAGAAATAACTAATTTACACAAGATTTATTGGAAAAATAACTAAAATACACATTATATAATAAAGAAATACCTAAATTACACATTATTTAATAGAGAAATAAAAAAAACAACACATTATTTAATAGATAATTAACAAAAAAACACATTATTTAATAGAGAAATAACTAAAATACACATTATTTATTGGAAAAATAACTAAAATACACATTATTTATTATAGAACTATCTAAAATACACATTATTTAATAGAGAAATAACTAAAATACACTTTATTTATTGGAGAAATAACTAACATACACATTATTTTTTAGAGAAATAATTAAAACACACATTATTTAATACAGAAATAACTAAAATACACATTATTTAATAAAGAAATAACAAAAAAACACTTTATTTAATAGAGAAATAACAAAATACAGAATATTTATTAGAGAATTAACTAAAATACACATTATTTAAAAAAAAAATAACAAAAAAACACATTATTTAATATAGAAATAACTAAAATACACATTATTTATTGGAGAAATAACTAAAATACTTATTATTTTATAGAAAAATAACTAAAATACACGTTATTTAATAGAGAAATAACTAAAAAACACATTGTTTAATAAAGAAATAACAAAAAAACACATTTTTTAATAGAGAAACAACTAAAATACTCATTATTTAATGGAGAAATAACCACAATACTCATTATTTAATAGAGAAATAACTAAAATACACATTATTTAATAGCGAAATAACTAAAATACATATTATTTAATAGAGAAATAACTAAAATACACATTATTTATTGGAGAAATAACTAAAATACACATTATTTTAAAGAGAAATAACAAAAAAACACATTATTTATTAGAGAAATAACTAAAATACACATTATTTATTGGAGAAATAACTAAATTACACATTATTTAATAGAAAAATATCTAAAATACACATTATTTTATGAAAAAATAACAAAAAAACACATTATCTAAAAGAGAAATAACTAAAATACACATAATTTATTGGAGAAATAACTAAAATACACATTATTTAATAGAGAAATATAAAAAAAACACATTATTTAATAGAGAAATAACTAAAACACACATTATTTATTAGAGAAATGATTAAAATACACATTATTTAATAGAGAAATAACTAAAATACACATTATTTTATAAAGAAATAACAAAAAAACACATTATTTAATAGAGAAATATATAAAATACACTGTATTTATTTGAGAAATAACTAAAATACACATTATTTAATAGAGAAATAACTAAAATACACATTATTTATTAGAGAAATAACAAAAAAACACATTATTTAATAGAGAAATAACTAATATACAAATTATTTATTGGAGAAATAACTAAAATACACATTATTTAATGAAGAAATAACTTAAATACACATTATTTAATAGAGAAATAACTAAATTACACATTATTTATTACAGAAATAACTAAAATACACATTATTTAATAGAGAAATAACTAAAATACACATAATTTAATAGAGAAATAACTAAAATACACATAATTTAATAAAGAAATAACTAAAATACACATTATTTAATAGAGAAACAAAAAAAAAAACACATTATTTATTAAAGAAATAACTAAAATACCCCCTTATTAATAGAGAAATAACAAAAAAACACATTATTTAATAGAAAAATAACTAAAATACACATTAATTATTAAAGAAATAACTAAAATACACATTACTTAATAAAAAAATAACAAAAAAACACATTATTTAATAGAAAAATAACTAAAATACACATTATTTATTGGAGAAATAACTAAAATACACATTATTTAATAGAGAAATAACAAAAAAACACAAAATTTAATAGAGAAATAACTAAAAAACACTGTATTTATTGGAGAAATAACTAAAATACACATTATTTAATAAAGAAATAACTAAAATACACATTATATAATAAAAAAATAACAAAAAAACACATTATTTACTAGAGAAATAACGAAATTCACACATTATTCAATAGAGAAATAACAAAAAAACACATTATTTAATAAAGAAATAACTAAAATACACATTATTTAATAGAGAAATAACAAAAAAACAAATTATTTAATAGAGAAATAACTAATTTACACAAGATTTATTGGAAAAATAACTAAAATACACATTATATAATAAAGAAATACCTAAATTACACATTATTTAATAGAGAAATAAAAAAAACAACACATTATTTAATAGATAATTAACAAAAAAACACATTATTTAATAGAGAAATAACTAAAATACACATTATTTATTGGAAAAATAACTAAAATACACATTATTTATTATAGAACTATCTAAAATACACATTATTTAATAAAGAAATAACTAAAATACACTTTATTTATTGGAGAAATAACTAACATACACATTATTTTTTAGAGAAATAATTAAAACACACATTATTTAATACAGAAATAACTAAAATACACATTATTTAATAAAGAAATAACAAAAAAACACTTTATTTAATAGAGAAATAACAAAATACAGAATATTTATTAGAGAATTAACTAAAATACACAATATTTAAAAAAAAAATAACAAAAAAACACATTATTTAATATAGAAATAACTAAAATACACATTATTTATTGGAGAAATAACTAAAATACTTATTATTTTATAGAAAAATAACTAAAATACACGTTATTTAATAGAGAAATAACAGAAAAACACTTTGTTCAATAAAGAAATAACAAAGAAACACATTTTTTAATAGAGAAACAACTAAAATACTCATTATTTAATGGAGAAATAACCAAAATACTCATTATTTAATAGAGAAATAACTAAAATACACATTATTTAATAGCAAAATAACTAAAATACATATTATTTAATAGAGAAATAACTAAAAAACACATTATTTATTGGAGAAATAACTAAAATACACATTATTGTAAAGAGAAATAACAAAAAAACACATTATTTATTAGAGAAATAACTAAAATACACATTATTTATTGGAGAAATAACTAAATTACACATTATTTAATAGAAAAATATCTAAAATACACATTATTTTATGAAAAAATAACAAAAAAACACATTATCTAAAAGAGAAATAACTAAAATACACATAATTTATTGGAGAAATAACTAAAATACACATTATTTAATAGAGAAATATAAAAAAAACACATTATTTAATAGAGAAATAACTAAAACACACATTATTTATTAGAGAAATGATTAAAATACACATTATTTAATAGAGAAATAACTAAAATACACATTATTTTATAAAGAAATAACAAAAAAACACATTATTTAATAGAGAAATATATAAAATACACTGTATTTATTTGAGAAATAACTAAAATACACATTATTTAATAGAGAAATAACTAAAATACACATTATTTATTAGAGAAATAACAAAAAAACACATTATTTAATAGAGAAATAACTAATATACACATTATTTATTGGAGAAATAACTAAAATACACATTATTTAATGAAAAAATAACTTAAATACACATTATTTAATAGAGAAATAACTAAATTACACATTATTTATTACAGAAATAACTAAAATACACATTATTTAATAGAGAAATATTTAAAATACACATAATTTAATAGAGAAATAACTAAAATACACATAATTTAATAAAGAAATAACTAAAATACACATTATTTAATAGAGAAACAAAAAAAACACATTATTTATTAAAGAAATAACTAAAATACCCCCTTATTAATAGAGAAATAACAAAAAAACACATTATTTAATAGAAAAATAACTAAAATACACATTAATTATTAAAGAAATAACTAAAATACACATTACTTAATAAAAAAATAACAAAAAAACACATTATTTAAAAGAAAAATAACTAAAATACACATTAATTATTGGAGAATTAACTAAAATACACATTATTTAATAGAGAAATAACTAAAATACACATTATTTAATAGACAAATAACAAAAAAACACAATATTTAATAGAGAAATATCTAAAATACACATTATTTAATAGAGAAATAACAAAAAAACACATTATTTAATAAAGAAATAACTAAAATACACATTATTTATTGGAGAAATAACTAAAATACACAATATTTATTAAAGAAATTACAAAAAAACAAATTATTTAGTAGAGAAATAACAAAAAAACACATTATTTAATAGAGAAATAACTAAAATACTCATTATTTATTGGAGAAATAACTAAAATACACATTATTTAATAGAGAAATAACTAAAATACACTTTATTTAATAGAAAAATAACAAAAAAACACTTTATTTAATAGAGAAATGACTAAAATACACATTATTTATTGGAGAAATATCTAAAATACACATTATTTAATAAAGAAATAACTAAAATACACATTATTTAATCGAGAAATAACAAACAAACACATTATTTAATAGAGAAATAACTAAAATACACATTATTTATTAGAGAAATAACTAAAATACACATTATTTAATAAATAAATAACTAAAATACACATTATTTAATAGAGAAATAACAAAAAACACATTATTTAATAGAGAAATAACTAAAATACACTTTATTTAATAGAGAAATAACAAAAAAACACATTATTTAATATAGAAATAACTAAAATACACATTATTTAAAAGAGAAATAACAAAAAAACACATTATTTAATAAAGAAATAACTAAAATACACATTATTTATTGGAGAAATAACTAAAATACACAACATTTATTAAAGAAATAACAAAAAAACAAATTATTTACTAGAGAAATAACAAAAAAACACATTATTTAATAGAGAGATATCTAAAATACACATTATTTATTGGAGAAATAATTAAAATACACATTATTTAATAGAGAAATAACTAAAATACACATTATTTAATAGAGAAATAACAAAAAAACTCTTTATTTAATAGAGAAATACTTAAAATACACATTATTTATTGGAGAAATAACTAAAATACACATTATTTATTAGATAAATAACTAAAATACACATTATTTATTGGAGAAATAACTAAAGTACACAATATTTAATAAAGAAATAACAAAAAAAACACATTATTCAATAGAGAAATAACAAAAAAAACACTTTATTTAATAGAGAAATAACTAAAATACACATTATTTATTGGAAAAATAACTTAAATACACATTATTTAAAAGAGAAATAACTAAAATATTCATTATTTAATAGAGATATAACAAAAAAAGACATTATTTAATAGAGAAATATCTAAAATACACATTATTTATTAGAAAAATAACTAAAATACACATTATTTATTAAAGAAATAATTGAAATACACATTATTTGTTGGAGAAATAACTAAAATACACAATATTTAATAGAGAAATAAAAAAAAACCATTATTTAATAAAGAAATAACAAAAAAACACATTATTTATTAGAGAAATAACTAAAATACACATTATTTATTGGAGAAATAACTAAAATACACATTAATTACTAGAGAAATAACTAAAATACACATTATTTAATAGAGAAATAACAAAAAAACACATTATTTAATAGAGAAATAACTAAAATACACATTATTTATTGGAGAATTAACTAAAATACACATTATTTAATAAAGAAATAACAAAAAAAACACATTTTTTAATAGAGAAATAACTAAAATACACATTATTTAATAGAGATATAACAAAAAAACACATTATTTAATAGAGAAATAACAGAAAACAGCATTATTTAATAAAGAAATAACTAAAATACACATTATTTATTGGAGAAATAACTAAAATACACAATATTTAATAAAGAAATAACAAAAAAACACATTATTTATTAGAGAAATAACTAAAATACACATTATTTAATAGAGAAATAACTAAAATACACATTATTTAATAGAGAAATAACAAAAAAACACAATATTAAATAGAGAAATAACTAAAATACACATTATTTATTGGAGAATCAACTAAAATACACATTATTTAATAAAGAAATATTTTAAATACAAACTATTTAATAGAGAAAAAACTATAATACACATTATTTAATAGAGAAATAACAAAAAACATACTATTTAATAAAAAAATAACTAAAATACACATTATTTATTGGAGAAATAACTAAAATACATATTATTTAATAAAGAAGTAACTAAAATACGCATTATTTAATAGAGAAATGACAAAAAAACACATTATTTAATAAAGAAATAACTAAAATACACATTATTTAATAAAGAAATAACAAAAAAACACATTATTTAATTGAGAAATAACTAAAATACACATTGTTTAATAGAGAAATAACAAAAAACACATTATGTAATAGAGAAATAACTAAATTACACATTATTTATTGGAGAAAAAACTAAAATACACATTATTTAATAAAGAAATAACTAAAATACACATTATTTGATAGAGAAATAACAAAAAAACACATTATTTATTAGAGAAATAACTAAAATACACATTATTTAATAGAGAAATAACAAAAAACACATTATTTAATAGTGAAATAACTAAAATACACATTATTTAATAGAGAAATAACAAAAAAACACATTATTCAATTAAGAAATAACTAAAGTACACATTTATTATTAGAAAAATAACTAAAATACACATTATTTGATAGAGAAATAACTAAAATACACATTATTTATTAGAGAAATAACAAAAAAACACATTATTTAATAAAGAAATAACTAAAATACACATTATTTATTAGAGAAATAACTAAAATACACATTATTTAATAGAGAAATAACAAAAAATCACAATATTTAATAGAGAATTAACTAAAAAACACATTATTTATTGGAGAAATAACTAAAATACACATTATTTAATAGAGATATAACAAAAAAACACATTATTTAATAGAGAAATAACAGAAAACAGCATTATTTAATAAAGAAATAACTAAAATACACATTATTTATTGGAGAAATAACTAAAATACTCAATATTTAATAAAGAAATAACAAAAAAACACATTATTTATTAGAGAAATAACTTATATACACATTATTTAATAAAGAAATAACTAAAATACACATAATTTAATAAAGAAATAAATAAAATACACATTATTTAATAGAGAAATAAAAAAAAACACATTATTTATTAAAGAAATAACTAAAATACCCCCTTTTTAATAGAGAAATAACAAAAAAACACATTATTTATTAAAAAAATAACAAAAATACACATTATTCATTAAAGAAATAACTAAAATACCTCCTTTTTAATAGAGAAATAACAAAAAACACATTATTTAATAAAAATATAACTAAAATACACATTATTTATTGGAGAAATAACTAAAATACACATTATTTAATAGAGAAATAACAAAAAATCACAATATTTAATAGAGAATTAACTAAAAAACACATTATTTATTGGAGAAATAACTTAATTACACATTATTTAATAAAAAAATAACAAAGAAACACATTATTTACTAGAGAAATAACAAAAATACACATTATTCAATAGAGAAATAACAAAAAAACACATTATTTAATAAAGAAATAACTAAAATACGCATTATTTATTGAAGATATAACTAAAATACACATTATTTAATAGAAAAATAACTAAAATACACATTATTTATTAGAGAAATAACAAAAAACACATTATTTAATAGAGAAATAACTAAAATACACATTATTTATTGAAGAAATAACTAAAATACACATTATTTAATAAAGAAATAACTAAAATACACATTATTTAATAGAGAAATAACAAAAAAACAAATTATTTAATAGAGAAATAACTAATTTACACAAGATTTATTGGAAAAATAACTAAAATACACATTACATAATAAAGAAATACCTAAATTACACATTATTTAATAGAGAAATAAAAAAAACAACACATTATTTAATAGATAATTAACAAAAAAACACATTATTTAATAGAGAAATAACTAAAATACACATTATTTATTGGAAAAATAACTAAAATACACATTATTTATTATAGAACTATCTAAAATACACATTATTTAATAGAGAAATAACTAAAATACACTTTATTTATTGGAGAAATAACTAACATACACATTATTTTTTAGAGAAATAAATAAAACACACATTATTTAATACAGAAATAACTAAAATACACATTATTTAATAAAGAAATAACAAAAAAACACTTTATTTAATAGAGAAATAACAAAATACAGAATATTTATTAGAGAATTAACTAAAATACACATTATTTAAAAAAAAAATAACAAAAAAACACATTATTTAATATAGAAATGACTAAAATACACATTATTTATTGGAGAAATAACTAAAATACTTATTATTTTATAGAAAAATAACTAAAATACACGTTATTTAATAGAGAAATAACTAAAAAACACATTGTTTAATAAAGAAATAACAAAAAAACACATTTTTTAATAGAGAAACAACTAAAATACTCATTATTTAATGGAGAAATAACCACAATACTCATTATTTAATAGAGAAATAACTAAAATACACATTATTTAATAGCGAAATAACTAAAATACATATTATTTAATAGAGAAATAACTAAAATACACATTATTTATTGGAGAAATAACTAAAATACACATTATTTTAAAGAGAAATAACAAAAAAACACATTATTTATTAGAGAAATAACTAAAATACACATTATTTATTGGAGAAATAACTAAATTACACATTATTTAATAGAAAAATATCTAAAATACACATTATTTTATGAAAAAATAACAAAAAAACACATTATCTAAAAGAGAAATAACTAAAATACACATAATTTATTGGAGAAATAACTAAAATACACATTATTTAATAGAGAAATATAAAAAAAACACATTATTTAATAGAGAAATAACTAAAACACACATTATTTATTAGAGAAATGATTAAAATACACATTATTTAATAGAGAAATAACTAAAATACACATTATTTTATAAAGAAATAACAAAAAAACACATTATTTAATAGAGAAATATATAAAATACACTGTATTTATTTGAGAAATAACTAAAATACACATTATTTAATAGAGAAATAACTAAAATACACATTATTTATTAGAGAAATAACAAAAAAACACATTATTTAATAGAGAAATAACTAATATACACATTATTTATTGGAGAAATAACTAAAATACACATTATTTAATGAAGAAATAACTTAAATACACATTATTTAATAGAGAAATAACTAAATTACACATTATTTATTACAGAAATAACTAAAATACACATTATTTAATAGAGAAATAACTAAAATACACATAATTTAATAGAGAAATAACTAAAATACACATAATTTAATAAAGAAATAACTAAAATACACATTATTTAATAGAGAAACAAAAAAAAAACACATTATTTATTAAAGAAATAACTAAAATACCCCCTTATTAATAGAGAAATAACAAAAAAACACATTATTTAATAGAAAAATAACTAAAATACACATTAATTATTAAAGAAATAACTAAAATACACATTACTTAATAAAAAAATAACAAAAAAACACATTATTTAATAGAAAAATAACTAAAATACACATTATTTATTGGAGAAATAACTAAAATACACATTATTTAATAGAGAAATAACAAAAAAACACAAAATTTAATAGAGAAATAACTAAAAAACACTGTATTTATTGGAGAAATAACTAAAATACACATTATTTAATAAAGAAATAACTAAAATACACATTATATAATAAAAAAATAACAAAAAAACACATTATTTACTAGAGAAATAACGAAATTCACACATTATTCAATAGAGAAATAACAAAAAAACACATTATTTAATAAAGAAATAACTAAAATACACATTATTTAATAGAGAAATAACAAAAAAACAAATTATTTAATAGAGAAATAACTAATTTACACAAGATTTATTGGAAAAATAACTAAAATACACATTATATAATAAAGAAATACCTAAATTACACATTATTTAATAGAGAAATAAAAAAAACAACACATTATATAATAGATAATTAACAAAAAAACACATTATTTAATAGAGAAATAACTAAAATACACATTATTTATTGGAAAAATAACTAAAATACACATTATTTATTATAGAACTATCTAAAATACACATTATTTAATAAAGAAATAACTAAAATACACTTTATTTATTGGAGAAATAACTAACATACACATTATTTTTTAGAGAAATAATTAAAACACACATTATTTAATACAGAAATAACTAAAATACACATTATTTAATAAAGAAATAACAAAAAAACACTTTATTTAATAGAGAAATAACAAAATACAGAATATTTATTAGAGAATTAACTAAAATACACATTATTTAAAAAAAAAATAACAAAAAAACACATTATTTAATATAGAAATAACTAAAATACACATTATTTATTGGAGAAATAACTAAAATACTTATTATTTTATAGAAAAATAACTAAAATACACGTTATTTAATAGAGAAATAACAAAAAAACACTTTGTTTAATAAAGAAATAACAAAGAAACACATTTTTTAATAGAGAAACAACTAAAATACTCATTATTTAATGGAGAAATAACCAAAATACTCATTATTTAATAGAGAAATAACTAAAATACACATTATTTAATAGCAAAATAACTAAAATACATATTATTTAATAGAGAAATAACTAAAATACACATTATTTATTGGAGAAATAACTAAAATACACATTATTGTAAAGAGAAATAACAAAAAAACACATTATTTATTAGAGAAATAACTAAAATACACATTATTTATTGGAGAAATAACTAAATTACACATTATTTAATAGAAAAATATCTAAAATACACATTATTTTATGAAAAAATAACAAAAAAACACATTATCTAAAAGAGAAATAACTAAAATACACATAATTTATTGGAGAAATAACTAAAATACACATTATTTAATAGAGAAATATAAAAAAAACACATTATTTAATAGAGAAATAACTAAAACACACATTATTTATTAGAGAAATGATTAAAATACACATTATTTAATAGAGAAATAACTAAAATACACATTATTTTATAAAGAAATAACAAAAAAACGCATTATTTAATAGAGAAATATATAAAAAACACTGTATTTATTTGAGAAATAACTAAAATACACATTATTTAATAGAGAAATAACTAAAATACACATTATTTATTAGAGAAATAACAAAAAAACACATTATTTAATAGAGAAATAACTAATATACACATTATTTATTGGAGAAATAACTAAAATACACATTATTTAATGAAAAAATAACTTAAATACACATTATTTAATAGAGAAATAACTAAATTACACATTATTTATTACAGAAATAACTAAAATACACATTATTTAATAGAGAAATATTTAAAATACACATAATATAATAGAGAAATAACTAAAATACACATAATTTAATAAAGAAATAACTAAAATACACATTATTTAATAGAGAAACAAAAAAAAACACATTATTTATTAAAGAAATAACTAAAATACCCCCTTATTAATAGAGAAATAACAAAAAAACACATTATTTAATAGAAAAATAACTAAAATACACATTAATTATTAAAGAAATAACTAAAATACACATTACTTAATAAAAAAATAACAAAAAAACACATTATTTAAAAGAAAAATAACTAAAATACACATTATTTATTGGAGAATTAACTAAAATACACATTATTTAATAGAGAAATAACTAAAATACACATTATTTAATAGACAAATAACAAAAAAACACAATATTTAATAGAGAAATATCTAAAATACACATTATTTAATAGAGAAATAACATAAAAACACATTATTTAATAAAGAAATAACTAAAATACACATTATTTATTGGAGAAATAACTAAAATACACAATATTTATTAAAGAAATTACAAAAAAACAAATTATTTAGTAGAGAAATAACAAAAAAACACATTATTTAATAGAGAAATAACTAAAATACTCATTATTTATTGGAGAAATAACTAAAATACACATTATTTAATAGAGAAATAACTAAAATACACTTTATTTAATAAAAAAATAACAAAAAAACACTTTATTTAATAGAGAAATGACTAAAATACACATTATTTATTGGAGAAATATCTAAAATACACATTATTTAATAAAGAAATAACTAAAATACACATTATTTAATCGAGAAATAACAAACAAACACATTATTTAATAGAGAAATAACTAAAATACACATTATTTATTAGAGAAATAACTAAAATACACATTATTTAATAAATAAATAACTAAAATACACATTATTTAATAGAGAAATAACAAAAAACACATTATTTAATAGAGAAATAACTAAAATACACTTTATTTAATAGAGAAATAACAAAAAAACACATTATTTAATATAGAAATAACTAAAATACACATTATTTAAAAGAGAAATAACAAAAAAACACATTATTTAATAAAGAAATAACTAAAATACACATTATTTATTGGAGAAATAACTAAAATACACAACATTTATTAAAGAAATAACAAAAAAACAAATTATTTACTAGAGAAATAACAAAAAAACACATTATTTAATAGAGAGATATCTAAAATACACATTATTTATTGGAGAAATAATTAAAATACACATTATTTAATAGAGAAATAACTAAAATACACATTATTTAATAGAGAAATAACAAAAAAACTCTTTATTTAATAGAGAAATACTTAAAATACACATTATTTATTGGAGAAATAACTAAAATACACATTATTTATTAGATAAATAACTAAAATACACATTATTTATTGGAGAAATAACTAAAGTACACAATATTTAATAAAGAAATAACAAAAAAAACACATTATTCAATAGAGAAATAACAAAAAAAACACTTTATTTAATAGAGAAATAACTAAAATACACATTATTTATTGGAAAAATAACTTAAATACACATTATTTAAAAGAGAAATAACTAAAATATTCATTATTTAATAGAGATATAACAAAAAAAGACATTATTTAATAGAGAAATATCTAAAATACACATTATTTATTAGAAAAATAACTAAAATACACATTATTTATTAAAGAAATAATTGAAATACACATTATTTGTTGGAGAAATAACTAAAATACACAATATTTAATAGAGAAATAAAAAAAAACCATTATTTAATAAAGAAATAACAAAAAAACACAATATTTATTAGAGAAATAACTAAAATACACATTATTTATTGGAGAAATAACTAAAATACACATTAATTACTAGAGAAATAACTAAAATACACATTATTTAATAGAGAAATAACAAAAAAACACATTATTTAATAGAGAAATAACTAAAATACACATTATTTATTGGAGAATTAACTAAAATACACATTATTTAATATAGAAATAACAAAAAAACACATTATTTAATAGAGAAATAACTAAAATACACATTATTAAATAAAGAAATAACAAAAAAAACACATTTTTTAATAGAGAAATAACTAAAATACACATTATTTAATAGAGATATAACAAAAAAACACATTATTTAATAGAGAAATAACAGAAAACAGCATTATTTAATAAAGAAATAACTAAAATACACATTATTTATTGGAGAAATAACTAAAATACACAATATTTAATAAAGAAATAACAAAAAAACACATTATTTATTAGAGAAATAACTAAAATACACATTATTTAATAGAGAAATAACTAAAATACACATTATTTAATAGAGAAATAACAAAAAAACACAATATTAAATAGAGAAATAACTAAAATACACATTATTTATTGGAGAATCAACTAAAATACACATTATTTAATAAAGAAATATTTTAAATACAAACTATTTAATAGAGAAAAAACTATAATACACATTATTTAAAAGAGAAATAACAAAAAACATACTATTTAATAAAAAAATAACTAAAATACACATTATTTATAGGAGAAATAACTAAAATACATATTATTTAATAAAGAAGTAACTAAAATACGCATTATTTAATAGAGAAATGACAAAAAAACACATTATTTAATAAAGAAATAACTAAAATACACATTATTTAATAAAGAAATAACAAAAAAACACATTATTTAATTGAGAAATAACTAAAATACACATTGTTTAATAGAGAAATAACAAAAAACACATTATTTAATAGAGAAATAACTAAATTACACATTATTTATTGGAGAAAAAACTAAAATACACATTATTTAATAAAGAAATAACTAAAATACACATTATTTGATAGAGAAATAACAAAAAAACACATTATTTATTAGAGAAATAACTAAAATACACATTATTTAATAGAGAAATAACAAAAAACACATTATTTAATAGTGAAATAACTAAAATACACATTATTTAATAGAGAAATAACAAAAAAACACATTATTTAATTAAGAAATAACTAAAGTACACATTTATTATTAGAGAAATAACTAAAATACACATTATTTGATAGAGAAATAACTAAAATACACATTATTTATTAGAGAAATAACAAAAAAACACATTATTTAATAAAGAAATAACTAAAATACACATTATTTATTAAAGAAATAACTAAAACACACATTATTTAAAAGAGAACTATCTTAAATACACATTATTTAATAAAGAAATAACAAAAAAACACATTATTTAATAGAACAATAACTAAAATACACATTATTTATTGGAAAAATTACTAAAATACACATTACTTAAAAGAGAATTAACTAAAATACACTTTATATTTTGGAGAAATAACTAAAATACACAATATTTAATAAAGAAATAACAAAAAAAACACTTTATTTAATAGAGAAATTCCAAAAAAAAACACATAATTTAATACAGAAATAACTAAAATACACATTATTTATTAGAGAAATAACTAAAATACACATTATTTAATAAAGAAATATAAAAAAAAAGCATTATTTAATAGAGAAATAACAAAAAAACACATTATTTATTAGAGAAATAACTAAAATACACATTATTTATTAGAAAAATATCTAAAATACACAACTTTTGATGAAGAAATAACAAAAAAACACATTATTTACTAGAGAAATTACAAAAAAACACATTATTTAAAAAAGAAATAACTAAAATACTTATTATTTATTGAAGAAATATCTAAAATACACAATATTTATTAGAAAAATAACAAAAAAACACATTATTTAATAGAGAAATAACTTAAATACACATTATTTAATAAAGAAATAACAAAAAAAAAACATATTATTTAATACAGAAATAACTAAAATACAAATATTTTTATAAAGAAATAACAAAAAACACATTATTTAATAGAGAAATAACTAAAATACACATTATTTATTGGAGAAATAACTAAAATACACAATATTTAATAATGAAATAACAAAAAAAAACACATTATTTAATAGAGAAATAACAAAAAAACACATTATTTAATAAAGAAATAACGAAAATACTTATTATTTATTGAAGAAATAACTAAAATACACAATATTTATTAAAAAAATAACAAAAAAACACATTATTTAATAGAGAAATAACTAAAATACACATTATTTAATGAAGAAATAACAAAAAAAAAAAACATATTATTTAATACAGAAATAACTAAAATACAAATATTTTTATAAAGAAATAACAAAAAACACATTATTTAATAGAGAAATAACTAAAATACACATTATTTATTGGAGAAATAACTAAAATACACAATATTTAATAATGAAATAACAAAAAAAAAACACATTATTTAATAGAGAAATAACAAAAAAACACATTATTTAAAAAAGAAATAACTAAAATACTTATTATTTATTGGAGAAATAACTAAAATACACATTATTTAATAGAGAAATAACTAAAATACACATTATTTAATAAAGAAATAACAAAAAAACACATTATTTAATAGAGAAATAACTAAAATACACATTATTTATTGGAGAAATAACTGAAATACACATTATTTAATAAAGAAATAAATAAAATACACATTATTTAATAGAGAAATAACTAAAATACACATTATTTAATAAAGAAATAACAAAAAACACACTATTTATTAAAGAAATAACTTAAATACACATTATTTATTGGAGAAATAACTAAAATACATATTATTTAATAGAGAAGTTACTAAAATACACATTATATAATAGAGAAATAACAAAAAACACATTATTTAATAAAGAAATAACAAAAAACACATTATTTAATAAAGAAATAACTAAAATACACATTATTTAATAAAGAAATAACAAATAAGCACATTATTTATTAGATAAATAACTAAAATACACATTCTTTAATAAAGAATTAACAAAAAACACATTATTTAATAGAGAAATAACTAAAATACACATTATTTATTGGAGAAATAACTAAAATGCACTATATTTAATAAAGAAATAATTAAATACACATTATTTAATATAGAAATAACAAAAAAAAACATTTTTTAATAGAGAAATAACTAAAATACACATTATTTAATAGAGAAATAACAAAAAAACACTTTATATAATAGAGAAATAACAATAAAACACATTATTTGATAAAAAAATAACTAAAATACACATTATTTATTGGAGAAATAACTAAAATGCACATTATTTAATAAAGAAATAATTAAATACACATTATTTAATAAAGAAATAACAAAAAACGCGTTATTTATTAGAGAAATAACTAAAATACAAATTATTTATTGGAAAAATAACTAAAATACACATTATTTAATAGAAAAATAACTAAAGTACACATTAATTAATAGAAAAATAACAAAAAACACATTATTTAATAGGAAACTAACTAAAATACACATTATTTATAAGAGAAATAACAAAGAAACACATTATTTAATAGAGAAATAACTTAAATACACATTATTTATTGGAGAAATAACTAAAATACACATTATTTAATAGAGAAATAACTAAAATACACATTATTTATTGGAGAAATAACTAAAATACACTATATTTATAAAAGAAATAACTAAAATACACATTATTTAATAGAAAAATAACAAAAAAACAAATTATTAAATAAAGAAATAACAAAAAAACACATTATTTATTGGAGAAATAACTAAAATACACATTATTTTATAGATAAATAACTAAAATACACATTATTTAATAGAGAAATATCAAAAAAACACATTATTTAATAGAGAAATAACTAAAATACACAATATTTATTGGAAAATTAACTAAAATACACATTATTTAATAGAGAAATAACTAAAATACACATTATTTAATAGAGAAATAACAAAAAAACACATTATTTAATAAAGAAATAACTGAAATACACATTATTTAATAGAGAAATAAAAAAAAAACACATTATTTAATATAGGAATAACTAATATACACATTATTTAATAGAGAAATAACAAAAAACACATTATTTAATAAAGAAATAAATAAAATACACATTATTTATTGGAGAAATAACTAAAATACACAATATTTAATAAAGAAATTACAAAAAAACAATATATTTACTAGAGAAATAACAAAAAACACATTATTTAATAGAGAAATAACTAAAATACACATTATTTATTAAAGAAATAACTAAAATACACAATATTTAATAGAAAAATAACAAAAAAACACATTATTTAATAGAGAAATAACTAAAATACACAATATTTAATAAAGAAATACCAAAAAAAAAAACATATTATTTAATACAGAAATAACTAAAATACACATTTTTTTATAGAGAAATAACAAAAAAACACATTATTTATTAAAAAAATAACTAAAATACATATTATTTAATAGAGAAGTAACAAAAATACACATTATATAATAAAGAATGAACAAAAAACACATTATTTAATAGAGAATTAACTAAAATACACATTATTTATTGGAGAAATAACTAAAATGCACTATATTTAATAAAGAAATAATTAAATACATATTATTTAATATAGAAATAACAAAAAAACACATTTTTTAATAAAGAAATAACTAAAATACACATTATTTAATAGAGAAATAACAAAAAAACACTTTATATAATAGAAAAATAACAATAAAACACATTATTTAATAGAAAAATAACTAAAATACACATTATTTATTGTGGAAATAACTAAAATACACATTATTTAAAAGAGAAATAACAAAAAATACATTATTTTTTGGAGAAAAAACTAAAATACACATTATTTAATAGAGAAATAACTAAAATACACATTATTTAATAGAGAAATTACAAAAAAACACATTATTTAATAGAGAAATAACTAAAATACACATTAATTAATAGAGAAATAACAAAAAACACATTATTTAATAGGGAAATAACTAAAATACACATTATTTAATAAAGAAATAACAAAAAAAAACATATTATTTAATACAGAAATAACTAAAATACACATTTTTTTATAGAGAAATAACAAAAAAACACATTATTTATTAGAAAAATAACTAAAATACATATTATTTAATAGAGAAGTAACTAAAATACACATTATATAATAAAGAATTAACAAAAAACACATTATTTAATAGAGAATTAACTAAAATACACATTATTTATTGGAGAAATAACTAAAATGCACTATATTTAATAAAGAAATAATTAAATACACATTATTTAATATAGAAATAACAAAAAAACACATTTTTTAATAAAGAAATAACTAAAATACACATTATTTAATAGAGAAATAACAAAAAAACACTTTTTATAATAAAAAAATAACAATAAAACACATTATTTAATAGAAAAATAACTAAAATACACATTATATATTGTGGAAATAACTAAAATACACATTATTTAATAGAGAAATAACAAAAAATACATTATTTATTGGAGAAAAAACTAAAATACACATTATTTAATAGAGAAATAACTAAAATACACATTATTTAATAGAGAAATAACAAAAAAAAACATTATTTAATAGAGAAATAACTAAAATACACATTATTTAATAGAGAAATAACTAAAATACACATTATTTAATAGAGAAATAACAAAAAAACACATTATTTAATAGAGAAATAACTAAAATACACATTATTTAATAGAGAAATAACTAAAATACACATTATTCAATAGAGAAATAACAAAAAAACACAATATTTAATAGAAAAATAACTAAAATGCACAATAGTTAATAGAGAAAAAACAAAAAAACACATTGATTAATAGAGAAATAAATAAAATACACTATAATTGAAAAAAAAAAAACAAAAAACACATTATTTACTAGTGAAATAACAAAAAACACATTATTTAATAGAGAAATAACTAAAATACACATTATTTATTGAAGAAATAACTAAAATACACAATATTTAATAGAGAAATAACTAAAATACACATTATTTAATAGAGAAATAACAAAAAAAACTTATTATTTAATAGAGAAATAACTAAAATACTCATTATTTAATAAAGAAATAACAAAAAAACACATTAATTAATAAAAAAAAAATTTAAAATACACATTATTTATTGGAGAAATAACTAAAATACAATATATTTAATAGAGAAATAACTAAAACACACATTATTTATTAGAGAAATAACTAAAATACACATTAATTAATAAAGAAATAACTAAAATACACATTATTTATAAGAGAAATAACTAAAATACACATTATTTAATAAAGAAATAACAAAAAAAAAACACATTATTTAATAGAGAAATAACTAAAATACACATTATTTATTAGAGAAATAACTAAAATACACATTATTTATTGGAGAAATAACTCAAATACACATTAATTAATAGAGAAATAACAAAAAACAAATAATTTATTGGAGAAATATTTAAAATACACATTATTTAATTGAGAAATAACTAAAATACACATTATTTAATAACATTAAAAAATTAAATTTATGAAAAAATATTCTAAACTAAAAACATCCATAGACGCGTTTCGAGGTTTACCTCTCATCAGTATGGCTTTATTTATTTAAACTTAATAATTGATTTTAACTTACTTCGTCAACATAGTTCACCACCACAATTCAAAGTGAATATTTTAAAGGGTGTATTGACTATTTATACTAACTGACTTAATGACTTTATTTAATGGCTATGGTTAATAGCATTCTGAGAATGAACAAATAAACTAATTATTTCGGGATATTTAGCTGATGGTAATGACAGGTAAGAATTAAAAAAGAAATTTGAAAATTAAAAATAGAATAATTTTTTTGCATAAATTATAATTACTATTATACAATTTCGTGTATATCAGAACATATATAAAATATATAAAGAAGAGACGCAATGTCCTCAAATGAGACAGTTTTAAAAGCAATAATTTCGATAAAGCCTAGTTAAATAGGTAAATTTATACGAATGCCACAACGACATATGTAGCGCTCGTTACTATTTGTTCAATCGGACCACCTAATAATAACATTAAAAAATTAAATTTATGAAAAAATATTCTAAACTAAAAACATCCATAGACGCGTTTCGAGGTTTACCTCTCATCAGTATGGCTTTATTTATTTAAACTTAATAATTGATTTTAACTTACTTCGTCAACAATGTTCACCACCACAATTCAAAGTGAATATTTTAAAGGGTGTATTGACTATTTATACTAACTGACTTAATGACTTTATTTAATGGCTATGGTTAATAGCATTCTGAGAATGAACAAATAAACTAATTATTTCGGGATATTTAGCTGATGGTAATGACATGTAAGAACTAAAAAAGAAATTTGAAAATTTAAAATAGAATAATTTTTTTGCATAAATTATAATTATTATTATACAATTTCGTGTATATCAGAACATATATAAAATATATAAAGAAGAGACGCAATGTCCTCAAATGAGACAGTTGTAAAAGCAATAATTTCGATAAAGCCTAGTTAAATAGGTAAATTTATACGAATGCCACAACGACATATGTAGCGCTCGTTACTATTTGTTCAATCGGACAACTCAATAATAACATTAAAAAATTAAATTTATAAAAAAATATTCTTAACTAAAAACATCCATAGACGCGTTTCGAGGTTTACCTCTCATCAGTATGGCTTTATTTATTTAAACTTAATAATTGATTTTAACTTACTTCGTCAACAATGTTCACCACCACAATTCAAAGTGAATATTTTAAAGGGTGTATTGACTATTTATACTAACTGACTTAATGACTTTATTTAATGGCTATGGTTAATAGCATTCTGAGAATGAACAAATAAACTAATTATTTCGGGATATTTAGCTGATGGTAATGACATGTAAGAATTAAAAAAGAAATTTGAAAATTAAAAATAAAATAATTTTTTTGCATAAATTATAATTACTATTATACAATTTCGTGTATATCAGAACATATATAAAATATATAAAGAAATGACGCAATGTCCTCAAATGAGACAGTTGTAAAAGCAATAATTTCGGATAAAGCCTAGTTAAATAGGTAAATTTATACGAATGCCACAACGACATATGTAGCGCTCGTTACTATTTGTTCAATCGGACAACCCAAAAATAACATTAAAAAATTAAAATTATTGCTTTTACAACTGTCTCATTTGAGGACATTGCGTCTCTTCTTTATATATTTTATACATTATTTAATAGATAACTAACTAAAATACACATTATTTAATAAAGAAATAACAAAAAAACACATTATTTAATAGAGAAATATCTAAAATACACATTATTTATTAGAGAAATAACTAAAATTCACATTATTTAATAAAGAAATAATTAAATACACATTATTTAATAAAGAAATAACAAAAAAACACGTTATTTAATAGAGAAATAACTAAAATACACATTATTTATTGGAGAAATAACTAAAATACACATTATTTAATAGAGAAATAACTAAAGTACACAATATTTAATAGAGAAATAACAAAAAACACATTATTTAATAGGAAAATAATTAAAATACACATTATTTATTGGAGAAATAACTAAAATACACATTATTTAATAGAGAAATAACAAAGAAACACATTATTTAATAGATAAATAACTTAAATACGAATTATTTATTGAAGAAATAACTAAAATACACATTATTTAATAGAGAAATAACTAAAATACACATTATTTATTAGAGAAATAACTAAAATACACTATATTTAATAGAGAAATAACTAAAATACACATTATTTAATAGAAAAATAACAAAAAAACACATTATTTAATAAAGAAATAACAAAAAAACACATTATTTATTGGAGAAATAACTAAAATACACATTATTTAATAGAGAAATAACTAAAATACACATTATTTAATAAAGAATTAGCAAAAAAACACATTATTTAATAGAGAAATAACTAAATTACACATTATTTATTGGAGAATTAACTAAAATACACATTATTTAATCGAGAAATAACTAAAATACACATTATTTAATAGAGAAATAACAAAAAAACACATTATTTAATAGAGAAATAATTGAAATACACATTAATTAATAGAGAAATAACAAAAAAACACATTATTTAATATAGAAATAACTAAAATACACATTATTTAATAGAGAAATAACAAAAAACACATTATTTAATAAAGAAATAACTAAAATACACATTATTTATTGGAGAAATAACTAAAATACACAATATTTAATAAAGAAATTACAAAAAAACAAATTATTTACTAGAGAAATAACAAAAAAACACATTATTTAATAGAGAAATAACTAAAATACTCATTATTTATTGGAGAAATAACTAAAATACACATTATTTAATAAAGAAATAACTGAAATACACAATATTTAATAAAGAAATAACAAAAAAACACTTAATTTAAAAAAGAAATAACTAAAAAACACATTATTTATTAGAGAAACAACTAAAATACTCATTATTTAATAAAAAAATAACCAAAATACACATTATTTAATAGAGAAATAACAAAAAAACACAATATATAATAAAGAAATAACTAAAAAACCCATTATTTATTAGAGAAATAACTAAAATACAAATTATTTAATTAAGAAATAACAAAGAAACTCATTATTTACTAGAGAAATAACGAAAATACACATTATTCAATAGAGAAATAACAAAAAAACACACTATTTAATAGAGAAATAACTAAAATACACATTATTTATTAGAGAAATAACTTATATACACATTATTTAATAGAGAAATAACTAAAATACACATAATTTAATAAAGAAATAACTAAAATACACATTATTTAATAAAGAAATAAAAAAAAACACATTATTTATTAAAGAAATAACTAAAATACCCCCTTTTTAATAAAGAAATAACAAAAAAACACATTATTTATTAAAAAAATAACAAAAATACACATTATTCATTAAAGAAATAACTAAAATAACTCCTTTTTAATAGAGAAATAACAAAAAAAAACACATTATTTAATAGAAAAATAACTAAAATTCACATTATTTATTAAAGAAATAACTAAAAAACACATTACTTAATGGAAAAATAACAAAAAAAAACACATTATTTAATAGAAATATAACTAAAATACACATTATTTATTGGAGAAATAACTAAAATACACATTATTTAATAGAAAAATAACAAAAAAAACACAATATTTAATAGAGAATTAACTAAAAAACACATTATTTATTGGAGAAATAACTAAAATACACATTATTTAATAGAGAAATAACAAATAAACACATTATTTACTAGAGAAATAACAAAAATACACATTATTCAATAGAGAAATAACAAAAAAACACATTATTTAATAAAGAAATAACTAAAATACGCATTATTTATTGAAGATATAACTAAAATACACATTATTTAATAGAAAAATAACTAAAATACACATTATTAAATAGAGAAATAACAAAAAACACATTATTTAATAGAGAAATAACTAAAATACACATTATTTATTAGAGAAATAACTAAAATACACATTATTTTATAAAGAAATTACTAAAATACACATTAGTTAATAGAGAAATAACAAAAAAACAAATTATTTAATAGAGAAATAACTAATTTACACAAGATTTATTGGAAAAATAACTAAAATACACATTATTTATTGGAAAAATAACTAAAATACACATTATTTATTTTAGAAATATCTAAAATACACATTATTTAATAGAAAAATAACTAAAATACACTTTATTTATTGAAGAAATAACTAACATACACATTATTTTTTAGAGAAATAATTAAAACACACATTATTTAATACAGAAATAACTAAAATACACATTATTTAATAAAAAAATAACAAAAAAACACTTTATTTAATAGAGAAATAACAAAATACAGAATCTTTATTAGAGAATTAACTAAAATACACATTATTTAAAAGAAAAATAACAAAAAAACACATTATTTAATATAGAAATAACTAAAATACACATTATTTATTGGAGAAATAACTAAAATTCTTATTATTTAATAGAAAAATAACTAAAATACACGTTATTTAATAGAGAAATAACAAAAAAACACATTGTTTAATAAAGAAATAACAAAAAAACACATTTTTTAATAAAGAAACAACTAAAATGCTCATTATTTAATGGAGAAATAACCAAAATACTCATTATTTAATAGAGAAATAACTAAAATACACATTATTTTATAGCGTATTACAAAAAAACACATTATTTATTAGAGAAATAACTAAAATACACATTATTTATTGGAGAAATAACTAAATTACACATTATTTAATAGAAAAATATCTAAAATACACATTATTTTATGAAAAAATAACAAAAAAACACATTATCTAAAAGAGAAATAACTAAAATACACATAATTTATTGGAGAAATAACTAAAATACACATTATTTAATAGAGAAATATAAAAAAAACACATTATTTAATAGAGAAATAACTAAAACACACATTATTTATTAGAGAAATGATTAAAATACACATTATTTAATAGAGAAATAACTAAAATACACATTATTTTATAAAGAAATAACAAAAAAACACATTATTTAATAGAGAAATATATAAAATACACTGTATTTATTTAAGAAATAACTAAAATACACATTATTTATTGGAGAAATAACAAAAAAACACATTATTTAATAGAGAAATAACTAATATACACATTATTTATTGGAGAAATAACTAAAACACACATTATTTAATAAAGAAATAACTTAAATACACATTATTTAATAGAGAAATAACTAAATTACACATTATTTATTACAGAAATAACTTAAATACACATTATTTATTAGAGAAATAACTAAAATACACATAATTTAATAGAGAAATAACTAAAATACACATAATTTAATAAAGAAATAACTAAAATACACATTATTTAATAGAGAAACAAAAAAAAAACACATTATTTATTAAAGAAATAACTAAAATACCCCCTTATTAATAGAGAAATAACAAAAAAACACATTATTTAATAGAAAAATAACTAAAATACACATTATTTATTAAAGAAATAACTAAAATACACATTACTTAATAAAAAAATAACAAAAAAACACATTATTTAATAGAAAAATATCTAAAATACACATTATTTATTGGAGAAATAACTAAAATACACATTATTTAATAGAGAAATAACAAAAAAACACAAAATTTAATAGAGAAATAACTAAAAAACACATTATTTATTGGAGAAATAACTAAAATACACATTATTTAATAAAGAAATAACAAAGAAACACATTATTTACTAGAGAAATAACGAAATTCACACATTATTCAAGAGAAATAACAAAAAAACACATTATTTAATAGAGAAAAAACTAAAATACGCATTATTTATTGAAGATATAACTAAAATACACATTATTTAATAAAAAATAACTAAAATACACATTATTTGATAAAGAAATAACAAAAAACACATTTTTTAATAGAGAAATAACCAAAATACACATTATTTATTGAAGAAATAACTAAAATTTACATTATTTAATAAAGAAATAACTAAAATACACATTATATAATAAAAAAATAACAAAAAAACACATTATTTAAAAGAGAAATAACTAAAATACACATAATTTATTGGAGAAATAACTAAATTACACATTATTTAATAGACAAATAACAAAAAAACACAATATTTAATAATGAAATATTTAAAAAACTCATTATTTATTGGAGAAATAAGTAAAATACACAATATTTAATAGAGAAATAACAAAAAAACACTTTATTTGATAGAGAAATAACTAAAATACACATTATTTATTGGAGAAATAACTAAAATACACATTATTTTATATAGAAATAACTACAATACACATTATTTAATAGAGAAATAACAAAAAACACATTATTTAATAAAGAAATAACTAAAATACACATTATTTATTGGAGAATTAACTAAAATACACATTATTTAATAGAGAATTAACTAAAATACACATTATTTAATAGACAAATAACAAAAAAACACAATATTTAATAGAGAAATATCTAAAATACACATTATTTAATAGAGAAATAACAAAAAAACACATTATTTAATAAAGAAATAACTAAAATACACATTATTTATTGGAGAAATAACTAAAATACACAATATTTAATAAAGAAATTACAAAAAAACAAATTATTTAGTAGAGAAATAACAAAAAAACACATTATTTAATAGAGAAATAACTAAAATACTCATTATTTATTGGAGAAATAACTAAAATACACATTATTTAATAGAGAAATAACTAAAATACACTTTATTTAATAGAAAAATAACAAAAAAACACATTATTTAATAGAGAAATAACTAAAATACACATTATTTAATAGAGAAATAACAAAAAAACACATTATTTAATATAGAAATAACTAAAATACACATTATTTAATAGAGAAATAACAAAAAAACACATTATTCAATAAAGAAATAACTAAAATACACATTATTTATTGGAGAAATAACTAAAATACACAACATTTATTAAAAAAATAACAAAAAAACAAATTATTTACTAGAGAAATAACAAAAAAACACATTATTTAATAGAGAGATATCTAAAATACACATTATTTATTGGAGAAATAATTAAAATACACATTATTTAATAGAGAAATAACTAAAATACACATTATTTAATAGAGAAATAACAAAAAAACTCTTTATTTAATAGAGAAATAACTAAAATACACATTATTTATTGGAGAAATAACTAAAATACACATTATTTATTAGAGAAATAAATAAAATACACATTATTTATTGGAGAAATAACTAAAGTACACAATATTTAATAAAGAAATAACAAAAAAAACACATTATTCAATAGAGAAATAACAAAAAAAACACTTTATTTAATAGAGAAATAACTAAAATACACATTATTTATTGGAAAAATAACTTAAATACACATTATTTAAAAGAGAAATAACTAAAATACTCATTATTTAATAGAGATATAACAAAAAAACACATTATTTAATAGAGAAATAACTAAAATACACATTATTTATTAGAAAAATAACTAAAATACACATTATTTATTAAAGAAATATCTGAAATACACATTATTTGTTGGAGAAATAACTAAAATACACAATATTTAATAGAGAAATAAAAAAAAAACCATTATTTAATAAAGAAATAACAAAAAAACACATTATTTATTAGAGAAATAACTAAAATACACATTATTTATTGGAGAAATAACTAAAATACACATTAATTACTAGAGAAATAACTAAAATACACATTATTTAATAGAGAAATAACAAAAAAACACATTATTTAATAGAGAAATAACTAAAATACACATTATTTATTGGAGAATTAACTAAAATACACATTATTTAATAAAGAAATAACAAAAAAACACATTATTTAATAGAGAAATAAATAAAATACACATTATTAAATCAAGAAATAACAAAAAAAAACACATTATTTAATAGAGAAATAACTAAAATACACATTATTTAAAAGAGATATAACAAAAAAAAACATTATTTAATAGAGAAATAACAAAAAACACATTATTTAATAAAGAAATAACTAAAATACACATTATTTATTGGAGAAATAACTAAAATACACAATATTTAATAAAGAAATAACAAAAAAACACATTATTTATTAGAGAAATAACTAAAATACACATTATTTAATAGAGAAATAACTAAAATACACATTATTTAATAGAGAAATAACAAAAAAACACAATATTAAATAGAGAAATAACTAAAATACACATTATTTATTGGAGAATCAACTAAAATACACATTATTTAATAAAGAAATATTTTAAATACAAACTATTTAATAGAGAAATAACTATAATTAACATTATTTAATAGAGAAATAACAAAAAACATACTATTTAATAGAAAAATAACTAAAATACACATTATTTATTGGAGAAATAACTAAAATACATATTATTTAATAAAGAAGTAACTAAAATACACATTATTTAATAGAGAAATAACAAAAAAACACATTATTTAATAAAGAAATAACTAAAATACACATTATTTAATAAAGAAATAACAAAAAAACACATTATTTAATTGAGAAATAACTAAAATACACATTATTTAATAGAGAAATAACAAAAATCACATTATTTAATAGAGAAATAACTAAATTACACATTATTTATTGAAGAAAAAACTAAAATACACAATATTTAATAAAGAAATAAATAAAATACACATTATTTGATAGAGAAATAACAAAAAAACACATTATTTATTAGAGAAATAACTAAAATACACATTATTTAATAGAGAAATAACAAAAAACACATTATTTAATAGTGAAATAACTAATATACACATTATTTAATAGAGAAATAACAAAAAAACACATTATTTAATAAAGAAATAACTAAAGTACACATTTATTATTAGAGAAATAACTAAAATACACATTATTTAATAGAGAAATAACTAAAATACACATTATTCAATAGAGAAATAACAAAAAAACACATTATTTAATAGATAAATAACTAAAATACACATTATTTATTAGAGAAATAACTAAAACACACATTATTTAAAAGAGAAATATCTAAAATACACATTATTTAATAAAGAAATAACAAAAAAACACATTATTTAATAAAACAATAACTAAAATACACATTATTTATTGGAGAAATTACTAAAATACACATTATTTAATAGAGAATTAACTAAAATACACATCATATTTTGGAGAAATAACTAAAATACACAATATTTAATAAAGAAATAACAAAAAAAACACATTATTTAATAGAGAAATAACAAAAAAAAAACACATAATTTAATACAGAAATAACTAAAATACACATTATTTATTAGAGAAATAACTAAAATACACATTATTTAATAAAGAAATATAAAAAAAAAAACCATTGATTAATAGAGAAATAACAAAAAAACACATTATTTATTAGAGAAATAACTAAAATACACATTATTAATTAGAGAAATAACTAAAATACACATTATTTAATAAAGAAATAACAAAAAAACCCATTATTTAATAGAGAAATAACAAAAAAACAGATTATTTATTAGAGAAATAACTAAAATACACATTATTTATTAGAGAAATAACTCAAATACACATTATTTAATGAAAAAATAACTAAAATACACATTATTTAATAGAGAAATAACAAAAAAACACATTATTTAATAAAGAAATAACTAAAATACACATTTTTTATTGAAGAAATAACTAAAATTCACAATATTTAAGAGAAAAATAACAAAAAAACACATTATTTAATAAAAAAAATAACTAAAATACACATTATTTATTGAAGATATAACTAAAATACACATTATTTAATAGAGAAATAACTAAAATACACATTATTCAATAGAGAAATAACAAAAAAACACAATATTTAATAGAAAAATAACTAAAATACACAATAGTTAATAGTTAATAGAGAAAAAACAAAAAAACACATTGATTAATAGAGAAATAAATAAAATACACTATATTTGAAAGAGAAAAAACAAAAAACACATTATTTAATAGTGAAATAACAAAAAACACATTATTTAATAGAGAAATAACTAAAATACACATTATTTATTGGAGAAATAACTAAAATACACAATATTTAATAGAGAAATAACTAAAATACACATTATTTAATAGAGAAATAACAAATAAAACACATTATTTAATAGAGAAATAACTAAAATACACATTATTTAATAAAGAAATAACAAAAAAACACATTATTTAATAAAAAAATAACTAATATACACATTATTTATTGGAGAAATAACTAAAATATAATATATTTAAAAAAGAAATATTTAAAACACACATTATTTATTAGAGAAACAACTAAAATACACATTAATTAATAAAGAAATAAATAAAATACACATTATTTATAAGAGAAATAACTAAAAGACACATTATTTAATAAAGAAATAACAAAAAAAACACAATATTTAATAGAGAAATAACTGAAACACACATTATATATTGGAGAAATAACTAAAATACACATTATTTAATAGAGAAATAACAAAAAACACATTTTTTAATAGAGAAATAACTTAAATACACATTATTTATTGGAGAAATAACTAAAATTCACAATATTTATTAGAAAAATAACAAAAAAACACTTTATTTAATAAAAAAATAACTAAAATACACATTATTTATTGAAGATATAACTAAACTACACATTATTTAATAGAGAAATAACTAAAATACACATTATTCAATAGAGAAATAACAAAAAAACACAATATTTAATAGAAAAATAACTAAAATACACAATAGTTAATAGAGAAAAAAAAACACATTGATTAAAAGAGAAATAAAAAAAATACACTATATTTGAAAGAGAAAAAACAAAAAACACATTATTTACTAGTGAAATAACAAAAAACACATTATTTAATAGAGAAATAACTAAAATACACATTATTTAATAAAGAAATAACAAAAAAAAAACATATTATTTAATACAGAAATAACTAAAAGACACATTTTTTTATAGAGAAATAACAAAAAAACACATTATTTATTAGAAAAATAACTAAAATACATATTATTTAATAGAGAAGTAACTAAAATACGCATTATATAATAAAGAATTAACAAAAAACACATTATTTAATAGAGAAATAACTAAAATACACATTATTTATTGGAGAAATAACTAAAATGCACTATATTTAATAAAGAAATAATTAAATACACATTATTTAATATAGAAATAACAAAAAAACACATTTTTTAATAAAGAAATAACTAAAATACACATTATTTATTGGAGAAATAACTAAAATACACAATATTTAATAAAGAAATAACAAAAAAACACATTATTTATTAGAGAAATAACTAAAATACACATTATTTAATAGAGAAATAACTAAAATACACATTATTTAATAGAGAAATAACAAAAAAACACAATATTAAATAGAGAAATAACTAAAATACACATTATTTATTGGAGAATCAACTAAAATACACATTATTTAATAAAGAAATATTTTAAATACAAACTATTTAATAGAGAAATAACTATAATTAACATTATTTAATAGAGAAATAACAAAAAACATACTATTTAATAGAAAAATAACTAAAATACACATTATTTATTGGAGAAATAACTAAAATACATATTATTTAATAAAGAAGTAACTAAAATACACATTATTTAATAGAGAAATAACAAAAAAACACATTATTTAATAAAGAAATAACTAAAATACACATTATTTAATAAAGAAATAACAAAAAAACACATTATTTAATTGAGAAATAACTAAAATACACATTATTTAATAGAGAAATAACAAAAATCACATTATTTAATAGAGAAATAACTAAATTACACATTATTTATTGAAGAAAAAACTAAAATACACAATATTTAATAAAGAAATAAATAAAATACACATTATTTGATAGAGAAATAACAAAAAAACACATTATTTATTAGAGAAATAACTAAAATACACATTATTTAATAGAGAAATAACAAAAAACACATTATTTAATAGTGAAATAACTAATATACACATTATTTAATAGAGAAATAACAAAAAAACACATTATTTATTAAAGAAATAACTAAAGTACACATTTATTATTAGAGAAATAACTAAAATACACATTATTTAATAGAGAAATAACTAAAATACACATTATTCAATAGAGAAATAACAAAAAAACACATTATTTAATAGATAAATAACTAAAATACACATTATTTATTAGAGAAATAACTAAAACACACATTATTTAAAAGAGAAATATCTAAAATACACATTATTTAATAAAGAAATAACAAAAAAACACATTATTTAATAAAACAATAACTAAAATACACATTATTTATTGGAGAAATTACTAAAATACACATTATTTAATAGAGAATTAACTAAAATACACATCATATTTTGGAGAAATAACTAAAATACACAATATTTAATAAAGAAATAACAAAAAAAACACATTATTTAATAGAGAAATAACAAAAAAAAAACACATAATTTAATACAGAAATAACTAAAATACACATTATTTATTAGAGAAATAACTAAAATACACATTATTTAATAAAGAAATATAAAAAAAAACCATTATTTAATAGAGAAATAACAAAAAAACACATTATTTATTAGAGAAATAACTAAAATACACATTATTAATTAGAGAAATAACTAAAATACACATTATTTAATAAAGAAATAACAAAAAAACCCATTATTTAATAGAGAAATAACAAAAAAACAGATTATTTATTAGAGAAATAACTAAAATACACATTATTTATTAGAGAAATAACTCAAATACACATTATTTAATAAAAAAATAACTAAAATACACATTATTTAATAGAGAAATAACAAAAAAACACATTATTTAATAAAGAAATAACTAAAATACACATTTTTTATTGAAGAAATAACTAAAATTCACAATATTTAAGAGAAAAATAACAAAAAAACACATTATTTAATAAAAAAAATAACTAAAATACACATTATTTATTGAAGATATAACTAAAATACACATTATTTAATAGAGAAATAACTAAAATACACATTATTCAATAGAGAAATAACAAAAAAACACAATATTTAATAGAAAAATAACTAAAATACACAATAGTTAATAGAGAAAAAACAAAAAAACACATTGATTAATAGAGAAATAAATAAAATACACTATATTTGAAAGAGAAAAAACAAAAAACACATTATTTAATAGTGAAATAACAAAAAACACATTATTTAATAGAGAAATAACTAAAATACACATTATTTATTGGAGAAATAACTAAAATACACAATATTTAATAGAGAAATAACTAAAATACACATTATTTAATAGAGAAATAACAAAAAAACACATTATTTAATAGAGAAATAACTAAAATACACATTATTTAATAAAGAAATAACAAAAAAACACATTATTTAATAAAAAAATAACTAATATACACATTATTTATTGGAGAAATAACTAAAATATAATATATTTAAAAAAGAAATATTTAAAACACACATTATTTATTAGAGAAACAACTAAAATACACATTAATTAATAAAGAAATAAATAAAATACACATTATTTATAAGAGAAATAACTAAAAGACACATTATTTAATAAAGAAATAACAAAAAAAAAACAATATTTAATAGAGAAATAACTGAAACACACATTATATATTGGAGAAATAACTAAAATACACATTATTTAATAGAGAAATAACAAAAAACACATTTTTTAATAGAGAAATAACTTAAATACACATTATTTATTGGAGAAATAACTAAAATTCACAATATTTATTAGAAAAATAACAAAAAAACACTTTATTTAATAAAAAAATAACTAAAATACACATTATTTATTGAAGATATAACTAAACTACACATTATTTAATAGAGAAATAACTAAAATACACATTATTCAATAGAGAAATAACAAAAAAACACAATATTTAATAGAAAAATAACTAAAATACACAATAGTTAATAGAGAAAAAAAAACACATTGATTAAAAGAGAAATAAAAAAAATACACTATATTTGAAAGAGAAAAAACAAAAAACACATTATTTACTAGTGAAATAACAAAAAACACATTATTTAATAGAGAAATAACTAAAATACACATTATTTAATAAAGAAATAACAAAAAAAAAACATATTATTTAATACAGAAATAACTAAAAGACACATTTTTTTATAGAGAAATAACAAAAAAACACATTATTTATTAGAAAAATAACTAAAATACATATTATTTAATAGAGAAGTAACTAAAATACGCATTATATAATAAAGAATTAACAAAAAACACATTATTTAATAGAGAAATAACTAAAATACACATTATTTATTGGAGAAATAACTAAAATGCACTATATTTAATAAAGAAATAATTAAATACACATTATTTAATATAGAAATAACAAAAAAACACATTTTTTAATAAAGAAATAACTAAAATACACATTATTTAATAGAGAAATAACAAAAAAACACTTTATATAATAGAAAAATAACAATAAAACACATTATTTAATAGAAAAATAACTAAAATACACATTATTTATTGTGGAAATAACTAAAATACACATTATTTAATAGAGAAATAACAAAAAATACATTATTTATTGGAGAAAAAACTTAAATACACATTATTTAATAGAGAAATAACTAAAATACACATTATTTAATAGAGAAATAACAAAAAAACACATTATTTAAAAGAGAAATAACTAAAATACACATTATTTAATAGAGAAATAACTAAAATACACATTATTTAATAGAGAAATAACAAAAAAACACATTATTTAATAGAGAAATAACTAAAATACACATTATTTAATAGAGAAATAACTAAAATACACATTATTCAATAGAGAAATAACAAAAAAACACAATATTTAATAGAAAAATAACTAAAATACACAATAGTTAATAGAGAAAAAACAAAAAAACACATTGATTAATAGAGAAATAAATAAAATACACTATATTTGAAAAAAAAAAACAAAAAACACATTATTTACTAGTGAAATAACAAAAAACACATTATTTAATAGAGAAATAACTAAAATACACATTATTTATTGAAGAAATAACTAAAATACACAATATTTAATAGAGAAATAACTAAAATACACATCATTTAATAGAGAAATAACAAAAAACACATTATTTAATAGAGAAATAACTAAAATACTCATTATTTAATAAAAAAATAACAAAAAAACACATTAATTAATAAAAAAAAAAATTAAAATACACATTATTTATTAGAGAAATAACTAAAATACAATATATTTAATAGAGAAATAACTAAAACACACATTATTTATTAGAGAAATAACTAAAATACACATTAATTAATAAAGAAATAACTAAAATACACATTTTTTATAAGAGAAATAACTAAAATACACATTATTTAATAAAGAAATAACAAAAAAAAAACACATTATTTAATAGAGAAATAACTAAAATACACATTATTTATTGGAGAAATAACTAAAATACACATTATTTAATAGAAAAATAACAAAAAAACAAATTTTTTAATAGAGAAATAACTTAAATACACATTATTTATTGGAGAAATAACTAAAATACACATTATTTAATAGAGAAATAACTAAAATACACATTATTTATTGGAGAAATAACTCAAATACACATTAATTAATAGAGAAATAACAAAAAACAAATTATTTATTGGAGAAATATTTAAAATACACATTATTTAATTGAGAAATAACTAAAATACACATTATTTAATAACATTAAAAAATTAAATTTATGAAAAAATATTCTAAACTAAAAACATCCATAGACGCGTTTCGAGGTTTACCTCTCATCAGTATGGCTTTATTTATTTAAATTTAATAATTGATTTTAACTTACTTCGTCAACATAGTTCACCACCACAATTTAAAGTGAATATTTTAAAGGGTGTATTGACTATTTATACTAACTGACTTAATGACTTTATTTAATGGCTATGGTTAATAGCATTCTGAGAATGAACAAATAAACTAATTATTTCGGGATATTTAGCTGATGGTAATAACATGTAAGAATTAAAAAAGAAATTTGAAAATTAAAAATAGAATAATTTTTTTGCATAAATTATAATTACTATTATACAATTTCGTGTATATCAGAACATATATAAAATATATAAAGAAGAGACGCAATGTCCTCAAATGAGACAGTTGTAAAAGCAATAATTTTGATAAAGCCTAGTTAAATAGGTAAATTTATACGAATGCCACAACGACATATGTAGCGCTCGTTACTATTTGTTCAATCGGACCACCCAATAATAACATTAAAAAATTAAATTTATGAAAAAATATTCTAAACTAAAAACATCCATAGACGCGTTTCGAGGTTTACCTCTCATCAGTATGGCTTTATTTATTTAAACTTAATAATTGATTTTAACTTACTTCGTCAACAATGTTCACCACCACAATTCAAAGTGAATATTTTAAAGGGTGTATTGACTATTTATACTAACTGACTTAATGACTTTATTTAATAGCTATGGTTAATAGCATTCTGAGAATGAACAAATAAACTAATTATTTCGGGATATTTAGCTGATGGTAATGACATGTAAGAACTAGAAAAGAAATTTGAAAATTAAAAATAGAATAATTTTTTTGCATAAATTATAATTACTATTATACAATTTCGTGTATATCAGAACATATATAAAATATATAAAGAAGAGACGCAATGTCCTCAAATGAGACAGTTGTAAAAGCAATAATTTCGATAAAGCCTAGTTAAATAGGTAAATTTATACGAATGCCACAACGACATATGTAGCGCTCGTTACTATTTGTTCAATCGGACAACCCAATAATAACATTAAAAAATTAAATTTATGAAAAAATATTCTAAACTAAAAACATCCATAGACGCGTTTCGAGGTTTACCTCTCATCAGTATGGCTTTATTTATTTAAACTTAATAATTGATTTTAACTTACTTCGTCAACAATGTTCACCACCACAATTCAAAGTGAATATTTTAAAGGGTGTATTGACTATTTATACTAACTGACTTAATGACTTTATTTAATGGCTATGGTTAATAGCATTCTGAGAATGAACAAATAAACTAATTATTTCGGGATATTTAGCTGATGGTAATGACATGTAAGAATTAAAAAAGAAATTTGAAAATTAAAAATAAAATAATTTTTTTGCATAAATTATAATTACTATTATACAATTTCGTGTATATCAGAACATATATAAAATATATAAAGAAATGACGCAATGTCCTCAAATGAGACAGTTGTAAAAGCAATAATTTCGGATAAAGCCTAGTTAAATAGGTAAATTTATACGAATGCCACAACGACATATGTAGCGCTCGTTACTATTTGTTCAATCGGACAACCCAATAATAACATTAAAAAATTAAAATTATTGCTTTTACAACTGTCTCATTTGAGGACATTGCGTCTCTTCTTTATATATTTTATACATTATTTAATAGATAACTAACTAAAATACACATTATTTAATAAAGAAATAACAAAAAAACACATTATTTAATAGAGAAATATCTAAAATACACATTATTTATTAGAGAAATAACTAAAATTCACATTATTTAATAAAGAAATAATTAAATACACATTATTTAATAAAGAAATAACAAAAAAACACGTTATTTAATAGAGAAATAACTAAAATACACATTATTTATTGGAGAAATAACTAAAATACACATTATTTAATAGAGAAATAACTAAAGTACACAATATTTAATAGAGAAATAACAAAAAACACATTATTTAATAGGAAAATAATTAAAATACACATTATTTATTGGAGAAATAACTAAAATACACATTATTTAATAGAGAAATAACAAAGAAACACATTATTTAATAGATAAATAACTTAAATACACATTATTTATTGAAGAAATAACTAAAATACACATTATTTAATAGAGAAATAACTAAAATACACATTATTTATTAGAGAAATAACTAAAATACACTATATTTAATAGAGAAATAACTAAAATACACATTATTTAATAGAAAAATAACAAAAAAACACATTATTTAATAAAGAAATAACAAAAAAACACATTATTTATTGGAAAAATAACTAAAATACACATTATTTAATAGAGAAATAACTAAAATACACATTATTTAATAAAGAAATAGCAAAAAAACACATTATTTAATAGAGAAATAACTAAATTACACATTATTTATTGGAGAATTAACTAAAATACACATTATTTAATCGAGAAATAACTAAAATACACATTATTTAATAAAAAAATAACAAAAAAAACACATTATTTAATAGAGAAATAATTGAAATACACATTAATTAATAGAGAAATAACAAAAAACACATTATTTAATATAGAAATAACTAAAATACACATTATTTAATAGAGAAATAACAAAAAACACATTATTTAATAAAGAAATAACTAAAATACACATTATTTATTGGAGAAATAACTAAAATACACAATATTTAATAAAGAAATTACAAAAAAACAAATTATTTACTAGAGAAATAACAAAAAAACACATTATTTAATAGAGAAATAACTAAAATACTCATTATTTATTGGAGAAATAACTAAAATACACATTATTTAATAAAGAAATAACTGAAATACACAATATTTAATAGAGAAATAACAAAAAAACACTTTATTTAAAAAAGAAATAACTAAAAAACACATTATTTATTAGAGAAACAACTAAAATACTCATTATTTAATAAAAAAATAACCAAAATACACATTATTTAATAGAGAAATAACAAAAAAACACAATATATAATAAAGAAATAACTAAAAAACCCATTATTTATTAGAGAAATAACTAAAATACAAATTATTTAATTAAGAAATAACAAAGAAACTCATTATTTACTAGAGAAATAACAAAAAAACACATTATTCAATAGAGAAATAACAAAAAAACACATTATTTAATAAAGAAATAACTAAAATACACATTATTTATTAGAGAAATAACTTATATACACATTATTTAATAGAGAAATAACTAAAATACACATAATTTAATAAAGAAATAACTAAAATACACATTATTTAATAAAGAAATAAAAAAAAACACATTATTTATTAAAGAAATAACTAAAATACCCCCTTTTTAATAGAGAAATAACAAAAAAACACATTATTTATTAAAAAAATAACAAAAATACACATTATTTATTAAAGAAATAACTAAAATAACTCCTTTTTAATAGAGAAATAACAAAAAAACACATTATTTAATAGAAAAATAACTAAAATTCACATTATTTATTAAAGAAATAACTAAAAAACACATTACTTAATAGAAAAATAACAAAAAAAAACACATTATTTAATAGAAATATAACTAAAATACACATTATTTATTGGAGAAATAACTAAAATACACATTATTTAATAGAAAAATAACAAAAAAACACACTATTTAATAGAGAATTAACTAAAAAACACATTATTTATTGGAGAAATATCTAAAATACACATAATTTAATAGAGAAATAACAAATAAACACATTATTTACTAGAGAAATAACAAAAATACACATTATTCAATAGAGAAATAACAAAAAAACACATTATTTAATAAAGAAATAACTAAAATACGCATTATTTATTAAAGATATAACCAAAATACACATTATTTAATAGAAAAATAACTAAAATACACATTATTTAATAGAAAAATAACAAAAAACACATTATTTAATAGAGAAATAACTAAAATACACATTATTTATTAGAGAAATAACTAAAATACACATTATTTAATAAAGAAATTACTAAAATACACATTATTTAATAGAGAAATAACAAAAAAACAAATTATTTAATAGAGAAATAACTAATTTACACAAGATTTATTGGAAAAATAACTAAAATACACATTATATATTAGAGAAATACCTAAATTACACATTATTTAATAGAGAAATAAAAAAAACAACACATTATTTAATAGATAATTAACAAAAAACACATTATTTAATAGAGAAATAACTAAAATACACATTATTTATTGGAAAAATAACTAAAATACACATTATTTATTTTAGAAATATCTAAAATACACATTATTTAATAGAAAAATAACTAAAATACACTTTATTTATTGGAGAAATAACTAACATACACATTATTTTTTAGAGAAATAATTAAAACACACATTATTTAATACAGAAATAACTAAAATACACATTATTTAATAAAAAAATAACAAAAAAACAAATTATTTACTAGAGAAATAACAAAAAAACACATTATTTAATAGAGAGATATCTAAAATACACATTATTTATTGGAGAAATAATTAAAATACACATTATTTAATAGAGAAATAACTAAAATACACATTATTTAATAGAGAAATAACAAAAAAACTCTTTATTTATTAGAGAAATAACTAAAATACACATTATTTATTGGAGAAATAACTAAAATACACATTATTTATTAGAGAAATAACTAAAATACACATTATTTATTAGAGAATTAACTAAAGTACACAATATTTAATAAAGAAATAACAAAAAAAAACACATTATTCAATAGAGAAATAACAAAAAAAACACTTTATTCAATAGAGAAATAACTAAAATACACATTATTTATTGGAAAAATAACTTAAATACACATTATTTAAAAGAGAAATAACTAAAATACTCATTATTTAATAGAGATATAACAAAAAAACACATTATTTAATAGAGAAATAACTAAAATACACATTATTTATTGGAGAATCAACTAAAATACACATTATTTAATAAAGAAATATTTTAAATACAAACTATTTAATAGAAAAATAACTAAAATACACATTATTTATTGGAGAAATAACTAAAATACATATTATTTAATAAAGAAGTAACTAAAATACACATTATTTAATAGAGAAATAACAAAAAAACACATTATTTAATAAAGAAATAACTAAAATACACATTATTTAATAAAGAAATAACAAAAAAACACATTATTTAATTGAGAAATAACTAAAATACACATTATTTAATAGAGAAATAACAAAAAACACATTATTTAATAGAGAAATAACTAAATTACACATTATTTATTGAAGAAAAAACTAAAATACACAATATTTAATAAAGAAATAAATAAAATACACATTATTTGATAGAGAAATAACAAAAAAACACATTATTTATTAGAGAAATAACTAAAATACACATTATTTAATAGAGAAATAACAAAAAACACATTATTTAATAGTGAAATAACTAAAATACACATTATTTAATAGAGAAATAACAAAAAAACACATTATTTAATAAAGAAATAACTAAAGTACACATTTATTATTAGAAAAATAACTAAAATACACATTATTTAATAGAGAAATAACTAAAATACACATTATTTAATAGAGAAATAACAAAAAAACACATTATTTAATAGAGAAATAACTAAAATACACATTATTTATTAGAGAAATAAATAAAACACACATTATTTAAAAGAGAAATATCTAAAATACACATTATTTAATAAAGAAATAACAAAAAAACACATTATTTAATAGAACAATAACTAAAATACACATTATTTATTGGAGAAATTACTAAAATACACATTATTTAATAGAGAATTAACTAAAATACACATTATATTTTGGAGAAATAACTAAAATACACAATATTTAATAAAGAAATAACAAAAAAAACACATTATTTAATAGAGAAATAACAAAAAAAAGCACATAATTTAATACAGAAATAACTAAAATACACATTATTTATTAGAGAAATAACTAAAATACACATTATTTAATAAAGAAATATTAAAAAAAACCATTATTTAATAGAGAAATAACAAAAAAACACATTATTTATTAGAGAAATAACTAAAATACACATTATTAATTAGAGAAATAACTAAAATACACATTATTTAATAAAGAAATAACAAAAAAACCCATTATTTAATAGAGAAATAACAAAAAAACAGATTATTTATTAGAGAAATAACTAAAATACACATTATTTATTAGAGAAATAACTCAAATACACATTATTTAATAAAAAAATAACTAAAATACACATTATTTAATAGAGAAATAACAAAAAAACACATTATTTAATAAAGAAATAACTAAAATACACATTATTTATTGAAGAAATAACTAAAATTCACAATATTTATTAGAAAAATAACAAAAAAACACATTATTTAATAAAAAAATAACTAAAATACACATTATTTATTGAAGATATAACTAAAATACACATTATTTAATAGAGAAATAACTAAAATACACATTATTCAATAGAGAAATAACAAAAAAACACAATATTTAATAGAAAAATAACTAAAATACACAATAGTTAATAGAGAAAAAACAAAAAAACACATTGATTAATAGAGAAATAAATAAAATACACTATATTTGAAAGAGAAAAAACAAAAAACACATTATTTAATAGTGAAATAACAAAAAACACATTATTTAATAGAGAAATAACTAAAATACACATTATTTATTGAAGAAATAACTAAAATACACAATATTTAATAGAAAAATAACTAAAATACACATTATTTAATAGAGAAATAACAAAAAAAACACATTATTTAATAGAGAAATAACTAAAATACACATTATTTAATAAAGAAATAACAAAAAAACACATTATTTAATAAAAAAATAACTAATATACACATTATTTATTGGAGAAATAACTAAAATATAATATATTTAAAAAAGAAATATTTAAAACAAACATTATTTATTAGAGAAACAACTAAAATACACATTAATTAATAAAAAAATAAATAAAATACACATTAATTATAAGAGAAATAACTAAAAGACACATTATTTAATAAAGAAATAACAAAAAAAACACATTATTTAATAGAGAAATAACTAAAACACACATTATTTATTGGAGAAATAACTAAAATACACATTATTTAATAGAGAAATAACAAAAAACACATTTTTTAATAGAGAAATAACTTAAATACACATTATTTATTGGAGAAATAACTAAAATTCACAATATTTATTAGAAAAATAACAAAAAAACACTTTATTTAATAAAAAAATAACTAAAATACACATTATTTATTAAAGATATAACTAAAATACACATTATTTAATAGAGAAATAACTAAAATACACATTATTCAATAGAGAAATAACAAGAAAACACAATATTTAATAGAAAAATAACTAAAATACACAATAGTTAATAGAGAAAAAAAAAAACACATTGATTAATAAAGAAATAAAAAAATACACTATATTTGAAAGAGAAAAAACAAAAAACACATTATTTACTAGTGAAATAACAAAAAACACATTATTTAATAGAGAAATAACTAAAATACACATTATTTATTGGAGAAATAACTAAAATACACAATATTTATTAGAGAAATAACTAAAATACACATTATTTAATAGAGAAATAACAAAAAAAACACATTATTTAATAGAGAAATAACTAAAATACACAATATTTAATAAAGAAATAACAAAAAAACACATTATTTAATAAAAAAATAACTAAAATACACATTATTTATTGGAGAAATAACTAAAATATAATATATTTAAAAAAGAAATATTTAAAACACACATTATTTATTAGAGAAATAACTAAAATACACATTAATTAATAAAGAAATAAATAAAATACACATTATTTATAAGAGAAATAACTAAAATACACATTATTTATTGGAGAAATAACTAAAATACACATTATTTAATAGAGAAATAACTAAAATACACATTATTTATTAGAGAAATAACTAAAATACACATTATTTAATAAAGACATAACAAAAAAACACATTATTTAATAGAGAAATATTTAAAATACACATCATTTAATAGAGAAATAACAAAAACACATTATTTAATAAAGAAATAACTAAAATACACATTATATATTGGAGAAATAACTAAAATGCACATTATTTAATAAAGAAATAGTTAAATACACATTATTTAATAAAGAAATAACAAAAAAACACGTTATTTAATAGAGAAATAACTAAAATACACATTTCTTATTGGAGAAATAACTAAAATACACATTATTTAATAGAGAAATAACTAAAGTACACATTATTTAAAAGAGAAATAACAAAAAACACATGATTTAATAGGAAAATAATTAAAATACACATTATTTATTGGAGAAATAACTAAAATACACATTATTTAATAGAGAAATAACAAAGAAACACATTATTTAATAGAGAAATAACTTAAATACACAATATTTATTGGAGAAATAACTAAAATACACATTATTTAATAGAGAAATAACTAAAATACACATTATTTATTGGAGAAATAACCAAAATACACTATATTTAATAGAGAAATAACTAAAATACACATTATTTAATAGAAAAATAACAAAAAAACACATTATTTAATAAAGAAATAACAAAAAAACACATTATTTATTGGAGAAATAACTAAAATACACATTATTTAATAGAGAAATAACTAAAATACACATTATTTAATAGAGAAATAACAAAAAAACACATTATTTAATAGAGAAATAACTAAATTACACATTATTTATTGGAGAATTAACTAAAATACACATTATTTAATCGAGAAATAACAAAATACACATTATTTAATAGAGAAATAACAAAAAAACACATTATTTAATAGAGAAATAACTGAAATACACATTATTTAATAGAGAAATATCAAAAAAACACATTATTTAATATAGAAATAACTAAAATACTCATTATTTAATAAAGAAATAACAAAAAACACATTATTTAATAAAGAAATAACTAAAGTACACATTATTTATAGGAGAAATAACTAAAATACACAATATTTAATAAATAAATTACAAAAAAAACAAATTATTTACTAGAGAAATAACAAAAAAACACATTATTTAATAGAGAAATAACTAAAATACTTATTATTTATTGGAGAAATAACTAAAATACACATTATTTAATAAAGAAATAACTGCAATACACAATATTTAATAGAGAAATAACAAAAAAACACTTTATTTAATAAAGAAATAACTAAAAAACACATTATTTATTAGAGAAATAACTCAAATACACATTATTTAATAAAGAAATAACTAAAATACACATTATTTAATAAAGAAAGAACAAAAAAACACTTTATTTAATAGAGAAATAACTAAAATACACATTATTTATTGAAGAAATAACTAAAATACACATTATTTAAAAGATAAATAACTAAAATACACATTATTTAAAAGAGAAATAACAAAAAAACACATTATTTAATAGAGAAATAACTAAAATACACATTATTTATTAGAGAAATAACTAAAATACACAACATTTAATAAAGAAATAACAAAAAAACAAATTATTTACTAGAGAAATAACAAAAAAACACATTATTTAATAGAAAAATAACAAAAAAACACATTAATTATTACAGAAATAAATAAATACACATTATTTATTGGAGAAATAACTAAAATACACATTATTTAATAAAAAAATAACTTAAATACACATTATTTAATTGAGATTTAACTAAAATATTTATTATTTAATAAAGAAACAACTAAAAAACACATTATTTATTAGAAAAATAACTAAAATACACATTACTTAATATAGAAATAACAAAAAAACACAATATTTAATAGAGAAATAACTAAAATACACATTATTTATTGGAGAAATTACTAAAATACACATTATTTAATAAAGAAATGACAAAAAAACACAATATTTAATAAAGAAATAACTAAAATACACATTATTTATTGGAGAAATAACTAAAATACACATTATTTAATAGAGAAATAACAAAAATACACATTATTTAATAGAGAAATAACAGAGAAACACATTATTTAATAGAGAAATAACTAAAATACACATTATTTATTGAAGAAATAACTAAAATTCACATTATTCAATAAAAAATAACTCAAATACACATTATTTAATAGAAAATTATCTAAAATACACATTATTCAATAAAGAAATAACAAAAAAACACATTATTTAATGAAGAAATAACTAAAATACACGTTATTTATTGGAGAAATAACTCAAATACACATTATTTAATAAAGAAATAATTGAAATTCACATTATTTAATAGAGAAATAACAATAAAACACATTATTTAATAGAAAAATAACAAAAAAACACATTAATTATTACAGAAATAAATAAATACACATTATTTATTGGAGAAATAACTAAAATACACATTATTTAATAAAAAAATAACTTAAATATACATTATTTGATAGAGAAATAACAAAAAACACATTATTTAATAGATAAATAACAAAAAAACACATTATTTAATAGAGAAATAATTAAAATACACATTATTTATTGAACATAATAACTAAAATACACATTATTTAATAAAGAAATAACTTGAATACACATTATTTAATAAAGAAATATCAAAAAAAACAAATTATTTAATAGAGAAATAACTAAAATACACAACATTTATTTGAGAAATAACTAAAATACACATTATTTAATAAAGAAATAACAAAAAAACACTTTATTTAATAGAGAAATAACAAAATACACAATATTTATTGGAGAATTAACTAAAATACACTTTATTTAATAGAAAATTAACAAGAAAACACATTATTTAATATAGAAATAACTAAAATACAGACTATTTATTGGAGAAATAACTAAAATACCTATTATTTAATAGAGAAATAACTAATATACACGTTATTTAATAGAGAAATAAAAAAAAAATTATTTAATAAAGAAATATCAAAAAAACACATTTCTTATTAGAGAAACAACTAAAACACTCATTATTTAATGAAGGAATAACCAAAATACACATTATTTAATAGAGAATTAACAAAAAAACACAATATATAATAAAGAAATAACTAAAAAACACATTATTTATTGGAAAAATAACTAAAATACACATTATTTAATAAATAAATAACAAAGAAACTCATTATTCACTAGAGAAATAACGAAAATACACATTATTCAATAGAGAAATAACAAAAAAACACATTATTTAATAGAGAAATAAGTAAAATACACACTATTTAATAGAGAAAGAATAAAAAAACATATTATTTAATAGAGAAATAACTAAAATACACATTAATTAATAGAGAAATAACAAAAAAACACATTATTTAATAGAGAAATAACTAAAGTACACAATATTTATTGGAAAAATAACTAAAATACACATTATTTAATAAAGAAATAACTTAAATACACATTATTTAATTAAGAAATAGCTAAAATACACATTATTTAATATAGAAATTACAAAAAAAGACATTATTTAATAGAGAAATAACTAAAATACACATTATTTATTGGAGAAATAACTAAAATACACATTATTTAATAGAGAAATAACTAAAATACACATAATTTATTATAGAAATAACTAAAATACACATTATTTGATAGAAAAATAAAAAAAAAACAATTTATTTATTAAAGAAACAACTAAAATACCCCCTTTTTAATAAAGAAATAACAAAAAAACACATTATTTAATAGAAAAATAACTAAAATACACATTATTTATTAAAGAAATAACTAAAATACAAATTACTTAATAGAGAAATAACAAAAAAACACATTATTTAATAAAAAAATAACTAAAATACACAATATTTATTAGAGAAATAACTAAAATACACATTATTTAATAGAGAAATAACAAAGAAACACATTATTTACTAGAGAAATAACGAAAAAACACATAATTCAATAGAGAAATAACAAAAAAACACATTATTTAATAGAGAAATAACTAAAATACGCATTATTTATTGAAGATATAACTAAAATACACATTATTTAATAGATAAATAATTAAAATACACATTATTTAATAGAGAAATAACAAAAAACACATTATTTAATAGAGAAATAACTAAAATACACATTATTTATTGGAGAAATAACTTAAATACACATTATTTAATAAAGATATAACAAAAATACACATTATATAATAGAGAAATAACAAAAAAACACATTACTTAATAGAGAAATAACTAAAATACACATTATTTATTAGAAAAATAACTAAAATACACATTATATAATAGAGAAATACCTAAAATACACATTATTTAATAGAGAAATAAAAAAACAACACTATATTTAATAGATAATTAACAAAAAAACACATTATTCAATAGAGAAATAACTAAAAAACACATTATTTATTGGAGAAATAACTAAAATACACAATATTTAATAAATAAATTACAAAAAAAACAAATTATTTACTAGAGAAATAACAAAAAAACACATTATTTAATAGAGAAATAACTAAAATACTTATTATTTATTGGAGAAATAACTAAAATACACATTATTTAATAAAGAAATAACTGCAATACACAATATTTAATAGAGAAATAACAAAAAAACACTTTATTTAATAAAGAAATAACTAAAAAACACATTATTTATTAGAGAAATAACTCAAATACACATTATTTAATAAAGAAATAACTAAAATACACATTATTTAATAAAGAAAGAACAAAAAAACACATTATTTAATAGAGAAATAACTAAAATACACATTATTTATTGAAGAAATAACTAAAATACACATTATTTAAAAGATAAATAACTAAAATACACATTATTTAAAAGAGAAATAACAAAAAAACACATTATTTAATAGAGAAATAACTAAAATACACATTATTTATTAGAGAAATAACTAAAATACACAACATTTAATAAAGAAATAACAAAAAAACAAATTATTTACTAGAGAAATAACAAAAAAACACATTATTTAATAGAAAAATAACAAAAAAACACATTAATTATTACAGAAATAAATAAATACACATTATTTATTGGAGAAATAACTAAAATACACATTATTTAATAAAAAAATAACTTAAATACACATTATTTAATTGAGATTTAACTAAAATATTTATTATTTAATAAAGAAACAACTAAAAAACACATTATTTATTAGAAAAATAACTAAAATACACATTACTTAATATAGAAATAACAAAAAAACACAATATTTAATAGAGAAATAACTAAAATACACATTATTTATTGGAGAAATTACTAAAATACACATTATTTAATAAAGAAATGACAAAAAAACACAATATTTAATAAAGAAATAACTAAAATACACATTATTTATTGGAGAAATAACTAAAATACACATTATTTAATAGAGAAATAACAAAAATACACATTATTTAATAGAGAAATAACAGAGAAACACATTATTTAATAGAGAAATAACTAAAATACACATTATTTATTGAAGAAATAACTAAAATTCACATTATTCAATAAAAAATAACTCAAATACACATTATTTAATAGAAAATTATCTAAAATACACATTATTCAATAAAGAAATAACAAAAAAACACATTATTTAATGAAGAAATAACTAAAATACACGTTATTTATTGGAGAAATAACTCAAATACACATTATTTAATAAAGAAATAATTGAAATTCACATTATTTAATAGAGAAATAACAATAAAACACATTATTTAATAAAAAAATAACTTAAATATACATTATTTGATAGAGAAATAACAAAAAACACATTATTTAATAGATAAATAACAAAAAAACACATTATTTAATAGAGAAATAATTAAAATACACATTATTTATTGAACATAATAACTAAAATACACATTATTTAATAAAGAAATAACTTGAATACACATTATTTAATAAAGAAATATCAAAAAAACAAATTATTTAATAGAGAAATAACTAAAATACACAACATTTATTTGAGAAATAACTAAAATACACATTATTTAATAAAGAAATAACAAAAAAACACTTTATTTAATAGAGAAATAACAAAATACACAATATTTATTGGAGAATTAACTAAAATACACTTTATTTAATAGAAAATTAACAAGAAAACACATTATTTAATATAGAAATAACTAAAATACAGACTATTTATTGGAGAAATAACTAAAATACCTATTATTTAATAGAGAAATAACTAATATACACGTTATTTAATAGAGAAATAAAAAAAAAATTATTTAATAAAGAAATATCAAAAAAACACATTTCTTATTAGAGAAACAACTAAAACACTCATTATTTAATGAAGGAATAACCAAAATACACATTATTTAATAGAGAATTAACAAAAAAACACAATATATAATAAAGAAATAACTAAAAAACACATTATTTATTGGAAAAATAACTAAAATACACATTATTTAATAAATAAATAACAAAGAAACTCATTATTCACTAGAGAAATAACGAAAATACACATTATTCAATAGAGAAATAACAAAAAAACACATTATTTAATAGAGAAATAAGTAAAATACACATTATTTAATAGAGAAAGAATAAAAAAACATATTATTTAATAGAGAAATAACTAAAATACACATTAATTAATAGAGAAATAACAAAAAAACACATTATTTAATAGAGAAATAACTAAAGTACACAATATTTATTGGAAAAATAACTAAAATACACATTATTTAATAAAGAAATAACTTAAATACACATTATTTAATTGAGAAATAGCTAAAATACACATTATTTAATATAGAAATTACAAAAAAAGACATTATTTAATAGAGAAATAACTAAAATACACATTATTTATTGGAGAAATAACTAAAATACACATTATTTAATAGAGAAATAACTAAAATACACATAATTTATTAAAGAAATAACTAAAATACACATTATTTGATAGAAAAATAAAAAAAAAACAATTTATTTATTAAAGAAACAACTAAAATACCCCCTTTTTAATAAAGAAATAACAAAAAAACACATTATTTAATAGAAAAATAACTAAAATACACATTATTTATTAAAGAAATAACTAAAATACAAATTACTTAATAGAGAAATAACAAAAAAACACATTATTTAATAAAAAAATAACTAAAATACACAATATTTATTAGAGAAATAACTAAAATACACATTATTTAATAGAGAAATAACAAAGAAACACATTATTTACTAGAGAAATAACGAAAAAACACATAATTCAATAGAGAAATAACAAAAAAACACATTATTTAATAGAGAAATAACTAAAATACGCATTATTTATTGAAGATATAACTAAAATACACATTATTTAATAGATAAATAATTAAAATACACATTATTTAATAGAGAAATAACAAAAAACACTTTATTTAATAGAGAAATAACTAAAATACACATTATTTATTGGAGAAATAACTTAAATACACATTATTTAATAAAGATATAACAAAAATACACATTATTTAATAGAGAAATAACAAAAAAACACATTACTTAATAAAGAAATAACTAAAATACACATTATTTATTAGAAAAATAACTAAAATACACATTATATAATAGAGAAATACCTAAAATACACATTATTTAATAGAGAAATAAAAAAACAACACTATATTTAATAGATAATTAACAAAAAAACACATTATACAATAGAGAAATAACTAAAAAACACATTATTTATTGGAGAAATAACTGAAATACACATTATTTATTATAGAAATAACTAAATTACACATTATTTAATAGAGAAATAACTAAAATACACATTATTTATTGGAGAAATAACTAAAATACACTTTATTTGATACAGAAATAACTAAAATACACATTATTTAATAAAGAAATAACAAAAAAACACTTTATTTAATAGAGAAATAACAAAATACACAATATTTATTAGAGAATTAACTAAAATACACATTATTTAATAGAAAAGTAACAAAAAAACTCATTATTTAATATAGAAATAACTAAAATACACATTATTTATTACAGAAATAACTAAAAGACTTATTATTTAATAGAGAAATAACTAAAATAAACATAATTTAATAGAGAAATAACGAAAAAAGACATTATTTAATAGAAAAATAACTAAAATACACATTATTTATTGGAGAAATAACTAAAATACACATTATTTAATAGAGAAATAACAAAAATACACATAATTTGATAAAGAAATAACTAAAATACACATTATTTAATAGAGAAATAAAAAAAACACATTATTTATTAAAGAAATAACTAAAATACCTCCTTTTTAATAGAGAAATAACAAGAAAACACATTATTTAATAGAAAAATAACTAAAACACACATTATTTATTAAAGAAATAACTAAAATACACAATACTTAATGGAAAAATAACAAAAAAAACACATTATTTAATAGAAAAATAACTAAAATACACATTATTTATTGAAGAAATAACTAAAATACACATTATTAAATAGTGAAATAACAAAAAAACACAATATTTAATAGAGAAATAACTAAAAAACACATTATTTATTGAAGAAATAACTAAAATACACATTATTTAATAGAGAAATTACAAAGAAACACATTATTTACTAGAGAAATAACAAAAATACACATTATTCAATAAAGAAATAACAAAAAAACACATTATTTAATAAAGAAATAACTAAAATACGCATTTATTATTGAAGATATAACTAAAATACACATTATTTAATAGAAAAATAACTAAAATACACACTATTTAATGGAGAAATAACAAAAAACACATTTGTTAATAGAGAAATAACTAAAATACACATTATTTATTGGAGAAATAACTAAAATACACATGATTTAATTACAAAATAACTAAAATACACATTATTTAATAGAGAAATAACAAAAAAACACATTATTTAATAGAGAAATAACTAAATTACACAAGATTTATTGGAAAAATAACTAAAATACACATTATATATTAGATAAATACCTAAAAAACACATTATTTAATAGAGAAATAAAAAAACAACACATTATTTAATAGATAATTAGAGAAATAACTAAAATACACATTATTTATTATAGAAATAACTAAAATACACATTATTTAATAGAGAAATAACTAAAATACACATTATTTATTGAAGAAATAACTAAAATACACATTATTTTTTAAAAAAATAATTAAAACACACATTATTTAATACAGAAATAACTAAAATACACATTATTTAATAAAGAAATAACAAAAAAACTTTTTATTTAATAGAGAAATAACAAAATACAGAATATTTATTGGAGAATTAACTAAAATACACATTATTTAATAGAAAATTAACAAAAAAACACATTATTTAATATAGAAATAACTAAAATACACATTATTTATTAGAGAAATAACTAAAATACTTATTATTTAATAGAAAAATAACTAAAATACACGTTATTTAATAGTAAAATAACAGAAAAACACATTGTTTAATAAAGAAATAACAAAAAAAAAATTAATAAAGAAACAACTAAAATACTCTATATTTAATGGAGAATTAACCAAAATACTCATTATTTAATAGAGAAATAACTAAAATACTTATTATTTAATAAAGAAATAACTAAAATACATATTATTTAATAGAGAAATAACTAAAATACACATTATTTATTGGAGAAATAACTAAATTACACATTATTTTAAAGAGAAATAACAAAAAAACACATTATTTATTAAAGAAATAACTAAAATACACATTATTTATTGGAGAAATAACTAAAATACACATTATTTATTAGAAAAATATCTAAAATACACATTATTTTATAGGGAAATAACAAAAAAACACATTATTTTATAGAGAAATAACTAAAATACACATTATTTAATAGAGAAATATAAAAAAACACATTATTTAATAGAGAAATAACTAAAACACACATTATTTTTTAGAGAAATAACTTAAATACACATTATTTAATAGAGAAATAACTAAAATACACATTATCTAATAGAAAAATATATAAAATACACATTATTTATTTGAGAAATAACTAAAATACACGACATTTAATAGAGAAATATTTAAAATACACAATATTTAATAGAGAAATAACAAAAAAACACATTAATTAATAGAGAAATAACTAAAATACACATTATTTATTGTAGAAATAACTAAAATACACATTATTTAATAAAGAAATTACTTAAATTCACATTATTTATTAGAGAAATAACTAAAATACACAACGTTTGATAAAGAAATAACAAAAAAACACATTATTTAATAGAGAAATATATAGAATACACATTATTTATTTGAGAAATAACTAAAATACATATCATTTAATAGAGAAATAACTAAAATACACTTTATTTAATAGAGAAATAACAAAAAAACACATTATTTAATAGAGAAATAACTAAAATACACATTATTTATTGGAGAAATAACTAAAATACACATTATTTAATAAAGAAATTACTTAAATATTTCTATATTAAATAATGTGTTTTTTTGTTATTTCTCTATTAAATAATGTGTATTTTAGTTATTTCTCTATTAAATAATGTGTATTTTAGTTATTTCTATATTAAATAATGTGTTTTTTTGTTATTTCTCTATTAAATAATGTGTATTTTAGTTATTTCTCTAATAAATAATGTGTTTTTTTGTTATTTCTCTATTAAATAATATGTATTTTAGTTATTTCTTTATTAAATAATGTGTTTTTTGTTATTTCTCTATTAAATAATGTGTATTGTAGTTATTTCTTTATAAAATAATGTGTATTTTAGTTATTTCTCCAATAAATAATGTGTATTTTAGGTTTTTCTCTATCAAATAAAGTGTTTTTTTGTTATTTCTCTAATAAATAATGTGGATTTTAGTTATTTTTCCAATAAATTTTGTGTTTTTTAGTTATTTCTCTAATAAATATTGTGTTTTTTTGTTATTTCTCTATTAATTAATGTGTATTTAAGTTATTTCTCCAATAAATTATGTGTATTTTAGTTATTTCTCTATTAAATCATGTGTTTTTTTGTTATTTCTCTATTAAATAATGTGTATTTTAGTTATTTCTTTAATAAATAATGTGTATTTTAGTTATATCTTCAATAAATAATGCGTATTTTAGTTATTTCTCTATTAAATAATGTGTATTTTAGTTATTTCTCTAATAAATAATCTGTATTTCAGTTATTTTTCTATTAAATAATGTGTTTTTTTGTTATTTTTCTATTAAGTAATATGTATTTTAGTTATTTCTTTAATAAATAATGTGTATTTTAGTTATTTCTCTTTTAAATAATGTGTTTTTTTTGTTATTTCTCTATTGAATAATGTGTTTTCTGTTATTTCTTTAATAAATATTGTGTACTTTAGTTATTTCTCCAATAAATAATGTGTATTTTAGTTATTTCTCTAATAAATAATGTGTATTTTAGTTATTTCTCCAATAAATAATGTGTATTTTAGTTATTTCTCTATTAAATAAAGAGTTTTTTTGTTATTTCTTTATTAAATAATGTGTATTTTAGTTATTTCTCTATTAAATAATGTGTATATTAATTATTTCTCTAATAAATAATGTGTATTTTAGATATCTCTCTATTAAATAATGTGTTTTTTTGTTATTTCTCTCGTAAATAATTTGTTTTTTTGTTATTTCTTTATTAAATATTGTGTATTTTAGTTAGTTCTCCAATAAATAATGTGTATTTTAGTTATTTTTTTATTAAGTAATGTGTTTTTTTGTTATTTCTCTATTAAGTAATGTGTTTTTTTGTTATATCTCTATTAAATAATGTGTATTTTAGTTATTTCTCTATTAAATAATGTGTTTTTTTTTTGTTATTTTGTTATTAAATAATGTGTATTTTAGTTATTTCTCTATTAAATAATGTGGTTTTTTGTTATTTCTTTATTAAATAATGTGTATTTTAGTTAATTCTCCAATAAATAATGTGTATTTTAGTTATTTCTCTATTAAATAATGTGTTTTTTTTGTGTTATTTCTCTATTAAAAATTGAGTATTTTAGTTATTTCTCTATTAATTAATGTGTATTTTAGTTATTTCTCCAATAAATAATGTGTATTTTAGTTATTTCTCTAATAAATAATGTGTTTTTTTGTTATTTCTTTATTAAATAATGGTTTTTTTTTTATTTCTCTATTATATATTGTGTATTTTAGTTATTTCTCCAACAAATAATGTGTATTTTAGTTATTTCTTTATTAAATAATGTGTATTTTAGTTATTTCTTTAATAAATAATGTGTATTTTAGTTATTTCTTTATTAAATAATGTGTTTTTTTGTTATATTTCTATAAAATAATGAGTATTTTAGTTATTTCTCTTTTAAATAATGTGTATTTAAGTTATTTTTCCATTAAATGATGTGTATTTTAGTTATTTCTCTATTAAATAATGTGTTTTTTTTGTTATTTCTCTATTGAATAATGTGTTTTTTTGTTATTTCTTTATTAAATATTGTGTACTTTAGTTATTTCTCCAATAAATAATGTGTATTTTAGTTATTTCTCTAATAAATAATGTGTATTTTAGTTATTTCTTTATTAAATAAAGTGTTTTTTTGTTATTTCTCTATTAAATAAAGTGTATTTTAGTTATTTATCTATTAAATAATGTGTATTTTAAATATTTCTCCAATAAATAATGTGTATTTTAGATATCTCTCTATTAAATAATGTGTTTTTTTGTTATTTCTTTAGTAAATAATTTGTTTTTTTGTTATTTCTTTATTAAATGTTGTGTATTTTAGTTATTTATCCAATAAATAATGTGTATTTTAGTTATTTCTTTATTAAATAATGTGTTTTTTGTTATTTTTCTATTAAATAATGTGTATTTTAGTTATTTCTATATTAAATAATGTGTTTTTTTGTTATTTCTCTATTAAATAATGTGTATTTTAGTTATTTCTCTAATAAATAATGTGTTTTTTTGTTATTTCTCTATTAAATAATGTGTATTTTAGTTGATTCTCTATTAAATAATGTGTTTTTTTGTTATTTCTCTATTAAATAATGTGTATTTTAGTTATTTCTTTATTAAAAAATGTGTATTTTAGTTATTTCTCCAATAAATAATGTGTATTTTAGTTATTTCTCTATTAAATAAAGTGTTTTTTTTGTTATTTCTCTATTAAATAAAGTGTATTTTAGTTATTTATCTTTTAAATAATGTGTATTTTAGTTATTTCTCCAATAAATAATGAGTATTTTAGTTATTTCTCTATCAAATAATGTGTTTTTTTGTTATTTCTCTAGTAAATAATTTGTTTTTTTGTAATTTCTTTATTAAATATTGTGTATTTTAATTATTTTTTCGAAAAATAATGTGTATTTTAGTTATTTCTATATTAAATAATGTGTTGTTTTGTTATTTCTCTATTAAATAATGTGTATTTTAGTTATTTCTATATTAAATAATGTGTTTTTTGTTATTTCTTTATTAAATAATGTGTATTTTAGTTATTTCTCTATTAAATAATGTGTATTTTAGTTATTTCTATATTAAATAATGTGTTTTTTTGTTATTTCTCTATTAAATAATGTGTATTTTAGTTATTTCTCTAATAAATAATGTGTTTTTTTGTTAATTCTCTATTAAATAATGTGTATTTTAGTTATTTCTTTATTAAATAATGTGTTTTTTGTTATTTCTCTATTAAATAATGTGTATTTTAGTTATTTCTCTATTAAATAATGTGTATATTAATTATTTCTCCAATAAATAATGTGTATTTTAGATATCTCTCTATTAAATAATGTGTTTTTTTGTTATTTCTCTCGTAAATAATTTGTTTTTTTGTTATTTCTTTATTAAATATTGTGTATTTTAGTTATTTCTCCAATAAATAATGTGTATTTTAGTTATTTTTTTATTAAATAATGTGTTTTTTTGTTATTTCTCTATTAAATAATGTGTTTTTTTGTTATATCTCTATTAAATAATGTGTATTTTAGTTATTTCTCTATTAAATAATGTGTTTTTTTTTGTTATTTTGTTATTAAATAATGTGTATTTTAGTTATTTCTCTATTAAATAATGTGGTTTTTTGTTATTTCTTTATTAAATAATGTGTATTTTAGTTAATTCTCCAATAAATAATGTGTATTTTAGTTATTTCTCTATTAAATAATGTGTTTTTTTTTTGTTATTTCTCTATTAAATATTGAGTATTTTAGTTATTTCTCTATTAATTAATGTGTATTTTAGTTATTTCTCCAATAAATAATGTGTATTTTAGTTATTTCTCTAATAAATAATGTGTTTTTTTGTTATTTCTTTATTAAATAATGGTTTTTTTTTATTTCTCTATTATATATTGTGTATTTTAGTTATTTCTCCAACAAATAATGTGTATTTTAGTTATTTCTTTATTAAATAATGTGTATTTTAGTTATTTCTTTAATAAATAATGTGTATTTTAGTTATTTCTCTATTAAATAATGTGTTTTTTTGTTATATTTCTATAAAATAATGAGTATTTTAGTTATTTCTCTTTTAAATAATGTGTATTTAAGTTATTTTTCCATTAAATGATGTGTATTTTAGTTATTTCTCTATTAAATAATGTGTTTTTTTTGTTATTTCTCTATTGAATAATGTGTTTTTTTGTTATTTCTTTATTAAATATTGTGTACTTTAGTTATTTCTCCAATAAATAATGTGTATTTTAGTTATTTCTCTAATAAATAATGTGTATTTTAGTTATTTCTTTATTAAATAAAGTGTTTTTTTGTTATTTCTCTATTAAATAAAGTGTATTTTAGTTATTTATCTATTAAATAATGTGTATTTTAAATATTTCTCTAAAATATAATGTGTATTTTAGATATCTCTCTATTAAATAATGTGTTTTTTTGTTATTTCTTTAGTAAATAATTTGTTTTTTTGTTATTTCTTTATTAAATGTTGTGTATTTTAGTTATTTATTCAATAAATAATGTGTATTTTAGTTATTTCTTTATTAAATAATGTGTTTTTTGTTATTTTTCTATTAAATAATGTGTATTTTAGTTATTTCTATATTAACTAATGTGTTTTTTTGTTATTTCTCTATTAAATAATGTGTATTTTAGTTATTTCTCTAATAAATAATGTGTTTTTTTGTTATTTCTCTATTAAATAATGTGTATTTTAGTTATTTCTCTATTAAATAATGTGTTTTTTTGTTATTTCTCTATTAAATAATGTGTATTTTAGTTATTTCTTTATTAAAAAATGTGTATTTTAGTTATTTCTCCAATAAATAATGTGTATTTTAGTTATTTCTCTATTAAATAAAGTGTTTTTTTGTTATTTCTCTATTAAATAAAGTGTATTTTAGTTATTTATCTTTTAAATAATGTGTATTTTAGTTATTTCTCCAATAAATAATGAGTATTTTAGTTATTTCTCTATCAAATAATGTGTTTTTTTGTTATTTCTCTAGTAAATAATTTGTTTTTTTGTAATTTCTTTATTAAATATTGTGTATTTTAATTATTTTTTCGATAAATAATGTGTATTTTAGTTATTTCTTTATTAAATAATGTGTTGTTTTGTTATTTCTCTATTAAATAATGTGTATTTTAGTTATTTCTATATTAAATAATGTGTTTTTTTGTTATTTCTTTATTAAATAATGTGTATTTTAGTTATTTCTCTATTAAATGATGTGTATTTTAGTTATTTCTATATTAAATAATGTGTTTTTTTGTTATTTCTCTATTAAATAATGTGTATTTTAGTTATTTCTCTAATAAATAATGTGTTTTTTTGTTATTTCTCTATTAAATAATGTGTATTTTAGTTATTTCTTTATTAAATAATGTGTTTTTTGTTATTTCTCTATTAAATAATGTGTATTGTAGTTATTTCTTTATAAAATATTGTGTATTTTAGTTATTTCTCCAATGTTTTGTTATTTCTCTATTAAATAATGTGTATTGTAGTTATTTTTTTATAAAATAATGTGTATTTTAGGTTTTTCTCTATCAAATAAAGTGTTTTTTTGTTATTTCTTTAATAAATAATGTGGATTTTAGTTATTTTTCCAATAAATTTTGTGTTTTTTAGTTATTTCTCTAATAAATATTGTGTTTTTTTGTTATTTCTCTATTAATTAATGTGTATTTAATTTATTTCTCCAATAAATTATGTGTATTTTAGTTATTTCTTTATTAAATAATGTGTTTTTTTGTTATTTCTCTATTAAATAATGTGTATTTTAGTTATTTCTTTATTAAATAATGTGTATTTCAGTTATTTCTCCAATAAATAATGTGTATTTTAGTTATTTCTTTATTAAATAATGTGTTTTTTGTTATTTCTCTATTAAATAATGTGTATTTTAGTTATTTTTTTATTAAATAATGTGTATTTTAGTTATATCTTCAATAAATATGGCGTATTTTAGTTATTTCTCTATTAAATAATGTGTTTTTTTGTTATTTCTCTATTGAATAATGTGTGAATTTCGTTATTTCTCTAGTAAATAATGTGTTTCTTTGTTATTTCTATATTAAATAATGTGTATTTTAGTTATTTCTCCAATAAATAATGTATTTTTTAGTTATTTCTCTATTAAATATTGTGTTTTTTTGTTATTTCTCTATTAAATAATGTGTATTTTAGTTATTTCTCTAATAAATAATCTGTATTTCAGTTATTTTTCTATTAAATAATGTGTTTTTTTGTTATTTTTCTATTAAGTAATGTGTATTTTAGTTATTTCTTTAATAAATAATGTGTATTTTAGTTATTTTTCTATTAAATAATGTGTTTTTTTTGTTATTTCTCTATTAATAAGGGGGTATTTTAGTTATTTCTTTAATAAATAATGTGTTTTTTTTTATTTCTTTATTAAATAATGTGTATTTTAGTTAGTTCTTTATTGAATTATGTGTATTTTAGATATTTCTCTATTAAATAATGTGTATTTTAGTTATTTCTCCAATAAATATAGTGTATTTAAGTTATTTCTCTATTAAATAATGTGTTTTTTTGTTATTTTTCTATTAAATAATGTGTATTTTAGTTATTTCTCTATTAAATGATGTGTATTTTAGTTATTTCTATATTAAATAATGTGTTTTTTTGTTATTTCTCTATTAAATAATGTGTATTTTAGTTATTTCTCTAATAAATAATGTGTTTTTTTGTTATTTCTCTATTAAATAATGTGTATTTTAGTTATTTCTTTATTAAATAATGTGTTTTTTGTTATTTCTCTATTAAATAATGTGTATTGTAGTTATTTCTTTATAAAATAATGTGTATTTTAGTTATTTCTCCAATGTTTTGTTATTTCTCTATTAAATAATGTGTATTGTAGTTATTTCTTTATAAAATAATGTGTATTTTAGGTTTTTCTCTATCAAATAAAGTGTTTTTTTGTTATTTCTTTAATAAATAATGTGGATTTTAGTTATTTTTCCAATAAATTTTGTGTTTTTTAGTTATTTCTCTAATAAATATTGTGTTTTTTTGTTATTTCTCTATTAATTAATGTGTATTTAATTTATTTCTCCAATAAATTATGTGTATTTTAGTTATTTCTTTATTAAATAATGTGTTTTTTTGTTATTTCTCTATTAAATAATGTGTATTTTAGTTATTTCTTTATTAAATAATGTGTATTTCAGTTATTTCTCCAATAAATAATGTGTATTTTAGTTATGTCTTTATTAAATAATGTGTTTTTTGTTATTTCTCTATTAAATAATGTGTATTTTAGTTATTTTTTTATTAAATAATGTGTATTTTAGTTATATCTTCAATAAATATGGCGTATTTTAGTTATTTCTCTATTAAATAATGTGTTTTTTTGTTATTTCTCTATTGAATAATGTGTGAATTTCGTTATTTCTCTAGTAAATAATGTGTTTCTTTGTTATTTCTATATTAAATAATGTGTATTTTAGTTATTTCTCCAATAAATAATGTATTTTTTAGTTATTTCTCTATTAAATATTGTGTTTTTTTGTTATTTCTCTATTAAATAATGTGTATTTTAGTTATTTCTCTAATAAATAATCTGTATTTCAGTTATTTTTCTATTAAATAATGTGTTTTTTTGTTATTTTTCTATTAAGTAATGTGTATTTTAGTTATTTCTTTAATAAATAATGTGTATTTTAGTTATTTTTCTATTAAATAATGTGTTTTTTTTGTTATTTCTCTATTAATAAGGGGGTATTTTAGTTATTTCTTTAATAAATAATGTGTTTTTTTTTATTTCTTTATTAAATAATGTGTATTTTAGTTAGTTCTTTATTTAATTATGTGTATTTTAGATATTTCTCTATTAAATAATGTGTATTTTAGTTATTTCTCCAATAAATATAGTGTATTTAAGTTATTTCTCTATTAAATAATGTGTTTTTTTGTTATTTTTCTATTAAATAATGTGTATTTTAGTTATTTCTCTATTAAATGATGTGTATTTAAGTTATTTCTGAAATAAATAATGTGTATTTTATATATTTCTCTATTAAATAATGTGTTTTTTTGTTATTTCTTTATCAAATGTTGTGTTTTTTAGTTATTTCTCTATTAAATAATGTGTATTTAAGTAATTTCTTTATTAAATAATGTGTATTTTAGTTATTTCTCTAATAAATAATGTGTATTTTAGTTATTTCTCTATTAAATATTGTGTTTTTTTGTTATTTCTAAATTAAATAATGTGTTTTTTAGTTATTTCTCTATTCAATGATGTGTATTTTAGTTATTTCTCAAATAAATAATGTGTATTTTATATATTTCTCTATTAAATAATGTGTTTTTTTGTTATTTCTTTATTAAATGTTGTGTATTTTAGTTATTTCTCTATTAAATAATGTGTATTTAAGTAATTTCTTTATTAAATAATGTGTATTTTAGTTATTTCTCTAATAAATAATGTGTATTTTAGTTATTTAATAAAGAAATTACTTAAATACACATTATTTAAAAGAGAAATAACTAAAATACACATTATTTAATAGAGAAATAACAAAAAAGACATTATTTAATAAAGAAATAACTAAAATACAAATTATTTATTAGAGAAATAACTAAAATACACATTATTTAATAAAGAAATTACTTAAATACACATTATTTAATAGAGAAATAACTAAAATACACAACATTTAATAAAGAAATAACAAAAAAACACATTATTTAATAGAGAAATATATAAAATACACATTATTTATTTGAGAAATAACTAAAATACACATCATTGAATAGAGAAATAACTAAAAAACACATTATTTAATTTAGAAATAACAAAAAAACACAATATTTAATAGAGAAATAACTAAAATACACATTATTTATTAGAGAAATAACTAAAATACACATTATTTAATAAAGAAATTACTTAAACACACATTATTTAATAGAGAAATAACTAAATAACACAACATTTGATAAAGAAATAACAAAAAAACACATTATTTAATAGAGAAATATATAAAATACACATTATTTATTTCAGAAATAACTTAAATACACATCATTTAATAGAGAAATAACTAAAATACACATTATTTAATAGAAAAATAACAAAAAAACACATTATTTAATAGAGAAATAACTTAAATACACTATATTTATTGGAGAAATAACTAAAATACACATTATTTAATAGAGAAATATCTAAAATACACATAATTCAATAAAGAACTAACTAAAATACACATTATTTAATAAAGAAATTAAAAAAAACACATTATTTATTAAAGAAATAACTAAAATACCCCCTTATTAATAGAGAAATAACAAAAAAAACACATTATTTAATAGAAAAATAACTAAAATACACATTATTTATTAAAGAAATAACTAAAATACACATTACTTAATAGAAAAATAACAAAAAAACACATTATTTAATAGAAAAATAAGTGAAATACAGATTATTTATTAGAGAAATAACTAAAATACACATTATTTAATAGAGAAATAACAAAAAAACACAATATTTAATAGAGAAATAACTAAAAAATACATTATTTATTGGAGAAATAACTAAAATACACATTATTTAATATAGAAATAACAAAGAAACACATTATTTACTAGAGAAATAACGAAATTCACACATTATTCAATAAAGAAATAACAAAAAAACACATTATTTAATAGAGAAATAACTAAAATACGCATTATTTATTGAAGATATAACTAAAATACACATTATTTAATAAAAAAATAACTAAAATACACATTATTTAATAGAGAAATAACAAAAAACACATTATTTAATAGAGAAATAACTAAAATACACATTATTTATTGGAGAAATAACTGAAATACACATTATTTAATAAAGAAATAACTAAAATACACATTATTTAATAGAGAAATAACAAAAAAACACATTATTTAATAAAGAAATAACTAAAATACACATAATTTATTGGAGAAATAAATTAAATACACATTAATTAATAGAGAAATAACAAAAAAACACAATATTTATTAGAGAAATAACTAAAAAACACAAAATATATTGGAAAAATAACTAAAATCCACATTATTTATTAAAGAAATAACAAAAAAACACTTTATTTGATAGAGAAAAACCTAAAATACACATTATTTTATAAAGAAATAACTACAATACACATTATTCTATAGAGAAATAACAAAACATTGGAGAAATAACTAAAATACACATTATTTTATAAAGAAATAACTACAATACACATTATTTAATAGAGAAATAACAAAAAACACATTATTTAATAAAGAAATAACTAAAATACACATTATTTAATAGAGAAATAACAAAAAAACACATTATTTATTAGAGAAATAACTAAAATACACATTATTTAATAGAGAAATAACAAAAAAACACATTATTTAATATAGAAATAACTAAAATACACATTATTTAATAGAGAAATAACTAAAATACACATTATTTAATAAAGAAATAACAAAAAAACACATTATTTAATATAGAAATAACTAAAATACACATTATTTAATAGAGAAATAACAAAACAACACATTATTTAATAAAGAAATAACTAAAATACACATTATTTATCGAAAAAATAATTAAAATACACAATATTTAATAAAGAAATTACAAAAAAACAAATTATTTACTAGAGAAATATCAAAAAAACACATTATTTGATAGAGAAATAACTAAAATACTCATTATTTATTGGAGAAATAACTAAAATACACATTATTTAAAAGATAAATAACTAAAATACACTTTATTTAATAGAGAAATAACAAATAAACACTTTATTTAATAGAGAAATAACTAAAATACACATTATTTATTGGAGAAATAACTAAAATACACATTTTTTATAAAAGAAATAACTAAAATACACATTATTTAATAGAGAAATAACAAAAAAACATATTATTTAATAGAGAAATAACTAAAATACACATTATTTAATAGAGAAATAACAAAAAAACACATTATTTATTAGAGAAATAACTAAAATACACATTATTTAATAGAGAAATAACAAAAAAACACATTATTTAATATAGAAATAACTAAAATACACATTATTTAATAGAAAAATAACAAAAAACACATTATTTAATAAAGAAATAACTAAAATACACATTATTTATTGGATAAATAACTAAAATACACAACATTTAATAAAGAAATAACAAAAAAACAAATTATTTACTAAAGAAATAACAAAAAAACACATTATTTAATAGAGAGATATCTAAAATACACATTATTTATTGGAGAAATATTTAAAATACACATTATTTAATAGATAAATAACTAAAATACACTTTATTTAATAGAGAAATAACAAAAAAACACTTTATTTAATAAAGAAATAACTAAAATACACATTATTTATTAGAGAAATAACTAAAATACACATTATTTATTGGAGAAATAACTAAAGTACACAATATTTAATAAAGAAATAACAAAAAAACACATTATTCAATAGAGAAATAACAAAAAAAACACATTATTTAATAGAGAAATAACTAAAATACACATCATTTAATGGAAAAATAACTTAAATACACATTATTTAAAAGAGAAATAACTAAAATACTCATTATTTTATAGAAATATAACAAAAAAACACATTATTTATTAAAGAAATAACTAAAATACACATTATTTATTAAAGAAATAACTAAAATACACATTATTTAATAAAGAAATAACTAAAATACACATTATTTGTTGGAGAAATAACTAAAATACACAATATATAATAGAGAAATAAAAAAAAACATTATTTAATAAAGAAATAACAAAAAAACACATTATTTATTAGAGAAATAACTAAAATACACATTATTTATTGGAGAAATAACTAAAATACACATTAATTAATAGAGAAATAACTAAAATACTCAATATTTAATAGAGAAATAACAAAAAAAAAACACATTATTTAATAGAGAAATAACTAAAATACACATTATTTATTGGAGAATTAACTAAAATACACATTATTTAATAAAGAAATAACAAAAAACCACATTATTTAATAAAAAAAAAACTAAAATACACATTATTTAATAACAAAATAACAAAAAAAAACACATTATTTAATAGAGAAATAACTAAAATACACATTATTTAATCGAGATATAACAAAAAAACACATTATTTAATAGAGAAATAACAAAAAAACACATTATTTAATAAAAAAATAACTAAAATACACATTATTTATTGGAGAAATAACTAAAATACACAATATTTAATAAAGAAATAACAAAAAAACAAATTACTTACAAGAGAAATAACAAAAAAACACATTATTTAATAGAGAGATATCTAAAATACACATTATTTATTGGAGAAATAATTAATATACACATTATTTAATAGAGAAATAACTAAAATACACATTATTCAATAAAGAAATAACAAAAAAACTCTTTATTTAATAGAGAAATAACTAAAATACACATTATTTATTGGAGAAATAACTAAAATACACATTATTTATTAGAGAAATAACTAAAATACACATTATTTATTGGAGAAATAACTAAAGTACACAATATTTAATAAAGAAATAACAAAAAACACATTATTCAATAGAGAAATAACAAAAAAAACACATTATTTAAAAGAGAAATAACTAAAATACACATTATTTATTAAAAAAATAACTAAAATACATATTACTTAATAGAAAAGTAACAAAAAAACACATTATTTAATAGAAAAATAACTGAAATACAGATTATTTATTAGAGAAATAACTAAAATACACATTATTTAATAGAAAAATAACAAAAAAACACATTATTTAATAGAGAAATAACTTAAATACACTATATTTATTGGAGAAATAACTAAAATACACATTATTTAATAGAGAAATAACTAAAATACACATTATTTATTAGAGAAATAACTAAAATACACTATATTTAATAGAGAAATAACTAAAATACACATTATACAATAGAAAAATAACAAAAAAACACATTATTTAATAAAGAAATAACAAAAAAACACTTTATTTATTGGAGAAATAACTAAAATACACATTATTTAATAGAGAAATAACTAAAATACACATTATTTAATAAAGAAATAGCAAAAAAACACATTATTTAATAGAGAAATAACTAAATTACACATTATTTATTGGAGAATTAACTAAAATACACATTATTTAATCGAGAAATAACTAAAATACACATTATTTAATAGAGAAATAACAAAAAAACACATTATTTAATAGAGAAATAATTGAAATACACATTAATTAATAGAGAAATAACAAAAAAACACATTATTTAATATAGAAATAACTAAAATACACATTATTTAATAGAGAAATAACAAAAAACACATTATTTAATAAAGAAATAACTAAAATACACATTATTTATTGGAGAAATAACTAAAATACACAATATTTAATAAAGAAATTACAAAAAAACAAATTATTTACAAGAGAAATAACAAAAAAACACATTATTTAATAGAGAAATAACTAAAATACTCATTATTTATTGGAGAAATAACTAAAATACACATTATTTAATAAAGAAATAACTGAAATACACAATATTTAATAGAGAAATAACAAAAAAACACTTTATTTAAAAAAGAAATAACTAAAAAACACATTATTTATTAGAGAAACAACTAAAATACTCATTATTTAATAAAAAAATAACCAAAATACACATTATTTAATAGAGAAATAACAAAAAAACACAATATATAATAAAGAAATAACTAAAAAACCCATTATTTATTAGAGAAATAACTAAAATACAAATTATTTAATTAAGAAATAACAAAGAAACTCATTATTTACTAGAGAAATAACGAAAAAACACATTATTCAATAGAGAAATAACAAAAAAACACATTATTTAATAAAGAAATAACTAAAATACACATTATTTATTAGAGAAATAACTTATATACACATTATTTAATAGAGAAATAACTAAAATACACATAATTTAATAAAGAAATAACTAAAATACACATTATTTAATAAAGAAATAAAAAAAAACACATTATTTATTAAAGAAATAACTAAAATAGCCCCTTTTTAATAGAGAAATAACAAAAAAACACATTATTTATTAAAAAAATAACAAAAATACACATTATTTATTAAAGAAATAACTAAAATAACTCCTTTTTAATAGAGAAATAACAAAAAAAACACATTATTTAATAGAAAAATAACTAAAATTCACATTATTTATTAAAGAAATAACTAAAAAACACATTACTTAATGGAAAAATAACAAAAAAAACACATTATTTAATAGAAATATAACTAAAATACACATTATTTATTGGAGAAATAACTAAAATACACATTATTTAATAGAAAAATAACAAAAAAAACACAATATTTAATAGAGAATTAACTAAAAAACACATTATTTATTGGAGAAATAACTAAAATACACATAATTTAATAGAGAAATAACAAATAAACACATTATTTACTAGAGAAATAACAAAAATACACATTATTCAATAGAGAAATAACAAAAAAACACATTATTTAATAAAAAATAAACTAAAATACGCATTATTTATTAAAGATATAACCAAAATACACATTATTTAATAGAAAAATAACTAAAATACACATTATTTAATAGAGAAATAACAAAAAACACATTATTTAATAGAGAAATAACTAAAATACACATTATTTATTAGAGAAATAACTAAAATACACATTATTTAATAAAGAAATTACTAAAATACACATTATTTAATAGAGAAATAACAAAAAAACAAATTATTTAATAGAGAAATAACTAATTTACACAAGATTTATTGGAAAAATAACTAAAATACACATTATATAATAGAGAAATACCTAAATTACACATTATTTAATAGAGAAATAAAAAAAACAACACATTATTTAATAGATAATTAACAAAAAACACATTATTTAATAGAGAAATAACTAAAATACACATTATTTATTGGAAAAATAACTAAAATACACATTATTTATTTTAGAAATATCTAAAATACACATTATTTATTAAAGAAATAACTAAAATACTCATTATTTTATAGAAATATAACAAAAAAACACATTATTTATTAGAGAAATAACTAAAATACACATTATTTATTAAAGAAATAACTAAAATACACATTATTTAATAGAGAAATAACAAAAAAACACAATATTTAATAGAGAAATAACTAAAAAATACATTATTTATTGGAGAAATAACTAAAATACACATTATTTAATATAGAAATAACAAAGAAACAAATTATTTACTAGAGAAATAACGAAATTCACACATTATTCAATAAAGAAATAACAAAAAAACACATTATTTAATAGAGAAATAACTAAAATACGCATTATTTATTGAAGATATAACTAAAATACACATTATTTAATAAAAAAATAACTAAAATACACATTATTTAATAGAGAAATAACAAAAAACACATTATTTAATAGAGAAATAACTAAAATACACATTATTTATTGGAGAAATAACTGAAATACACATTATTTAATAAAGAAATAACTAAAATACACATTATTTAATAGAGAAATAACAAAAAAACACATTATTTAATAAAGAAATAACTAAAATACACATAATTTATTGGAGAAATAAATTAAATACACATTAATTAATAGAGAAATAACAAAAAAACACAATATTTATTAGAGAAATAACTAAAAAACACAAAATTTATTGGAAAAATAACTAAAATCCACATTATTTATTAAAGAAATAACAAAAAAACACTTTATTTGATAGAGAAAAACCTAAAATACACATTATTTTATAAAGAAATAACTACAATACACATTATTTAATAGAGAAATAACAAAACATTGGAGAAATAACTAAAATACACATTATTTTATAAAGAAATAACTACAATACACATTATTTAATAGAGAAATAACAAAAAACACATTATTTAATAAAGAAATAACAAAAATACACATTATTTAATAGAGAAATAACAAAAAAACACATTATTTATTAGAGAAATAACTAAAATACACATTATTTAATAGAGAAATAACAAAAAAACACATTATTTAATATAGAAATAACTAAAATACACATTATTTAATAGAGAAATAACTAAAAAACACATTATTTAATAAAGAAATAACAAAAAAACACAATATTTAATATAGAAATAATTAAAATACACATTATTTAATAGAGAAATAACAAAACAACACATTATTTAATAAAGAAATAACTAAAATACACATTATTTATCGAAAAAATAATTAAAATACACAATATTTAATAAAGAAATTACAAAAAAACAAATTATTTACTAGAGAAATAACAAAAAAAACACATTATTTGATAGAGAAATAACTAAAATACTCATTATTTATTGGAGAAATAACTAAAATACACATTATTTAAAAGATAAATAACTAAAATACACTTTATTTAATAGAGAAATAACAAAAAAACACTTTATTTAATAGAGAAATAACTAAAATACACATTATTTATTGGAGAAATAACTAAAATACACATTTTTTAATAAAGAAATAACTAAAATACACATTATTTAATAGAGAAATAACAAAAAAACACATTATTTATTAGAGAAATAACTAAAATACACATTATTTAATAGAGAAATAACAAAAAAACACATTATTTAATATAGAAATAACTAAAATACACATTATTTAATAGAAAAATAACAAAAAACACATTATTTAATAAAGAAATAACTAAAATACACATTATTTATTGGATAAATAACTAAAATACACAACATTTAATAAAGAAATAACAAAAAAACAAATTATTTACTAAAGAAATAACAAAAAAACACATTATTTAATAGAGAGATATCTAAAATACACATTATTTATTGGAGAAATATTTAAAATACACATTATTTAATAGATAAATAACTAAAATACACTTAATTTAATAGAGAAATAACAAAAAAACACTTTATTTAATAAAGAAATAACTAAAATACACATTATTTATTAGAGAAATAACTAAAATACACATTATTTATTGGAGAAATAACTAAAGTACACAATATTTAATAAAGAAATAACAAAAAAACACATTATTCAATAGAGAAATAACAAAAAAAACACATTATTTAATAGAGAAATAACTAAAATACACATCATTTAATGGAAAAATAACTTAAATACACATTATTTAAAAGAGAAATAACTAAAATACTCATTATTTTATAGAAATATAACAAAAAAACACATTATTTATTAGAGAAATAACTAAAATACACATTATTTATTAAAGAAATAACTAAAATACACATTATTTAATAAAGAAATAACTAAAATAAACATTATTTGTTGGAGAAATAACTAAAATACACAATATATAATAGAGAAATAAAAAAAAAACATTATTTAATAAAGAAATAACAAAAAAACACATTATTTATTAGAGAAATAACTAAAATACACATTATTTATTGGAGAAATAACTAAAATACACATTAATTAATAGAGAAATAACTAAAATACTCAATATTTAATAGAGAAATAACAAAAAAAAAACACATTATTTAATAGAGAAATAACTAAAATACACATTATTTATTGGAGAATTAACTAAAATACACATTATTTAATAAAGAAATAACAAAAAACCACATTATTTAATAGAGAAATAACTAAAATACACATTATTTAATAACAAAATAACAAAAAAAAAACACATTATTTAATAGAGAAATAACTAAAATACACATTATTTATTGGAGAAATAACTAAAATACACATTTTTTATAAAAGAAATAACTAAAATACACATTATTTAATAGAGAAATAACAAAAAAACATATTATTTAATAGAGAAATAACTAAAATACACATTATTTAATAGAGAAAAAACACATTATTTATTAGAGAAATAACTAAAATACACATTATTTAATAGAGAAATAACAAAAAAACACATTATTTAATATAGAAATAACTAAAATACACATTATTTAATAGAAAAATAACAAAAAACACATTATTTAATAAAGAAATAACTAAAATACACATTATTTATTGGATAAATAACTAAAATACACAACATTTAATAAAGAAATAACAAAAAAACAAATTATTTACTAAAGAAATAACAAAAAAACACATTATTTAATAGAGAGATATCTAAAATACACATTATTTATTGGAGAAATATTTAAAATACACATTATTTAATAGATAAATAACTAAAATACACTTTAATTAATAGAGAAATAACAAAAAAACACTTTATTTAATAAAGAAATAACTAAAATACTCATTATTTATTAGAGAAATAACTAAAATACACATTATTTATTGGAGAAATAACTAAAGTACACAATATTTAATAAAGAAATAACAAAAAAACACATTATTCAATAGAGAAATAACAAAAAAAACACATTATTTAATAGAGAAATAACTAAAATACACATCATTTAATGGAAAAATAACTTAAATACACATTATTTAAAAGAGAAATAACTAAAATACTCATTATTTTATAGAAATATAACAAAAAAACACATTATTTATTAGAGAAATAACTAAAATACACATTATTTATTAAAGAAATAACTAAAATACACATTATTTAATAAAGAAATAACTAAAATACACATTATTTGTTGGAGAAATAACTAAAATACACAATATATAATAGAGAAATAAAAAAAAAACATTATTTAATAAAGAAATAACAAAAAAACACATTATTTATTAGAGAAATAACTAAAATACACATTATTTATTGGAGAAATAACTAAAATACACATTAATTAATAGAGAAATAACTAAAATACTCAATATTTAATAGAGAAATAACAAAAAAAAAAACACATTATTTAATAGAGAAATAACTAAAATACACATTATTTATTGGAGAATTAACTAAAATACACATTATTTAATAAAGAAATAACAAAAAACCACATTATTTAATAGAGAAATAACTAAAATACACATTATTTAATAACAAAATAACAAAAAAAAACACATTATTTAATAGAGAAATAACTAAAATACACATTATTTAATAGAGATATAACAAAAAATCACATTATTTAATAGAGAAATAACAAAAAAACACATTATTTAATAAAAAAATAACTAAAATACACATTATTTATTGGAGAAATAACTAAAATACACAATATTTAATAAAGAAATAACAAAAAAACAAATTATTTACGAGAGAAATAACAAAAAAACACATTATTTAATAGAGAGATATCTAAAATACACATTATTTATTGGAGAAATAATTAATATACACATTATTTAATAGAGAAATAACTAAAATACACATTATTTAATAAAGAAATAACAAAAAAACTCTTTATTTAATAGAGAAATAACTAAAATACACATTATTTATTGGAGAAATAACTAAAATACACATTATTTATTAGAGAAATAACTAAAATACACATTATTTATTGGAGAAATAACTAAAGTACACAATATTTAATAAAGAAATAACAAAAAACACATTATTCAATAGAGAAATAACAAAAAAAACACATTATTTAAAAGAGAAATAACTAAAATACACATTATTTATTAAAGAAATAACTAAAATACATATTACTTAATAGAAAAATAACAAAAAAACACATTATTTAATAGAAAAATAACTGAAATACAGATTATTTATTAGAGAAATAACTAAAATACACATTATTTAATAGAAAAATAACAAAAAAACACATTATTTAATAGAGAAATAACTTAAATACACTATATTTATTGGAGAAATAACTAAAATACACATTATTTAATAGAGAAATAACTAAAATACACATTATTTATTAGAGAAATAACTAAAATACACTATATTTAATAGAGAAATAACTAAAATACACATTATACAATAGAAAAATAACAAAAAAACACATTATTTAATAAAGAAATAACAAAAAAACACATTATTTATTGGAGAAATAACTAAAATACACATTATTTAATAGAGAAATAACTAAAATACACATTATTTAATAAAGAAATAGCAAAAAAACACATTATTTAATAGAGAAATAACTAAATTACACATTATTTATTGGAGAATTAACTAAAATACACATTATTTAATCGAGAAATAACTAAAATACACATTATTTAATAGAGAAATAACAAAAAAACACATTATTTAATAGAGAAATAATTGAAATACACATTAATTAATAGAGAAATAACAAAAAAACACATTATTTAATATAGAAATAACTAAAATACACATTATTTAATAGAGAAATAACAAAAAACACATTATTTAATAAAGAAATAACTAAAATACACATTATTTATTGGAGAAATAACTAAAATACACAATATTTAATAAAGAAATTACAAAAAAACAAATTATTTACAAGAGAAATAACAAAAAAACACATTATTTAATAGAGAAATAACTAAAATACTCATTATTTATTGGAGAAATAACTAAAATACACATTATTTAATAAAGAAATAACTGAAATACACAATATTTAATAGAGAATTAACAAAAAAACACTTTATTTAAAAAAGAAATAACTAAAAAACACATTATTTATTAGAGAAACAACTAAAATACTCATTATTTAATAAAAAAATAACCAAAATACACATTATTTAATAGAGAAATAACAAAAAAACACAATATATAATAAAGAAATAACTAAAAAACCCATTATTTATTAGAGAAATAACTAAAATACAAATTATTTAATTAAGAAATAACAAAGAAACTCATTATTTACTAGAGAAATAACGAAAAAACACATTATTCAATAGAGAAATAACAAAAAAACACATTATTTAATAAAGAAATAACTAAAATACACATTATTTATTAGAGAAATAACTTATATACACATTATTTAATAGAGAAATAACTTAAATACACATAATTTAATAAAGAAATAACTAAAATACACATTATTTAATAAAGAAATAAAAAAAAACACATTATTTATTAAAGAAATAACTAAAATACCCCCTTTTTAATAGAGAAATAACAAAAAAACACATTATTTATTAAAAAAATAACAAAAATACACATTATTTATTAAAGAAATAACTAAAATAACTCCTTTTTAATAGAGAAATAACAAAAAAAAACACATTATTTAATAGAAAAATAACTAAAATTCACATTATTTATTAGAGAAATAACTAAAAAACACATTACTTAATGGAAAAATAACAAAAAAAACACATTATTTAATAGAAATATAACTAAAATACACATTATTTATTGGAGAAATAACTAAAATACACATTATTTAATAGAAAAATAACAAAAAAAACACAATATTTAATAGAGAATTAACTAAAAAACACATTATTTATTGGAGAAATAACTAAAATACACATAATTTAATAGAGAAATAACAAATAAACACATTATTTACTAGAGAAATAACAAAAATACACATTATTCAATAGAGAAATAACAAAAAAACACATTATTTAATAAAGAAATAACTAAAATACGCATTATTTATTAAAGATATAACCAAAATACACATTATTTAATAGAAAAATAACTAAAATACACATTATTTAATAGAGAAATAACAAAAAACACATTATTTAATAGAGAAATAACTAAAATACACATTATTTATTAGAGAAATAACTAAAATACACATTATTTAATTAAGAAATTACTAAAATACACATTATTTAATAGAGAAATAACAAAAAAACAAATTATTTAATAGAGAAATAACTAATTTACACAAGATTTATTGGAAAAATAACTAAAATACACATTATATAATAGAGAAATACCTAAATTACACATTATTTAATAGAGAAATAAAAAAAACAACACATTATTTAATAGATAATTAACAAAAAACACATTATTTAATAGAGAAATAACTAAAATACACATTATTTATTGGAAAAATAACTAAAATACACATTATTTATTTTAGAAATATCTAAAATACACATTATTTAATAGAAAAATAACTAAAACACACTTTATTTATTGGAGAAATAACTAACATACACATTATTTTTTAGAGAAATAATTAAAACACACATTATTTAATACAGAAATAACTAAAATACACATTATTTAATAAAAAAATAACAAAAAAACACTTTATTTAAAAGAGAAATAACAAAATACAGAATATTTATTAGAGAATTAACTAAAATACACATTATTTAAAAGAAAAATAACAAAAAAACACATTATTTAATATAGAAATAACTAAAATACACATTATTTAATGGAGAAATAACTAAAATTCTCATTATTTAATAGAAAAATAACTAAAATACACGTTATTTAATAGAGAAATAACAAGAAAACACATTGTTTAATAAAGAAATAACAAAAAAACACATTTTTTAATAAAGAAACAACTAAAATGCTCATTATTTAATGGAGAAATAACCAAAATACTAATTATTTAATAGAGAAATAACTAAAATACACATTATTTTATAGCGAAATAACTAAAATACATATTATTTAATAGAGAAATAACTAAAGTACACATTATTTATTGGAGAAATAACTAAAATACACATTATTTAATAGAGAAATAACAAAAAAACACAAAATTTAATAGAGAAATAACTAAAAAACACATTATTTTATAAAGAAATAACAAAAAAACACATTATTTAATAGAGAAATATATAAAATACACTGTATTTATTTGAGAAATAACTAAAATACACATTATTTATTGGAGAAATAACAAAAAAACACATTATTTAATAGAGAAATAACTAATATACACATTATTTATTTGAGAAATAACTAAAACACACTCTATTTAATAAAGAAATAACTTAAATACACATTATTTAATAGAGAAATAACTAAATTACACATTATTTATTACAGAAATAACTTAAATACACATTATTTAATAGAGAAATAACTAAAATACACATAATTTAATAGAGAAATAACTAAAATACACATAATTTAATAAAGAAATAACTAAAATACACATTATTTAATAGAGAAACAAAAAAAAAAACACATTATTTATTAAAGAAATAACTAAAATACCCCCTTATTAATAGAGAAATAACAAAAAAACACATTATTTAATAGAAAAATAACTAAAATACACATTATTTATTAAAGAAATAACTAAAATACACATTACTTAATAAAAAAATAACAAAAAAACACATTATTTAATAGAAAAATAACTAAAATACACATTATTTATTGGAGAAGTAACTAAAATACACATTATTTAATAGAGAAATAACAAAAAAACACAAAATTTAATAGAGAAATAACTAAAAAACACATTATTTATTGGAGAAATAACTAAAATACACATTATTTAATGAAGAAATAACAAAGAAACACATTATTTACTAGAGAAATAACGAAATTCACACATTATTCAAGAGAAATAACAAAAAAACACATTATTTAATAAAGAAATAACTAAAATACGCATTATTTATTAAAGATATAACTAAAATACACATTATTTAATAAAAAATAACTAAAATACACATTATTTGATAAAGAAATAACAAAAAACACATTTTTTAATAGAGAAATAACCAAAATACACATTATTTATTAAAGAAATAACTAAAATTCACATTATTTAATAAAGAAATAACTAAAATACACATTATATAATAAAAAAATAACAAAAAAACACACTATTTAAAAGAGAATAAACTAAAATACACATAATTTATTGAAGAAATAACTAAATTACACATTATTTAATAGACAAATAACAAAAAAACACAATATTTAATAATGAAATATTTAAAAAACTCATTATTTATTGGAGAAATAAGTAAAATACACAATATTTAATAGAGAAATAACAAAAAAACACTTTAATTGATAGAGAAATAACTAAAATACACATTATTTATAGAAGAAATAACTAAAATACACATTATTTTATATAGAAATAACTACAATACACATTATTTAATAGAGAAATAACAAAAAACACATTATTTAATAAAGAAATAACTAAAATACACATTATTTAAAAGAGAATTAACTAAAATACACATTATTTAATAGAGAAATAACAAAAAAACACATTATTTAATAAAGAAATAACTAAAATACACATTATTTATTGGAGAAATAACTAAAATACACAATATTTAATAAAGAAATTACAAAAAAACAAATTATTTAGTAGAGAAATAACAAAAAAACACATTATTTAATAGAGAAATAACTAAAATACTCATTATTTATTGGAGAAATAACTAAAATACACATTATTTAATAGAGAAATAACTAAAATACACTTTATTTAATAGAAAAATAACAAAAAAACACATTATTTAATAGAGAAATAACTAAAATACACATTATTTAATAGAGAAATAACAAAAAAACACATTATTTAATATAGAAATAACTAAAATACACATTATTTAATAGAGAAATAACAAAAAAACACATTATTCAATAAAGAAATAACTAAAATACACATTATTTATTGGAGAAATAACTAAAATACACAACATTTATTAAAAAAATAACAAAAAAACAAATTATTTACTAGAGAAATAACAAAAAAACACATTATTTAATAGAGAGATATCTAAAATACACATTATTTATTGGAGAAATAATTAAAATACACATTATTTAATAGAGAAATAACTAAAATACACATTATTTAATAGAGAAATAACAAAAAACTCTTTATTTATTAGAGAAATAACTAAAATACACATTATTTATTGGAGAAATAACTAAAATACACATTATTTATTAGAGAAAAAAACTAAAATACACATTATTTATTAGAGAATTAACTAAAGTACACAATATTTAATAAAGAAATAACAAAAAAAAACACATTATTCAATAGAGAAATAACAAAAAAAACACTTTATTCAATAGAGAAATAACTAAAATACACATTATTTATTGGAAAAATAACTTAAATACACATTATTCAAAAGAGAAATAACTAAAATACTCATTATTTAATAGAGATATAACAAAAAAACACATTATTTAATAGAGAAATAACTAAAATACACATTATTTATTGGAGAATCAACTAAAATACACATTATTTAATAAAGAAATATTTTAAATACAAACTATTTAATAGAAAAATAACTAAAATACACATTATTTATTGGAGAAATAACTAAAATACATATTATTTAATAAAGAAGTAACTAAAATACACATTATTTAATAGAGAAATAACAAAAAAACACATTATTTAATAAAGAAATAACTAAAATACACATTATTTAATAAAGAAATAACAAAAAAACACATTATTTAATTGAGAAATAACTAAAATACACATTATTTAATAGAGAAATAACAAAAAACACATTATTTAATAGAGAAATAACTAAATTACACATTATTTATTGAAGAAAAAACTAAAATACACAATATTTAATAAAGAAATAAATAAAATACACATTATTTGATAGAGAAATAACAAAAAAACACATTATTTATTAGAGAAATAACTAAAATACACATTATTTAATAGAGAAATAACAAAAAACACATTATTTAATAGTGAAATAACTAAAATACACATTATTTAATAGAGAAATAACAAAAAAACACATTATTTAATAAAGAAATAACTAAAGTACACATTTATTATTAGAGAAATAACTAAAATACACATTATTTAATAGAGAAATAACTAAAATACACATTATTTAATAGAGAAATAACAAAAAAACACAATATTTAATAGAGAAATAACTAAAATACACATTATTTATTAGAGAAATAACTAAAACACACATTATTTAAAAGAGAAATATCTAAAATACACATTATTTAATAAAGAAATAACAAAAAAACACATTATTTAATAGAACAATAACTAAAATACACATTATTTATTGGAGAAATTACTAAAATACACATTATTTAATACAGAATTAACTAAAATACACATTATATTTTGGAGAAATAACTAAAATACACAATATTTAATAAAGAAATAACAAAAAAAACACATTATTTAATAGAGAAATAACAAAAAAAAGCACATAATTTAATACAGAAATAACTAAAATACACATTATTTATTAGAGAAATAACTAAAATACACATTATTTAATAAAGAAATATAAAAAAAAAACCATTATTTAATAGAGAAATAACAAAAAAACACATTATTTATTAGAGAAATAACTAAAATACACATTATTTATTAGAGAAATAACTAAAATACACATTATTTAATAAAGAAATAACAAAAAAACCCATTATTTAATAGAGAAATAACAAAAAAACAGATTATTTATTAAAGAAATAACTAAAATACACATTATTTATTAGAGAAATAACTCAAATACACATTATTTAATAAAAAAATAACTAAAATACACATTATTTAATAAAGAAATAACAAAAAAACACATTATTTAATAAAGAAATAACTAAAATACACATTATTTATTGAAGAAATAACTAAAATTCACAATATTTATTAGAAAAATAACAAAAAAACACATTATTTAATAAAAAAATAACTAAAATACACATTATTTATTGAAGATAAAACTAAAATACACATTATTTAATAGAGAAATAACTAAAATACACATTATTCAATAGAGAAATAACAAAAAAACACAATATTTAATAGAAAAATAACTAAAATACACAATAGTTAAAAGAGAAAAAACAAAAAAACACATTGATTAATAGAGAAATAAATAAAATACACTATATTTGAAAGAAAAAAAAACAAAAAACACATTATTTAATAGTGAAATAACAAAAAACACATTATTTAATAGAGAAATAACTAAAATACACATTATTTATTGAAGAAATAACTAAAATACACACAATTTAATAGAAAAATAACTAAAATACTTATTATTTAATAGAGAAATAACAAAAAAAAACACATTATTTAATAGAGAAATAACTAAAATACACATTATTTAATAAAAAAATAACAAAAAAACACATTATTTAATAAAAAAATAACTAATATACACATTATTTATTGGAGAAATAACTAAAATATAATATATTTAAAAAAGAAATATTTAAAACACACATTATTTATTAGAGAAACAACTAAAATACACTATAATTAATAAAAAAATAAATAAAATACACATTAATTATAAGAGAAATAACTAAAAGACACATTATTTAATAAAGAAATAACAAAAAAAAACACATTATTTAATAGAGAAATAACTAAAACACACATTATTTATTGGAGAAATAACTAAAATACACATTATTTAATAGAAAAATAACAAAAAACACATTTTTTAATAGAGAAATAACTTAAATACACATTATTTATTGGAGAAATAACTAAAATTCACAATATTTATTAGAAAAATAACAAAAAAACACTTTATTTAATAAAAAAATAACTAAAATACACATTATTTATTAAAGATATAACTAAAATACACATTATTTAATAGAGAAATAACTAAAATACACATTATTCAATAGAGAAATAACAAAAAAACACAATATTTAATAGAAAAATAACTAAAATACACAATAGTTAATAGAGAAAAAAAAACACATTGATTAATAAAGAAATAAAAAAAATACACTATATTTGAAAGAGAAAAAACAAAAAACACATTATTTACTAGTGAAATAACAAAAAACACATTATTTAATAGAGAAATAACTAAAATACACATTATTTATTGGAGAAATAACTAAAATACACAATATTTATTAGAGAAATAACTAAAATACACATTATTTAATAGAGAAATAACAAAAAAAACACATTATTTAATAGAGAAATAACTAAAATACACAATATTTAATAAAGAAATAACAAAAAAACACATTATTTAATAAAAAAATAACTAAAATACACATTATTTATTGGAGAAATAACTAAAATATAATATATTTAAAAAAGAAATATTTAAAACACACATTATTTATTAGAGAAATAACTAAAATACACATTAATTAATAAAGAAATAAATAAAATACACATTATTTATAAGAGAAATAACTAAAATACACATTATTTATTGGAGAAATAACTAAAATACACATTATTTAATAGAGAAATAACTAAAATACACATTATTTATTAGAGAAATAACTAAAATACACATTATTTAATAAAGAAATAACAAAAAAACACATTATTTAATAGAGAAATATTTAAAATACACATCATTTAATAGAGAAATAACTAAAATACACATTATTTAATAGAGAAATAACAAAAAAACTCTTTATTTAATAGAGAAATAACTAAAAAACTCATTATTTATTGGAGAAATAACTAAAACACACATTATTTAATAGAGAAATAACTAAAATACACATTATTTATTGAAAAAATATCTAAAATACACATTATTTAGTAAAGAAATAACTAAAATACACATTATTTAATAGAGATTTAACTAAAATATTTATTATTTAATAAAGAAACAACTAAAAAACACATTATTTATTAGAAAAATAACTAAAATACACATTACTTAATAGAGAAATAACAAAAAAACACAATATTTAATAGAGAAATAACTAAAATACACATTATTTATTGGAGAAATTACTAAAATACACATTATTTAATAAAGAAATGACAAAAAAACACAATATTTAAGAAAGAAATAACTAAAATACACATTATTTATTGGAGAAATAACTAAAATACACATTATTTAATAGAGAAATAACAAAAATACACATTATTTAATAGAGAAATAACAGAGAAACACATTATTTAATAGAGAAATAACTAAAATACACATTATTTATTGAAGAAATAACTAAAATTCACATTATTCAATAAAAAATAACTCAAATACACATTATTTAATAGAAAATTAACAAAAAAAACACAATATATAATAAAGAAATAACTAAAAAACACATTATTTATTGGAAAAATAACTAAAATACACATTATTTAATAAAGAAATAATTGAAATTCACATTATTTAATAGAGAAATAACAATAAAACACATTATTTAATAGAAAAATAACAAAAAAACACATTAATTATTACAGAAATAAATAAATACACATTATTTATTGGAGAAATAACTAAAATACACATTATTTAATAAAAAAATAACTTAAATACACATTATTTGATAGAGAAATAACAAAAAACACATTATTTAATAAATAAATAAATAACAAAAAAACACATTATTTAATAAAGAAATAAGTAAATTACACAAGATTTATTGGAAAAATAACTAAAATACACTTTATTTAATAGAAAATTAACAAGAAAACACATTATTTAATATAGAAATAACTAAAATACAGACTATTTATTGGAGAAATAACTAAAATACCTATAATTTAATAGAGAAATAACTAATATACACGTTATTTAATAGAGAAATAAAAAAAAAATTATTTAATAAAGAAATATCAAAAAAACACATTTCTTATTAGAGAAACAACTAAAACACTCATTATTTAATGAAGGAATAACCAAAATACACATTATTTAATAGAGAATTAACAAAAAAAACACAATATATAATAAAGAAATAACTAAAAAACACATTATTTATTGGAAAAATAACTAAAATACACATTATTTAATAAATAAATAACAAAGAAACTCATTATTCACTAGAGAAATAACGAAAATACAAATTATTCAATAGAGAAATAACAAAAAAACACATTATTTAATAGAGAAATAAGTAAAATACACATTATTTAATAGAGAAAGAATAAAAAAACATATTATTTAATAGAGAAATAACTAAAATACACATTAATTAATAGAGAAATAACAAAAAAACACATTATTTAATAGAGAAATAACTAAAGTACACAATATTTATTGGAGAAATAACTAAAATACACATTATTTAATAAAGAAATAACTTAAATACACATTATTTAATTAAGAAATAGCTAAAATACACATTATTTAATAGAGAAATTACAAAAAAAGACATTATTTAATAGAGAAATAACTGAAATACACATTATTTATTGGAGAAATAACTAAAATACACATTATTTAATAGAGAAATAACTAAAATACACATAATTTATTAAAGAAATAACTAAAATACACATTATTTGATAGAAAAATAAAAAAAAACAATTTATTTATTAAAGAAATAACTAAAATACCCCCTTTTTAATAAAGAAATAACAAAAAAACACATTATTTAATAGAAAAATAACTAAAATACACATTATTTATTAAAGAAATAACTAAAATACAAATTACTTAATAGAGAAATAACAAAAAAACACATTATTTAATAAAAAAATAACTAAAATACACAATATTTATTAGAGAAATAACTAAAATACACATTATTTAATAGAGAAATAACAAAGAAACACATTATTTACTAGAGAAATAACGAAAAAACACATAATTCAATAGAGAAATAACAAAAAAACACATTATTTAATAGAGAAATAACTAAAATACGCATTATTTATTGAAGATATAACTAAAATACACATTATTTAATAGATAAATAATTAAAATACACATTATTTAATAGAGAAATAACAAAAAACACATTATTTAATAGAGAAATAACTAAAATACACATTATTTATTGGAGAAATAACTTAAATACACATTATTTAATAAAGATATAACAAAAATACACATTATTTAATAGAGAAATAACAAAAAAACACATTACTTAATAGAGAAATAACTAAAATACACATTATTTATTAGAAAAATAACTAAAATACACATTATATAATAGAGAAATACCTAAAATACTCATTATTTAATAGAGAAATAAAAAAACAACACTATATTTAATAGATAATTAACAAAAAAACACATTATTCAATAGAGAAATAACTAAAAAACACATTATTTATTGGAGAAATAACTGAAATACACATTATTTATTATAGAAATAACTAAATTACACATTATTTAATAGAGAAATAACTAAAATACACATTATTTATTGGAGAAATAACTAAAATACACATTATTTATTACAGAAATAACTAAAATACACATTATTTCATAAAGAAATAACAAAAAAACACTTTATTTATTAGAGAAATAACAAAATACACAATATTTATTAGAGAATTAACTAAAATACACATTATTTAATAGAAAAGTAACAAAAAAACTCATTATTTAATATAGAAATAACTAAAATACACATTATTTATTACAGAAATAACTAAAAGACTTATTATTTAATAGAGAAATAACTAAAATAAACATAATTTATAGAGAAATAACGAAAAAAGACATTATTTAATAGAGAAATAACTAAAATACACATTATTTATTGGAGAAATAACTAAAATACACATTATTTAATAGAGAAATAACAAAAATACACATAATTTGATAAAGAAATAACTAAAATACACATTATTTAATAGAGAAATAAAAAAACACATAATTTATTAAAGAAATAACTAAAATACCTCCTTTTTAATAGAGAAATAACAAGAAAACACATTATTTAATAGAAAAATAACTAAAACACACATTATTTATTAAAGAAATAACTAAAATACACAATACTTAATGGAAAAATAACAAAAAAAAACACATTATTTAATAGAAAAATAACTAAAATACACATTATTTATTGAAGAAATAACTAAAATACACATTATTAAATAGTGAAATAACAAAAAAACACAATATTTAATAGAGAAATAACTAAAAAACACATTATTTATTAGAGAAATAACTAAAATACACATTATTTAATAGAGAAATAACAAAGAAACACATTATTTACTAGAGAAATAACAAAAATACACATTATTCAATAAAGAAATAACAAAAAAACACATTATTTAATAAAGAAATAACTAAAATACGCATTTATTATTGAAGATATAACTAAAATACACATTATTTAATAGAAAAATAACTAAAATACACACTATTTAATGGAGAAATAACAAAAAACACATTTGTTAATAGAGAAATAACTAAAATACACATTATTTATTGGAGAAATAACTAAAATACACATGATTTAATTACAAAATAACTAAAATACACATTATTTAATAGAGAAATAACAAAAAAACACATTATTTAATAGAGAAATAACTAAATTACACAAGATTTATTGGAAAAATAACTAAAATACACCTTATATAATAGATAAATACCTAAAAAACACATTAATTAATAGAGAAATAAAAAAACAACACATTATTTAATAGATAATTAGAGAAATAACTAAAATACACATTATTTATTATAGAAATAACTAAAATACACATTATTTAATAGAGAAATAACTAAAATACACATTATTTATTGAAGAAATAACTAAAATACACATTATTTTTTAAAAAAATAATTAAAACACACATTATTTAATACAGAAATAACTAAAATACACATTATTTAATAAAGAAATAACAAAAAAACACTTTATTTAATAGAGAAATAACAAAATACAGAATATTTATTGGAGAATTAACTAAAATACACATTATTTAATAGAAAATTAACAAAAAAACACATTATTTAATATAGAAATAACTAAAATACACATTATTTATTAGAGAAATAACTAAAATACTTATTATTTAATAGAAAAATAACTAAAATACACATTATTTAATAGTAAAATAACAGAAAAACACATTGTTTAACAAAGAAATAACAAAAAAAAAAATTTAATAAAGAAACAACTAAAATACTCTATATTTAATGGAGAATTAACCAAAATACTCATTATTTAATAGAGAAATAACTAAAATACTTATTATTTAATAAAGAATTAACTAAAATACATATTATTTAATAGAGAAATAACTAAAATACACATTATTTATTGGAGAAATAACTAAATTACACATTATTTTAAAGAAAAATAACAAAAAAACACATTATTTATTAGAGAAATAACTAAAATACACATTATTTATTGGAGAAATAACTAAAATACACATTATTTATTAGAAAAATATCTAAAATACACATTATTTTATAGGGAAATAACAAAAAAACACATTATTTTATAGAGAAATAACTAAAATACACATTATTTAATAGAGAAATATAAAAAAACACATTATTTAATAGAGAAATAACTAAAACACACATTATTTTTTAGAGAAATAACTTAAATACACATTATTTAATAGAGAAATAACTAAAATACACATTATCTAATAGAAAAATATATAAAATACACATTATTTATTTGAGAAATAACTAAAATACACGACATTTAATAGAGAAATATTTAAAATACACAATATTTAATAGAGAAATAACAAAAAAACACATTAATTAATAGAGAAATAACTAAAATACACATTATTTATTGTAGAAATAACTAAAATACACATTATTTAATAAAGAAATTACTTAAATTCACATTATTTATTAGAGAAATAACTAAAATACACAACGTTTGATAAAAAAATAACAAAAAAACACATTATTTAATAGAGAAATATATAGAATACACATTATTTATTTGAGAAATAACTAAAATACATATCATTTAATAGAGAAATAACTAAAATACACTTTATTTAATAGAGAAATAACAAAAAAACACATTATTTAATAGAGAAATAACTAAAATACACATTATTTATTGGAGAAATAACTAAAATACACATTATTTAATAAAGAAATTACTTAAATATTTCTATATTAAATAATGTGTTTTTTTGTTATTTCTCTATTAAATAATGTGTATTTTAGTTATTTCTCTATTAAATAATGTGTATTTTAGTTATTTCTATATTTAATTATGTGTTTTTTTGTTATTTCTCTATTAAATAATGTGTATTTTAGTTATTTCTCTAATAAATAATGTGTTTTTTTGTTATTTCTCTATTAAATAATGTGTATTTTAGTTATTTCTCTATTAAATAATGTGTTTTTTTGTTATTTCTCTATTAAATAATGTGTATTTTAGTTATTTCTTTATTAAAAAATGTGTATTTTAGTTATTTCTCCAATAAATAATGTGTATTTTAGTTATTTCTCTATTAAATAAACGGTTTTTTTTGTTATTTCTCTATTAAATAAAGTGTATTTTAGTTATTTATCTTTTAAATAATGTGTATTTTAGTTATTTCTCCAATAAATAATGAGTATTTTAGTTATTTCTCTATCAAATAATGTGTTTTTTTGTTATTTCTCTAGTAAATAATTTGTTTTTTTGTAATTTCTTTATTAAATATTGTGTATTTTAATTATTTTTTCGATAAATAATGTGTATTTTAGTTATTTCTTTATTAAATAATGTGTTGTTTTGTTATTTCTCTATTAAATAATGTGTATTTTAGTTATTTCTATATTAAATAATGTGTTTTTTTGTTATTTCTTTATTAAATAATGTGTATTTTAGTTATTTCTCTATTAAATAATGTGTATTTTAGTTATTTCTATATTAAATAATGTGTTTTTTTGTTATTTCTCTATTAAATAATGTGTATTTTAGTTATTTCTCTAATAAATAATGTGTTTTTTTGTTATTTCTCTATTAAATAATGTGTATTTTAGTTATTTCTTTATTAAATAATGTGTTTTTGTTATTTCTCTATTAAATAATGTGTATTGTAGTTATTTCTTTATAAAATAATGTGTATTTTAGTTATTTCTCCAATGTTTTGTTATTTTTCTATTAAATAATGTGTATTGTAGTTATTTCTTTATAAAATAATGTGTATTTTAGGTTTTTCTCTATCAAATAAAGTGTTTTTTGTTATTTCTTTAATAAATAATGTGGATTTTAGTTATTTTTCCAATAAATTTTGTGTTTTTTAGTTATTTCTCTAATAAATATTGTGTTTTTTTGTTATTTCTTTATTAATTAATGTGTATTTAATTTATTTCTCCAATAAATTATGTGTATTTTAGTTATTTCTTTATTAAATAATGTGTTTTTTTGTTATTTCTCTATTAAATAATGTGTATTTTAGTTATTTCTTTATTAAATAATGTGTATTTCAGTTATTTCTCCAATAAATAATGTGTATTTTAGTTATTTCTTTATTAAATAATGTGTTTTTTGTTATTTCTCTATTAAATAATGTGTATTTTAGTTATTTTTTTATTAAATAATGTGTATTTTAGTTATATCTTCAATAAATATGGCGTATTTTAGTTATTTCTCTATTAAATAATGTGTTTTTTTGTTATTTCTCTATTGAATAATGTGTGAATTTCGTTATTTCTCTAGTAAATAATGTGTATCTTTGTTATTTCTATATTAAATAATGTGTATTTTAGTTATTTCTCCAATAAATAATGTATTTTTTAGTTATTTCTCTATTAAATATTGTGTTTTTTTGTTATTTCTCTATTAAATAATGTGTATTTTAGTTATTTCTCTAATAAATAATCTGTATTTCAGTTATTTTTCTATTAAATAATGTGTTTTTTTGTTATTTTTCTATTAAGTAATGTGTATTTTAGTTATTTCTTTAATAAATAATGTGTATTTTAGTTATTTTTCTATTAAATAATGTGTTTTTTTTGTTATTTCTCTATTAATAAGGGGGTATTTTAGTTATTTCTTTAATAAATAATGTGTTTTTTTTTATTTCTTTATTAAATAATGTGTATTTTAGTTAGTTCTTTATTGAATTATGTGTATTTTAGATATTTCCCTATTAAATAATGTGTATTTTAGTTATTTCTCCAATAAATATAGTGTATTTAAGTTATTTCTCTATTAAATAATCTGTTTTTTTGTTATTTTTCTATTAAATAATGTGTATTTTAGTTATTTCTCTATTAAATGATGTGTATTTAAGTTATTTCTGAAATAAATAATGTGTATTTTATATATTTCTCTATTATATAATGTGTTTTTTTGTTATTTCTTTATCAAATGTTGTGTTTTTTAGTTATTTCTCTATTAAATAATGTGTATTTAAGTAATTTCTTTATTAAATAATGTGTATTTTAGTTATTTCTCTAATAAATAATGTGTATTTTAGTTATTTCTTTATTAAAAAATGTGTATTTTAGTTATTTCTCCAATAAATAATGTGTATTTTAGTTATTTCTCTATTAAATAAAGTGTTTTTTTTGTTATTTCTCTATTAAATAAAGTGTATTTTAGTTATTTATCTTTTAAATAATGTGTATTTTAGTTATTTCTCCAATAAATAATGAGTATTTTAGTTATTTCTCTATCAAATAATGTGTTTTTTTGTTATTTCTCTAGTAAATAATTTGTTTTTTTGTAATTTCTTTATTAAATATTGTGTATTTTAATTATTTTTTCGATAAATAATGTGTATTTTAGTTATTTCTTTATTAAATAATGTGTTGTTTTGTTATTTCTCTATTAAATAATGTGTATTTTAGTTATTTCTATATTAAATAATGTGTTTTTTTGTTATTTCTTTATTAAATAATGTGTATTTTAGTTATTTCTCTATTAAATAATGTGTATTTTAGTTATTTCTATATTAAATAATGTGTTTTTTTGTTATTTCTCTATTAAATAATGTGTATTTTAGTTATTTCTCTAATAAATAATGTGTTTTTTTGTTATTTCTCTATTAAATAATGTGTATTTTAGTTATTTCTTTATTAAATAATGTGTTTTTTGTTATTTCTCTATTAAATAATGTGTATTGTAGTTATTTCTTTATAAAATAATGTGTATTTTAGTTATTTCTCCAATGTTTTGTTGTTTTTCTATTAAATAATGTGTATTGTAGTTATTTCTTTATAAAATAATGTGTATTTTAGGTTTTTCTCTATCAAATAAAGTGTTTTTTGTTATTTCTTTAATAAATAATGTGGATTTTAGTTATTTTTCCAATAAATTTTGTGTTTTTTAGTTATTTCTCTAATAAATATTGTGTTTTTTTGTTATTTCTCTATTAATTAATGTGTATTTAATTTATTTCTCCAATAAATTATGTGTATTTTAGTTATTTCTTTATTAAATAATGTGTTTTTTTGTTATTTCTCTATTAAATAATGTGTATTTTAGTTATTTCTTTATTAAATAATGTGTATTTCAGTTATTTCTCCAATAAATAATGTGTATTTTAGTTATTTCTCTATTAAATAATGTGTTTTTTGTTATTTCTCTATTAAATAATGTGTATTTTAGTTATTTTTTTATTAAATAATGTGTATTTTAGTTATATCTTCAATAAATATGGCGTATTTTAGTTATTTCTCTATTAAATAATGTGTTTTTTTGTTATTTCTCTATTGAATAATGTGTGAATTTCGTTATTTCTCTAGTGAATAATGTGTTTCTTTGTAATTTCTATATTAAATAATGTGTATTTTAGTTTATTCTCCAATAAATAATGTATTTTTTAGTTATTTCTCTATTAAATATTGTGTTTTTTTGTTATTTCTCTATTAAATAATGTGTATTTTAGTTATTTCTCTAATAAATAATCTGTATTTCAGTTATTTTTCTATTAAATAATGTGTTTTTTTGTTATTTTTCTATTAAGTAATGTGTATTTTAGTTATTTCTTTAATAAATAATGTGTATTTTAGTTATTTTTCTATTAAATAATGTGTTTTTTTTGTTATTTCTCTATTAATAAGGGGGTATTTTAGTTATTTCTTTAATAAATTATGTGTTTTTTTTTTATTTCTTTATTAAATAATGTGTATTCTAGTTAGTTCTTTATTGAATTATGTGTATTTTAGATATTTCCCTATTAAATAATGTGTATTTTAGTTATTTCTCCAATGAATATAGTGTATTAAAGTTATTTCTCTATTAAATAATCTGTTTTTTTGTTATTTTTCTATTAAATAATGTGTATTTTAGTTATTTCTCTATTAAATGATGTGTATTTAAGTTATTTCTGAAATAAATAATGTGTATTTTATATATTTCTCTATTAAATAATGTGTTTTTTTGTTATTTCTTTATCAAATGTTGTGTTTTTTAGTTATTTCTCTATTAAATAATGTGTATTTAAGTAATTTCTTTATTAAATAATGTGTATTTTAGTTATTTCTCTAATAAATAATGTGTATTTTAGTTATTTCTCTATTAAATATTGTGTTTTTTTGTTATTTCTAAATTAAATAATGTGTTTTTTAGTTATTTCTCTATTCAATGATGTGTATTTTAGTTATTTCTCAAATAAATAATGTGTATTTTATATATTTCTCTATTAAATAATGTGTTTTTTTGTTATTTCTTTATTAAATGTTGTGTATTTTAGTTATTTCTCTATTAAATAATGTGTATTTAAGTAATTTCTTTATTAAATAATGTGTATTTTAGTTATTTCTCTAATAAATAATGTGTATTTTAGTTATTTAATAAAGAAATTACTTAAATACACATTATTTAATAGAGAAATAACTAAAATACACATTATTTAATAGAGAAATAACAAAAAAGACATTATTTAATAAAGAAATAACTAAAATACGCCATATTTATTGAAGATATAACTAAAATACACATTATTTAATAAAAAAATAACTAAAATACACATTATTTAATAGAGAAATAACAAAAAACACATTATTTAATAGAGAAATAACTAAAATACACATTATTTATTGGAGAAATAACTGAAATACACATTATTTAATAAAGAAATAACTAAAATACACATTATTTAATAGAGAAATAACAAAAAAACACTTTATTTAATAGAGAATTAACTAAAATACACATTATTTATTGGAGAATAAACTAAAATACACATTTTTTAATAAAGAAATAACTAAAATACACATTATTTAATAGAGAAATAACAAAAAAACACATTATTTAATAGAGAAATAACTAAAATACACATTATTTAATAGAGAAATAACAAAAAAACACATTATTTAATAGAGAAATAACTAAAATCCACATTATTTATTAAAGAAATAACAAAAAAACACTTTATTTGATAGAGAAAAACCTAAAATACACATTATTTTATAAAGAAATAACTACAATACACATTATTTAATAGAGAAATAACAAAACATTGGAGAAATAACTAAAATACACATTATTTTATAAAGAAATAACTACAATACACATTATTTAATAGAGAAATAACAAAAAACACATTATTTAATAAAGAAATAACTAAAATACACATTATTTAATAGAGAAATAACAAAAAAACACATTATTTATTAGAGAAATAACTAAAATACACATTATTTAATAGAGAAATAACAAAAAAACACATTATTTAATATAGAAATAACTAAAATACACATTATTTAATAGAGAAATAACTAAAATACACATTATTTAATAAAGAAATAACAAAAAAACACATTATTTAATATAGAAATAACTAAAATACACATTATTTAATAGAGAAATAACAAAACAACACATTATTTAATAAAGAAATAACTAAAATACACATTATTTATCGAAAAAATAATTAAAATACACAATATTTAATAAAGAAATGACAAAAAAACAAATTATTTACTAGAGAAATAACAAAAAAACACATTATTTGATAGAGAAATAACTAAAATACTCATTATTTATTGGAGAAATAACTAAAATACACATTATTTAAAAGATAAATAACTAAAATACACTTTATTTAATAGAGAAATAACAAAAAAACACTTTATTTAATAGAGAAATAACTAAAATACACATTATTTATTGGAGAATAAACTAAAATACACATTTTTTAATAAAGAAATAACTAAAATACACATTATTTAATAGAGAAATAACAAAAAAACACATTATTTAATAGAGAAATAACTAAAATACACATTATTTAATAGAGAAATAACAAAAAAACACATTATTTATTAGAGAAATAACTAAAATACACATTATTTAATAGAGAAATAACAAAAAAACACATTATTTAATATAGAAATAACTAAAATACACATTATTTAATGGAAAAATAACAAAAAACACATTATTTAATAAAGAAATAACTAAAATACACATTATTTATTGGATAAATAACTAAAATACACAACATTTAATAAAGAAATAACAAAAAAACAAATTATTTACTAAAGAAATAACAAAAAAACACATTATTTAATAGAGAGATATCTAAAATACACATTATTTATTGGAGAAATATTTAAAATACACATTATTTAATAGATAAATAACTAAAATACACTTTATTTAATAGAGAAATAACAAAAAAACACTTTATTTAATAAAGAAATAACTAAAATACACATTATTTATTAGAGAAATAACTAAAATACACATTATTTATTGGAGAAATAACTAAAGTACACAATATTTAATAAAGAAATAACAAAAAAACACATTATTCAATAGAGAAATAACAAAAAAAACACATTATTTAATAGAGAAATAACTAAAATACACATCATTTAATGGAAAAATAACTTAAATACACATTATTTAAAAGAGAAATAACTAAAATACTCATTATTTTATAGAAATATAACAAAAAAACACATTATTTATTAGAGAAATAACTAAAATACACATTATTTATTAAAGAAATAACTAAAATACACATTATTTAATAAAGAAATAACTAAAATACACATTATTTGTTGGAGAAATAACTAAAATACACAATATATAATAGAGAAATAAAAAAAAAACATTATTTAATAAAGAAATAACAAAAAAACACATTATTTATTAGAGAAATAACTAAAATACACATTATTTATTGGAGAAATAACTAAAATACACATTAATTAATAGAAAAATAACTAAAATACTCAATATTTAATAGAGAAATAACAAAAAAAAAACACATTATTTAATAGAGAAATAACTAAAATACACATTATTTATTGGAGAATTAACTAAAATACACATTATTTAATAAAGAAATAACAAAAAACCACATTATTTAATAGAGAAATAACTAAAATACACATTATTTAATAACAAAATAACAAAAAAAAACACATTATTTAATAGAGAAATAACTAAAATACACATTATTTAATAGAGATAAAACAAAAAAACACATTATTTAATAGAGAAATAACAAAAAAACACATTATTTAATAAAAAAATAACTAAAATACACATTATTTATTGGAGAAATAACTAAAATACACAATATTTAATAAAGAAATAACAAAAAAACAAATTATTTACGAGAGAAATAACAAAAAAACACATTATTTAATAGAGAGATATCTAAAATACACATTATTTATTGAAGAAATAATTAATAAACACATTATTTAATAGAGAAATAACTAAAATACACATTATTTAATAAAGAAATAACAAAAAAACTCTTTATTTAATAGAGAAATAACTAAAATACACATTATTTATTGGAGAAATAACTAAAATACACATTATTTATTAGAGAAATAACTTAAATACACATTATTTATTGGAGAAATAACTAAAGTACACAATATTTAATAAAGAAATAACAAAAAACACATTATTCAATAGAGAAATAACAAAAAAAACACATTATTTAAAAGAGAAATAACTAAAATACACATTATTTATTAAAGAAATAACTAAAATACATATTACTTAATAGAAAAATAACAAAAAAACACATTATTTAATAGAAAAATAACTGAAATACAAATTATTTATTAGAGAAATAACTAAAATACACATTATTTAATAGAGAAATAACTAAAATACGCATTATTTATTGAAGATATAACTAAAATACACATTATTTATTAAAGAAATAACTAAAATACACATTATTTAATAGAGAAATAACAAAAAAACACATGATTTAATAGAGAAATAACAAAAATACACATAATTTATTGGAGAAATAACTTAAATACACATTAATTAATAGAGAAATAACAAAAAAACACATTATTTATGAAAAAAATAACTAAAATACACATTATTTATTGGAGAAATAACTAAAATACACAATATTTAATAAAGAAATAACAAAAAAACAAATTATTTACGAGAGAAATAACAAAAAAACACATTATTTAATAGAAAGATATCTAAAATACACATTATTTATTGGAGAAATAATTAATATACACATTATTTAATAGAGAAATAACTAAAATACACATTATTTAAAAAAGAAATATCAAAAAAACTCTTTATTTAATAGAGAAATAACTAAAATACACATTATTTATTGGAGAAATAACTAAAATACACATTATTTATTAGAGAAATAACTAAAATACAAATTATTTATTAGAGAAATAACTAAAATACACATTATTTATTGGAGAAATAACTAAAGTACACAATATTTAATAAAGAAATAACAAAAAAACACATTATTCAATAGAGAAATAACAAAAAAAACACATTATTTAAAAGAGAAATAACTAAAATACACATTATTTATTAAAGAAATAACTAAAATACACATTACTTAATAGAAAAATAACAAAAAAACACATTATTTAATAGAAAAATAACTGAAATACAGATTATTTATTAGAGAAATAACTAAAATACACATTATTTAATAGAGAAATAACTAAAATACGCATTATTTATTGAAGATATAACTAAAATACACATTATTTAATAAAGAAATAACTAAAATACACATTATTTAATAGAGAAATAACAAAAAAACACATTATTTAATAGAGAAATAACTAAAATACACATAATTTATTGGAGAAATAACTAAAATACACATTATTTAATAGAGAAATAACAAAAAAATACAATATTTATTAGAGAAATAACTAAAAAACACATAATTTATTGGAGAAATAACTAAAATACACATTATTTAATAAAGAAATAACAAAAAAACACTTTATTTGATAAAGAAAAACCTAAAATACACATTTTTTATTGGAGAAATAACTAAAATACACATTCATTTATAAAGAAATAACTACAATACACATTATTTACAAGAGAAATAACAAAAAACACATTATTTAATAAAGAAATAACTAAAAAACACATTATTTATTGGAGAAATAACTAAAATACACATTATTTAATAGAGAAATAACTAAAATACACATTATTTAATAGAGAAATAACAAAAAAACACATTATTTAATAGAGAAATAACTAAAAAACACATTATTTAATAGAGAAATAACAAAAAAACACATTATTTAATAAAGAAATAACTAGAATACACATTATTTAATGAAGAAATAACAAAACAACACATTATTTAATAAAAAAATAACTAAAATACACATTATTTATTGGTAAATTAACTTAAATACACAATATTTAATAAAGAAATTACAAAAAAACAAATTATTTACTAGAGAAATAACAAAAAAACACATTATTTAATAGATGAATAACTAAAATACTCATTATTTATTAGAGAAATAACTAAAATACACATTATTTAATAGATAAATAACTAAAATACACTTTATTTAATAGAGAAATAACAGAAAAACACTTTATTTAATAGAGAAATAACTAAAATATACATTATTTATTGGAGAAATAACTAAAATACACATTATTTAATGAAGAAATAACTAAAATACACATTATTTAATAGAGAAATAACAAAAAAACACATTATTTAATAGAGAAATAACTAAAATACACATTATTTAATAGAGAAATAACAAAAAAACACATTATTTAATATAGAAATAACTAAAATACACATTATTTAATAGAGAAATAACAAAAAAACACATTATTTAATAAAGAAATAACTAAAATACACATTTTTTATTAGAGAAATAACTAAAATACACAACATTTAATAATGAAAAAAAAAACAAATTATTTACTAGAAAAATAACAAAAAAACACATTATTTAATAGAGAGATATCTAAAATACACATTATTTATTGGAGAAATAATTAAAATACACATTATTTAATAGATAAATAACTAAAATACACATTATTTAATAGAGAGATATCTAAAATACACATTATTTATTGGAGAAATAATTAAAATACACATTATTTATTAGAGAAATAACTAAAATACACATTATTTAATAGATAAATAACTAAAATACACATTATTTAATAGAGAAATAACAAAAAAACACATTATTTAATAGAGAAATAACTAAAATACACATTATTTAATAGAGAAATAACAAAAAAACACATTATTTAATATAGAAATAACTAAAATACACATTATTTAATAGAAAAATAACAAAAAAACACATTATTTAATAAAGAAATAACTAAAATACACATTTTTTATTGGAGAAATAACTAAAATACACAACATTTAATAAAGAAAAAAAAAACAAATTATTTACTAGAGAAATAACAAAAAAACACATTATTTAATAGAGAGATATCTAAAATACACATTATTTATTGGAGAAATGATTAAAATACACATTATTTAATAGATAAATAACTAAAATACACTTTATTTAATAGAGAAATATCAAAAAAACACTTTATTTAATAGAGAAATAACTAAAATACACATTATTTATTAGAGAATAAACTAAAATACACATTATTTATTGGAGAAATAACTAAAGTACACAATATTTAATAAAGAAATAACAAAAAAACACATTATTCAATAAAGAAATAACAAAAAAAACACATTATTTAATAAAAAAATAACTAAAATACACATTATTTATTGGAAAAATAACTTAAATACACATTATTTTAAAGAGAAATAACTAAAATACTCATTATTTAATAGAGATATAACAAAAAAACACATTATTTAATAGAGAAATAACTAAAATACACATTTTTTATTAGAGAAATAACTAAAATACACATTATTTAATAAAGAAATAACTAAAATACACATTTATTGTTGGAGAAATAACTAAAATACACAATATTTAATAGAGAATTAAAAAAAAAACAATTTTTTAATAAATAAATAACAAAAAAACACATTATTTATTAGAGAAATAACTAAAATACACATTATTTATTGGAGAAATAAGTAAAATACACATTAATTAATAGAGAAATAACTAAAACGCACATTATTTAATAGAGAAATTAAAAAAAAACACATTATTTAATAGAGAAATAACTAAAGTACACATTATTTATTGGAGAATTAACTAAAATACACATTTTTTAATAAAGAAATAACAAAAAAACACATTATTTAATAGAGAAATAACTAAAATACACATTATTTAATAAAGAAATAACAAAAAAATCACATTATTTAATAGAGAAATAACTAAAATACACATTATTTAATAGAGATATAACAAATAAACACATTATTTAATGAAGAAATAACAAAAAAACACATTATTTAATAAAAAAATAACTAAAATATACATTATTTATTGGAGAAATAACTAAAATACACAATATTTAATAAAGAAATAACAAAAAAAACACATTATTTAATAGAGAAATAACTAAAATACACATTATTTAATAGAGAAATAACTAAAATACACATTATTTAATAGAGAAATAACAAAAAAACACAATATTAAATAGAGAAATAACTAAAATACACATTATTTATTGGAGAAATAACTAAAATACACAACATTTAAAAAAAAAATAACAAAAAAACAAATTATTTACTAGAGAAATAACAAAAAAACACATTATTTAATAGAGAGATATCTAAAATACACATTATTAATTGGAGAAATAATTAAAATACACATTATTTAATAGATAAATAACTAAAATACACTTTATTTAATAGAGAAATAACAAAAAAACACTTTATTTAATAGAGAAATAACTAAAATACACATTATTTATTAGAGAATAAACTAAAATACACATTATTTATTGGAAAAATAACTAAAGTACACAATATTTAATAAAGAAATAACAAAAAAACACATTATTCAATAGAGAAATAACAATAAAAAACACATTATTTAATAAAGAAATAACTAAAAAACACATTATTTAATAGAGAAATAACAAAAAAAACACATTATTTAATAAAGAAATAACTAAAATACACATTATTTATTGGAAAAATAACTTCAATACACATTATTTAAAAAAAAAAAACTAAAATACTCATTATTTAATAGAGATATAACAAAAAAACACATTATTTAATAGAGAAATAACTAAAAAACACATTATTTATTAGAGAAATAACTAAAATACACATTATTTAATAAAGAAATAACTTAAATACACATTATTTGTTGGAGAAATAACTAAAATACACAATATTTATTAAAGAATTAAAAAAAAAAACCATTTTTTAATAAAGAATTAACAAAAAAACACATTATTTATTAGAGAAATAACTAAAAGACACATTATTTATTGAAGAAATAACTAAAATACACATTAATTAATAGAGAAATAACTAAAATACACATTATTTAATAGAGAAATAAAAAAAAAACACATTATTTAATAGAGAAATAACTAAAATACACATTATTTATTAGAGAATTAACTAAAATACACATTATTTAATAAAGAAATAACAAAAAAAAACACATTATTTTTATCAGAGAAATAACTAAAATACACATTATTTAATAGAGAAATAACAAAAAAAAAACACATTATTTAATAAAGAAATAACTAAAATACACATTATTTAATAGAGATATAACAAATAAACACATTATTTAATGGAGAAATAACAAAAAAACACATTATTTAATAAAAAAATAACTAAAATATACATTATTTATTGGAGAAATAACTAAAATACACAATATTTAATAAAGAAATAACAAAAAACACATTATTTAATAGAGAAATAACTAAAATACACATTATTTAATAGAGAAATAACTAAAATACACATTATTTAATAGAGAAATAACTAAAAAACACAATATTAAATAGAGAAATAACTAAAATACACATTATTTATTGGAGAATCAACTAAAATACACATTATTTAATAAAGAAATAATTAAAATACAAATTATTTAATAGAGAAATAACTAAAATTCACATTATTTAATAGAGAAATAACAAAAAACACACTATTTAATAGAAAAATAACTAAAATACACATTATTTATTAGAGAAATAACTAAAATACATATTATTTAATAAAGAAGTAACTAAAATACACATTATTTAAAAAAGAAATAACAAAAAAACACATTATTTAATAGAGAAATAACTAAAATACACATTATTTATTAAAGAAATAACAAAAAAACACAATATTTAATTGAGAAATAACTAAAAAACACATTATTTAACAGAGAAATACCAAAAAACACATTATTTAATAGAGAAATAACTAAAATACACATTATTTATTGGAGAAAAAACTAAAATACACATTTTTTAATAGAGAAATAATTAAAGTACAAATTATTTATTAAAGAAATAACAAAAAAACACTTTAATTAATAAAGAAAAAACTAAAATACACATTATTTAAAAGAGAAATAACAAAAAACACCTTATTTAATAGTAAAATAACTAAAATACATATTATTTAATAGAGAAATAACTAAAATAGACATTATATAATAAAGAAATAACAAAAAACACATTATTAAAAAAAGAAATAACTAAAATACACATTATTTAAAAGAGAAATAACAAAAAAACTTATTATTTAATAGAGAAATACCAAAAATACACATTATTCAATAGAGAATTAAAAAAAAAACACATTATTTAATAGAGAAATTACTAAAATACAATTTAATTTTTGGAGAAATAACTAAAATACACTTTATTTAATAGAGAAATAACTAAAATACACATTATTTAATAGAGAAATAACAAAAAAACACATTATATAATAGAGAAATAACTAAAATACACATTATTTATTGGAAAAATAACTAAAATACACATTATTTAATAGAAAAATAACTAAAATACACAATATTTATTAGAAAAATAATTAAAATACACAATATTTAATAAAGAAATAACAAAAAAAACAAAAAAACCCATTATTTAATAAAGAAATAACAAAAAAAAACACATTATTTATTAAAGAAATAACTAAAATACACATTATTATTTATTGGAAAAATAACTAAAATACTTATTAGTTAATTGAGAAATTACTAAAATACAGATTATTTAATAAAGAAATAACAAAAAAAGACATTATTTAATAGAGAAATAACTAAATTACACATTATTTATTGGAGAAAAAACTAAAATACACATTTTTTAATAGAGAAATAATTAAAGTACACATTATTTATTAAAGAAATAACAAAAAAACACATTAATTAATAAAGAAAAAACTAAAATTCACATTATTTAATAGAGAAATAACAAAAAACACCTTATTTAATAGTAAAATAACTAAAATACACATTATTTAATAGAGAAATAACAAAAAAACACATTATTCAATAAAGAAATAACTAAAATACACATTATTTATTAGAAAAATAACTAAAATACACAACATTTGATAAAAAAATAACAAAAAAACACATTATTTACTTGAGAAATAACAAAAAAACACATTATTTAAAAAAGAAATAACTAAAATACACATTATTTATTGGAGAAATATCTAAAATACACATAATTTAATAGAGAATCAACTTAAATACACATTATTTAATAGAGAAATAACAAAAAAACACATTATTTAATAGAGAAATAGCTAAAAAACACATTATTTATTGGAGAAATAACTAAAATACACTTTATTTAATAAAGAAATAACTAAAATACACATTATTTTTTTTTAGAGAAATAACTAAAATACACAGTATTTAATAAAGCAATAACAAAAAAACACATTATTCACTAAAGAAATAACAAAAAAACACTTTATTTAATAGAGAAATAACTAAAATACACATTATTTATTAGAGAAATAAATAAAATACACATTATTTATTAGAGAAATATCTGAAATACACATTATTTATTAGAGAAATAACAAAAAAACACATTATTTAATAGAGAAATAACTAAAATACACATTATTTAATAGAGAAATAACAAAAAAACACATTATTTAATAGAGAAATAACTAAAATACACATTTTTTATTAGAGAAATAACTGAAATACACATTATTTAATAAAGAAATAATTAAAATACACATTATTCAATAGAGAAATAACAAAAAACACACTATTTATTAAAGAAATAACTTAAATACACATTATTTATTGGAGAAATAAATAAAATACATATTATTTAATAGAGAAATAACTAAAATAGACATTATATAATAAAGAAATAACAAAAAACACATTATTAAAAAAAGAAATAACTAAAATACACATTATTTAAAAGAGAAATAACAAAAAAACACATTATTTAATGGAGAAATAACAAAAAAACACATTATTTAATAAAAAAATAACTAAAATATACATTATTTATTGGAGAAATAACTAAAATACACAATATTTAATAAAGAAATAACAAAAAACACATTATTTAATAGAGAAATAACTAAAATACACATTATTTAATAGAGAAATAACTAAAATACACATTATTTAATAGAGAAATAACTAAAAAACACAATATTAAATAGAGAAATAACTAAAATACACATTATTTATTGGAGAATCAACTAAAATACACATTATTTAATAAAGAAATAATTAAAATACAAATTATTTAATAGAGAAATAACTAAAATTCACATTATTTAATAGAGAAATAACAAAAAACACACTATTTAATAGAAAAATAACTAAAATACACATTATTTATTAGAGAAATAACTAAAATACATATTATTTAATAAAGAAGTAACTAAAATACACATTATTTAAAAAAGAAATAACAAAAAAACACATTATTTAATAGAGAAATAACTAAAATACACATTATTTATTAAAGAAATAACAAAAAAACACAATATTTAATTGAGAAATAACTAAAAAACACATTATTTAACAGAGAAATACCAAAAAACACATTATTTAATAGAGAAATAACTAAAATACACATTATTTATTGGAGAAAAAACTAAAATACACATTTTTTAATAGAGAAATAATTAAAGTACAAATTATTTATTAAAGAAATAACAAAAAAACACTTTAATTAATAAAGAAAAAACTAAAATACACATTATTTAAAAGAGAAATAACAAAAAACACCTTATTTAATAGTAAAATAACTAAAATACATATTATTTAATAGAGAAATAACTAAAATAGACATTATATAATAAAGAAATAACAAAAAACACATTATTAAAAAAAGAAATAACTAAAATACACATTATTTAAAAGAGAAATAACAAAAAAACTTATTATTTAATAGAGAAATACCAAAAATACACATTATTCAATAGAGAATTAAAAAAAAAACACATTATTTAATAGAGAAATTACTAAAATACAATTTAATTTTTGGAGAAATAACTAAAATACACTTTATTTAATAGAGAAATAACTAAAATACACATTATTTAATAGAGAAATAACAAAAAAACACATTATATAATAGAGAAATAACTAAAATACACATTATTTATTGGAAAAATAACTAAAATACACATTATTTAATAGAAAAATAACTAAAATACACAATATTTATTAGAAAAATAATTAAAATACACAATATTTAATAAAGAAATAACAAAAAAAACAAAAAAACCCATTATTTAATAAAGAAATAACAAAAAAAAACACATTATTTATTAAAGAAATAACTAAAATACACATTATTATTTATTGGAAAAATAACTAAAATACTTATTAGTTAATTGAGAAATTACTAAAATACAGATTATTTAATAAAGAAATAACAAAAAAAGACATTATTTAATAGAGAAATAACTAAATTACACATTATTTATTGGAGAAAAAACTAAAATACACATTTTTTAATAGAGAAATAATTAAAGTACACATTATTTATTAAAGAAATAACAAAAAAACACATTAATTAATAAAGAAAAAACTAAAATTCACATTATTTAATAGAGAAATAACAAAAAACACCTTATTTAATAGTAAAATAACTAAAATACACATTATTTAATAGAGAAATAACAAAAAAACACATTATTCAATAAAGAAATAACTAAAATACACATTATTTATTAGAAAAATAACTAAAATACACAACATTTGATAAAAAAATAACAAAAAAACACATTATTTACTAGAGAAATAACAAAAAAACACATTATTTAAAAAAGAAATAACTAAAATACACATTATTTATTGGAGAAATATCTAAAATACACATAATTTAATAGAGAATCAACTTAAATACACATTATTTAATAGAGAAATAACAAAAAAACACATTATTTAATAGAGAAATAGCTAAAAAACACATTATTTATTGGAGAAATAACTAAAATACACTTTATTTAATAAAGAAATAACTAAAATACACATTATTTTTTTTTAGAGAAATAACTAAAATACACAGTATTTAATAAAGCAATAACAAAAAAACACATTATTCACTAAAGAAATAACAAAAAAACACTTTATTTAATAGAGAAATAACTAAAATACACATTATTTATTAGAGAAATAAATAAAATACACATTATTTATTAGAGAAATATCTGAAATACACATTATTTATTAGAGAAATAACAAAAAAACACATTATTTAATAGAGAAATAACTAAAATACACATTATTTAATAGAGAAATAACAAAAAAACACATTATTTAATAGAGAAATAACTAAAATACACATTTTTTATTAGAGAAATAACTGAAATACACATTATTTAATAAAGAAATAATTAAAATACACATTATTCAATAGAGAAATAACAAAAAACACACTATTTATTAAAGAAATAACTTAAATACAGATTATTTATTGGAGAAATAAATAAAATACATATTATTTAATAGAGAAATAACTAAAATAGACATTATATAATAAAGAAATAACAAAAAACACATTATTAAAAAAAGAAATAACTAAAATACACATTATTTAAAAGAGAAATAACAAAAAAACACATTATTTAATAGAGAAATACCAAAAATACACATTATTTAATAGAGAATTAACAAAAAACACATTATTTATTAAAGAAATAACTAAAATACACATTATTTGTTAGAGAAAAAACAAAATACACATTATTTTATAAAAAAAACTAAAATACACATTATTTAATAGAGAAATAACAAAAAAACACATTATTTAATACAGAAATAACTAAAAACACATTCTTTAATAGAGAAATAACTAAAATACACCTTATTTATTGGAGAAATAACTAAAATACACTATATTTAATAAAGAAATAATTAAATACACATTATTTAATAAAGAAATAACAAACAAACACATTTCTTAATAAAGAAATATCTAAAATACAAATTATTTAATAAAAAAATAACATAAAAACACTTTATTTAATAGAGAAATAACAAAAAAACACATTATTTAATAAAAAAATAACTAAAATACACATTATTTATTGGAGAAATAACTATAATACACAACATTTGATAAAGAAATAATAAAAAAACACATTATTCAATAGAGAAATAACAAAAAAACACATTATTTAATAGAGAAATTACTACAATTTAATTTTTGGAGAAATAACTAAAATACACTTTATTTAATAGAGAAATAACTAAAATACACATTATTTAATAGAGAAATAACAAAAAAACACATTATTTAATAGAGAAATAACTAAAATACACATTATTTATTGGAGAAATAACTAAAATACACATTATTTAATAGAAAAATAACTAAAATACACAATATTTATTAGAAAAATAATTAAAATACACAATATTTAATAAAGAAATAACAAAAAAAACAAAAAAACCCATTATTTAATAAAGAAATAACAAAAAAAACACATTATTTATTAAAGAAATAACTAAAATACACATTATTATTTATTGGAAAAATAACTAAAATACTTATTAGTTATTTGAGAAATAACTAAAATACAGATTATTTAATAAAGAAATAACAAAAAAACACATTATTTAATAGAGAAATAACTAAAATACACATTATTTATTAGAGAAATAATTAAAATACACATTATTTGATGAAGAAATAACAAAAAAACACATTATTTAATAGAGGAATAACTAAAATACACATGATTTAATAAAGAAATAACAAAAAAAAACACATTATTTAACAAAGAAATAACTAAAATACAAATTATTTAATAAAAATATAACAAAAAAACACATTATTTAATAAAGAATTAACAAAAAACACATTATTTAATAAAGAAATAACTAAAATACACATTATTTATTGGAGAAATAACTAAAATACACAACATTTAATAAAGAAATAACAAAAAAACAAATTATTTACTAGAGAAATAACAAAAAACACATTATTTAATAGAGAGATATCTAAAATACACATTATTTATTGGAGAAATAATTAAAATACTTATTATTTAATAAAGAAATAACTAAAATACACATTATTTAATAGAGAAATAACAAAAAAACTTTTTTTTTAATAGAGAAATAACTAAAATACACATTATTTATTGAAGAAATAACTAAAATACACATTATTTATTAGAGAAATAACTAAAATACACATTATTTATTGGAGAAATAACTAAAGTACACAATATTTAATAAAGAAATAACAAAAAAACACATTATTCAATAGAGAAATAACAAAAAAAACACATTATTTAATAGAGAAATAACTAAAATACACATTATTTATTAAAGAAATAACTAAAATACACATTACGTTATAGAAAAATAACAAAAAAACACATTATTGAATAGAAAAATAACTGAAATACAGATTATTTATTGGAGAAATAAGTAAAATACACATTAATTAATAGAGAAATAACTAAAATACGCATTATTTATTGAAGATATAACTAAAATACACATTATTTAATAAAAAAATAACTAAAATACACATTATTTAATAGAGAAATAACAAAAAACACATTATTTAATAGAGAAACAACTAAAATACACATTATTTATTGGAGAAATAACAAAATACACATTATTTAATAAAGAAATAACTAAAATACACATTATTTAATAGAGAAATAACAAAAAAACACATTATTTAATAGAGAAATAACTAAAATACACATAATTTATTGGAGAAATAACTAAAATACACATTATTTAATAGAGAAATAACAAAAAAATACAATATATATTAGAGAAATAACTAAAAAACACATAATTTATTGGAGAAATAACTAAAATACACATTATTTATTGGAGAAATAACTAAAATACACATTCATTTATAAAGAAATAACTACAATACACATTATTTAATAGAGAAATAACAAAAAACACATTATTTAATAAAAAAATAACTAAAAAACACATTATTTATTGGAGAAATAACTAAAATACACATTATTTAATAGAGAAATAACTAAAATACACATTATTTGATAGAGAAAAACCTAAAATACACATTATTTATTGGAGAAATAACTAAAATACACTATATTTAATAAAGAAATAATTAAATACACATTATTTAATAAAGAAATAACAAACAAACACATTTCTTAATAAAGAAATATCTAAAATACAAATTATTTAATAAAAAAATAACATAAAAACACTTTATTTAATAGAGAAATAACAAAAAAACACATTATTTAATAAAAAAATAACTAAAATACACATTATTTATTGGAGAAATAACTATAATACACAACATTTGATAAAGAAATAATAAAAAAACACATTATTCAATAGAGAAATAACAAAAAAACACATTATTTAATAGAGAAATTACTACAATTTAATTTTTGGAGAAATAACTAAAATACACTTTATTTAATAGAGAAATAACTAAAATACACATTATTTAATAGAGAAATAACAAAAAAACACATTATTTAATAGAGAAATAACTAAAATACACATTATTTATTGGAGAAATAACTAAAATACACATTATTTAATAGAAAAATAACTAAAATACACAATATTTATTAGAAAAATAATTAAAATACACAATATTTAATAAAGAAATAACAAAAAAAACAAAAAAACCCATTATTTAATAAAGAAATAACAAAAAAAACACATTATTTATTAAAGAAATAACTAAAATACACATTATTATTTATTGGAAAAATAACTAAAATACTTATTAGTTATTTGAGAAATAACTAAAATACAGATTATTTAATAAAGAAATAACAAAAAAACACATTATTTAATAGAGAAATAACTAAAATACACATTATTTATTAGAGAAATAATTAAAATACACATTATTTGATGAAGAAATAACAAAAAAACACATTATTTAATAGAGGAATAACTAAAATACACATGATTTAATAAAGAAATAACAAAAAAAAACACATTATTTAACAAAGAAATAACTAAAATACAAATTATTTAATAAAAATATAACAAAAAAACACATTATTTAATAAAGAATTAACAAAAAACACATTATTTAATAAAGAAATAACTAAAATACACATTATTTATTGGAGAAATAACTAAAATACACAACATTTAATAAAGAAATAACAAAAAAACAAATTATTTACTAGAGAAATAACAAAAAACACATTATTTAATAGAGAGATATCTAAAATACACATTATTTATTGGAGAAATAATTAAAATACTTATTATTTAATAAAGAAATAACTAAAATACACATTATTTAATAGAGAAATAACAAAAAAACTTTTTTTTTAATAGAGAAATAACTAAAATACACATTATTTATTGAAGAAATAACTAAAATACACATTATTTATTAGAGAAATAACTAAAATACACATTATTTATTGGAGAAATAACTAAAGTACACAATATTTAATAAAGAAATAACAAAAAAACACATTATTCAATAGAGAAATAACAAAAAAAACACATTATTTAATAGAGAAATAACTAAAATACACATTATTTATTAAAGAAATAACTAAAATACACATTACGTTATAGAAAAATAACAAAAAAACACATTATTGAATAGAAAAATAACTGAAATACAGATTATTTATTGGAGAAATAAGTAAAATACACATTAATTAATAGAGAAATAACTAAAATACGCATTATTTATTGAAGATATAACTAAAATACACATTATTTAATAAAAAAATAACTAAAATACACATTATTTAATAGAGAAATAACAAAAAACACATTATTTAATAGAGAAACAACTAAAATACACATTATTTATTGGAGAAATAACAAAATACACATTATTTAATAAAGAAATAACTAAAATACACATTATTTAATAGAGAAATAACAAAAAAACACATTATTTAATAGAGAAATAACTAAAATACACATAATTTATTGGAGAAATAACTAAAATACACATTATTTAATAGAGAAATAACAAAAAAATACAATATATATTAGAGAAATAACTAAAAAACACATAATTTATTGGAGAAATAACTAAAATACACATTATTTATTGGAGAAATAACTAAAATACACATTCATTTATAAAGAAATAACTACAATACACAATATTTAATAGAGAAATAACAAAAAACACATTATTTAATAAAAAAATAACTAAAAAACACATTATTTATTGGAGAAATAACTAAAATACACATTATTTAATAGAGAAATAACTAAAATACACATTATTTGATAGAGAAAAACCTAAAATACACATTATTTATTGGAGAAATAACTAAAATACACATTCATTTATAAAGAAATAACTACAATACACATTATTTAATAGAGAAATAACAAAAAACACATTATTTAATAAAAAAATAACTAAAAAACACATTATTTATTGGAGAAATAACTAAAATACACATTATTTAATAGAGAAATAACTAAAATACACATTATTTGATAGAGAAATAACAAAAAAACACATTATTTAATAGAGAAATAACTAAAATACACATTATTTAATAGAGAAATAACAAAAAAACACATTATTTACTATAGAAATAACTAAAATACACATTATTTAATAGAGAAATAACAAAACAACACATTATTTAATAAAGAAATAACTAAAATACACATTTCTTATTGGAAAAATAACTAAAATACACAATATTTAATAAAGAAATTAAAAAAAAACAAATTATTTACTAGAGAAATAACAAAAAAACACATTATTTAATAGATGAATAACTAAAATACTCATTATTTATTGAAGAAATAACTAAAATACACATTATTTAATAGATAAATAACTAAAATACACTTTATTTAATAGAGAAATAACAAAGAAACACTTTATTTAATAGAGAAATAACTAAAATACACATTATTTATTGGAGAAATAACTAAAATACACATTATTTAATGAAGAAATAACTAAAATACACATTATTTAATAGGGAAATAACAAAAAAACACATTATTTAATAAAGAAATAACTAAAATACACATTATTTATTAGAGAAATAACTAAAATACACATTATTTTATAGATAAATAACTAAAATACACATTATTTAATAAAGAAATAACAAAAAACACATTATTTAATAGAGAAATAACTAAAATACACATTATTTAATAGAGAAATAACAAAAAAACACATTATTTAATATAGAAATAACTAAAATACACATTATTTAATAGAGAAATAACAAAAAAACACATTATTTAATTAAGAAATAACTAAAATACACATTATTTCTTGGAGAAATAACTAAAATACACATCATTTAATAAAGAAATAACAAAAAAACAAATTATTTACTAAAGAAATAACAAAAAAACACATTATTTAATAGAGAGATATCTAAAATACACATTATTTATTAGAGAAATAATTAAAATACACATTATTTAATAGATAAATAACTAAAATACACTTTATTTAATAGAGAAATAACAAAAAAACACTTTATTTAATAGAGAAATAACTAAAATACACATTATTTATTAGAGAATAAACTAAAATACACATTATTTATTGGAGAAATAACTAAAATACACAATATTTAATAAAGAAATAACAAAAAAACACATTATTCAATAGAGAAATAACAAAAAAACACATTATTTAATAAAGAAATAACTAAAATACACATTATTTATTAGAGAAATAACTAAATTACACATTATTTATTGGAAAAATAACTTAAATACACATTATTTAAAAAAAAATAATTAAAATACTCATTATTTAATAGAGATATAACAAAAAAACACATTATTTAATAGAGAAATAACTAAAATACACATTATTTATTAGAGAAATAACTAAAATACACATTATTTAATAAAGAAATAACTAAAATACACATTATTTGTTAGAGAAATAACTAAAATACACAATATTTAATAGAGAATTAAAAAAAAAACCATTATTTAATAAAGAAATAACAAAAAAACACATTATTTATTAGAGAAATAACTAAAATACACATTATTTATTGGAGAAATAATTAAAATACACATTAATTAATAGAGAAATAACTAAAATACACATTATTTAATAGAGAAATAACAAAAAAACACTTTATTTAATAGAGAAATAACTAAAATACACATTATTTATTGGAGAATTAACTAAAATACACATTATTTAATAAAGAAATAACAAAAAAACACATTATTTAATAGAGAAATAACTAAAATACACATTATTTAATAAAAAAATAACAAAAAAAAAACACATTATTCAATAGAGAAATAACTAAAATACACATTATTTAGTAAAGATATAACAAAAAAACACATTATTTAATGGAAAAATAACAAAAAAACACATTATTTAATAAAAAAATAACTAAAATATACATTATTTATTGGAGAAATAACTGAAATACACAATATTTAATAAAGAAATAACAAAAAAACACATTATATAATAGAGAAATAACTAAAATACACATTATTTAATATAGAAATAACTAAAATACACATTATTTAATAGAGAAATAACAAAAAAACACAATATTAAATAGAGAAATAACTAAAATACACATTATTTATTGGAGAATCAACTAAAATACACATTATTTAATAAAGAAATAATTAAAATACAAATTATTTAATAGAGAAATAACTAAAATACACATTATTTAATAGAGAAATAACAAAAAACACACTATTTAATAGAAAAATTTTTAAAGTACACATTATTTATTGGAGAAATAACTAAAATACATATTATTTAATAGAGAAGTAACTAAAATACACATTATTTAATAGAGAAATAACAAAAAAACACTTTATTTAATAGAGAAATAACTAAAATACACATTATTTATTGGAGAATTAACTAAAATACACATTTTTTAATAAAGAAATAACTAAAGTACACATTATTTATTAAAGCAATAACAAAAAAACACATTATTTAATAAAGAAATAACTAAAATACACATTATTTAATAGAGAAATAACAAAAAACACATTATTTAATAGTAAAATAACTAAAATACACATTATTTAATAAAGAAATAACAAAAAAACACATTATTTAATAAAGAAATAACTAAAATACACATTATTTATTAGAGAAATAACTAAAATACACAACATTTGATAAAGAAATAACAAAAAAACACATTATTTACTATAGAAATAACAAAAAAACACATTATTTAAAAAAGAAATAACTAAAATACACATTATTTATTGGAGAAATATCTAAAATACACATTATTAAATAGAGAATCAACTAAAATACACATTATTTAATAGAGAAATAACAAAAAAACACCTTATTTAATAAAGAAATAACTAATAAACACATTATTTATTGGAGAAATAACTAAATTACACTTTATTTAATAAAGAAATAACTAAAATACACATTATTTTTTAGAGAAATAACTAAAATACACAGTATTTAATAAAGAAATAACAAAAAAACACATTATTCACTTAAGAAATAACAAAAAAACAATTTATTTAATAGAAAAATAACTAACAAACACATTATTTATTGGAGAAATAACTAAATTACACTTTATTTAATAAAGAAATAACTAAAATACACATTATTTATTAGAGAAATAACTTAAATACACATTATTTAATAAAGAAATAACTAAAATACACATTATTTGTTGGAGTAATAACTAAAATACACAATATTTAATAGAGAATTAAGAAAAAAAACATTATTTAATAAAGAAATAACAAAAAAACACATTATTTATTAGAGAAATAACTAAAATACACATTATTTATTGGAGAAATAACTAAAATACACATTATTTAATAGATAAATAACTAAAATACACATTATTTAATAAAGAAATAACAAAAAAACACATTATTCAATAGAGAAATAACTAAAATACACATTATTTAATAGAGAAATAACAAAAAAACACATTATTTAATAAAGAAATAACTAAATTACACATTGTTTAATAGAGAAATAACAAAAAAACACATTATTTAATAAAGAAATAACTAAAATACACATTATTTATTGGAGAAATAACTAAAACACACAACATTTAATAAAGAAATAACAAAAAAACAAATTATTTACTAGAGAAATAACAAAAAAACACATTATTTAATAGAGAGATATATAAAATACACATTATTTATTGGAAAAATAGTTAAAATACACATTATTTAATAGAGAAATAACTAAAATACACATTATTTAATAGAGAAATAACAAAAAAACTTCTTATTTAATAGAGAAATAACTAAAATACACATTATTAATTGGAGAAATAATTAATTACACATTATTTATTAGAGAAATAACTAAAATACACATTATTTATTAGAGAAATAACTAAAGTACACAATATTTAATAAAGAAATAACAAAAAAACACATTATTCAATAGAGAAATAACAAAAAAAAACACATTATTTAATAGAAAAATAACTAAAATACACATTATTTATTAAAGAAATAACTAAAATACACATTACGTATTAGAAAAATAACAAAAAAACACATTATTTAATAGAAAAATTACTGAAATACAGATTATTTATTGGAGAAATAACTAAAATACACATTATTTAATAGAGAAATAACTAAAATACGCATTATTTATTGAAGATATAACTAAAATACACATTATTTAATAAAAAAATAACTAAAATACACATTATTTAATAGAGAAATAACAAAAAACACACTATTTAATAATGAAATAACTAAAATACACATTATTTATTAGAGAAATAACTAAAATACACATTATTTAAAAAAGAATTAACTAAAATACACATTATTTAATAGAGAAATAATAAAAAAAACACATTATTTAATAGAGAAATAACTAAAATACACATAATTTATTGGAGAAATAACTAAAATACACATTATTTAATAGAGAAATAACAAAAAAATACAATATTTATTAGAGAAATAACTAAAAAACACATAATTTATTGGAGAAATAACTAAAATACACATTATTTAATAGAGAATTAACAAAAAAACACTTTATTTGATAGAGAAAAACCTAAAATACACATTATTTATTGGAGAAATAACTAAAATACACATTCATTTATAAAGAAATAACTACAATACACATTATTTAATAGAGAAATAACAAAAAACACATTATTTAATAAAAAAATAACTAAAAAACACATTATTTATTGGAGAAATAACTAAAATACACATTATTTAATGGAGAAATAACTAAAATACACATTATTTGATAGAGAAATAACAAAAAAACACATTATTTAAAAGAGAAATAACTAAAATACACATTATTTAATAGAGAAATAACAAAAAAACACATTATTTAATATAGAAATAACTAAAATACACATTATTTAATAGAGAAATAACAAAACAACACATTATTTAATAAAGAAATAACTAAAATACACATTATTTATTGGTGAATTAACTAAAATACACATTATTTAATAAAGAAATAACAAAAAAACACATTATTTAATAGAGAAATAACTAAAATACACATTATTTAATAAAGAAATAACAAAAAAACACATTATTTAATGGAGAAATAACAAAAAAACACATTATTTAATAAAAAAATAAATAAAATATACATTATTTATTGGAGAAATAACTAAAATACACAATATTTAATAAAGAAATAACAAAAAAACAAATTATATAATAGAGAAATAACTAAAATACACATTATTTAATATAGAAATAACTAAAATACACATTATTTAATAGAGCAATAACAAAAAAACACAATATTAAATAGAGAAATAACTAAAATACACATTATTTATTGGAGAATCAACTTAAATACACATTATTTAATAAAAAAATAATTAAAATACAACTTATTTAATAGAGAAATAACTAAAATACACATTATTTAATAGAGAAATAACAAAAAACACACTATTTAATAGAAAAATATTCAAAATACACATTATTTATTAAAGAAATAACTAAAATACATATTATTTAATAGAGAAGTAACTAAAATACACAATATTTAATAAAGAAATAACAAAAAAACACATTATTTAATAGAGAAATAACTAAAATACACATTATTTAATAGAGAAATAACAAAAAAACACATTATTTAATAGAGAAATACCAAAAAACACATTATCTAATAGAGAAATAACTAAAATACACATTATTAATTGGAGAAAATACTAAAATACACAATTTTTAAAAAAGAAATAACTGAAGTACACATCATTTATTAAAGAAATAACAAAAAAAACACATTATTTAATAAAGAAATAACTAAAATACACATTATTTAATAGAGAAATAACAAAAAACACATTATTTAATAGTAAAATAACTAAAATACACATTATTTAATAACAAAAAAACACATTATTTAATAAAGAAATAACTAAAATACACATTATTTATTAGAGAAATAAATAAAATACACAACATTTGATAAAGAAATAACAAAAAAACACATTATTTACAAGAGAAATAAAAAAAAACACATTATTTAAAAAAGAAATAACTAAAATACACTTTATTTATTGGAGAAATATCTAAAATACACATTATTTAATAAAGAATCAACTAAAATACACATTATTTAATAGAGAAATAACAAAAAACACATTATTTAATAGAGAAATAACTAAAAAACACGTTATTTATTGGAGAAATAACTAAATTACACTTTATTTAATAAAGAAATAACTAAAATACACATTAATTTTAGAGAAATAACTAAAATACACAGTATTTAATAAAGAAATAACAAAAAAACACATTATTCACTAAAGAAATAACAAAAAAACACTTTATTTAATAGAGAAATAACTAAAAAACACATTATTTATTGGAGAAATAACTAAATTACACTTTATTTAATAAAGAAATAACTAAAATACACATTATTTATTAGAGAAATAACTAAAATACACATTATTTAATAAAGAAATAACTAAAATACACATTATTTGTTGGAGAAATAACTAAAATACACAATATTTAATAGAGAATTAAAAAAAAAACATTATTTAATAAAGAAATAACAAAAAAACACATTATTTATTAGAGAAATAACTAAAATACACATTATTTATTGGAGAAATAACTAAAATACACATTATTTAATAGATAAATAACTAAAATACACATTATTTAATAAAGAAATAACAAAAATACACATTATTTAATAGAGAAATAACTAAAATACACATTATTTAATAGAAAAATAACAAAAAAACACATTATTTAATATAGAAATAACTAAAATACACATTATTTAATAGAAAAATAACAAAAAAACACATTATTTAATAAAGAAATAACTAAAATACACATTATTTAATCGAGAAATAACTAAAATACACAACATTTAATAAAGAAATAACAAAAAAACAAATTATTTACTAGAGAAATAACAAAGAAACACATTATTTAATAGAGAGATATCTAAAATACACATTATTTATTAGAGAAATTATTAAAATACACATTATTTAATAGATAAATTACTAAAATACACTTTATTTAATAGAGAAATAACAAAAAAACACTTTATTTAATAGAGAAATAACTAAAATACACATTATTTATTAGAGAATAAACTAAAATACACATTATTTATTGGAGAAATAACAAAAAAACACATTATTTAATAGAGAAATAACAAAAAAAACACATTATTTAATAAAGAAATAACTAAAAAACACATTATTTATTGGAAAAATAACTTAAATACACATTATTTAAAAGAGAAATAACTAAAATACTCATTATTTAATAGAGATATAACAAAAAAACACATTATTTAATAGAGAAATAACTAAAATACACATTATTTATTAGAGAAATAACAAAAAAACACATTATTTAATAGAGAAATAACTAAAATACACATTATTTAATAGATAAATTACTAAAATACACTTTATTTAATAGAGAAATAACAAAAAAACACTTTTTTTAATAGAGAAATAACTAAAATACACATTATTTAATAAAGAAATAACAAAAAAAAAACACATTATTTAATAGAGAAATAACTAAAATACACATTATTTAATAAAAATATAACAAAAAAACACATTATTTAATGGAGAAATAACAAAAAAACACATTATTTAATAAAAAAATAACTAAAATATACATTATTTATTGGAGAAATAACTAAAATACACAATATTTAATAAAGAAATAACAAAAAAACACATTATTTAATAGAGAAATAACTAAAATTTACATTATTTAATATAGAAATAACTAAAATACACATTATTTAATAGAGAAATAACAAAAAAACACAATATTAAATAGAGAAATAACTAAAATACACATTATTTATTGGAGAATCAACTAAAATACACATTATTTAATAGAGAAGTAACTAAAATACAAATTATTTAATAGAGAAATAACAAAAAAACAAATTATTTAATAGAGAAATAACTAAAATACACATTATTTAATAGAGAAATAACAAAAAAACACATTATTTAAATGAGAAATAACTAAAAAAACACATTATTTAATAGAGAAATACCAAAAAACACATTATCTAATAGAGAAATAACTAAAATACACATTATTAATTGGAGAAAAAACTAAAATACACATTTTTTAAAAAAGAAATAACTGAAGTACACATCATTTATTAAAGAAATAACAAAAAAACACATTATTTAATAAAGAAATAACTAAAATACACATTATTTAATAGAGAAATAACAAAAAACACATTATTTAATAGTAAAATAACTAAAATACACATTATTTAATAACAAAAAAACACATTATTTAATAAAGAAATAACTAAAATACACATTATTTATTAGAGAAATAACTAAAATACACAACATTTGATAAAGAAATAACAAAAAAACACATTATTTACAAGAGAAATAAAAAAAAAACACATTATTTAAAAAAGAAATAACTAAAATACACTTTATTTATTGGAGAAATATCTAAAATACACATTATTTAATAAAGAATCAACTAAAATACACATTATTTAATAGAGAAATAACAAAAAACACATTATATGGGTGGGTTGAAGATGGCCAATTAGGACAAACAACGAATTGAATTATATGAAATGTTGTTTGTCCTAATTGGCCATCTTCAACCCACCCATATCATACATACTAAAGACACTGAGAAAATATTAAAGGAATAATTAAAAAACACATTATTTAATAGAGAAATAACTGAAAAACACGTTATTTATTGGAGAAATAACTAAATTACACTTTATTTAATAAAGAAATATTTAAAATACACATTATTTTTACAGAAATAACTAAAATACACAGTATTTAATAAAGAAATAACAAAAAACACATTATTCACTAAAGAAATAACAAAAAAACACTTTATTTAATAGAGAAATAACTAAAAAACACATTATTTATTGGAGAAATAACTAAATTACACTTTATTTAACAAAGAAATAACTAAAATACACATTATTTATTAGAGAAATAACTAAAATACACATTATTTAATAAAGAAATAACTAAAATACACATTATTTGTTGGAGAAATAACTAAAATACACAATATTTAATAGAGAATTAAAAAAAAAAACATTATTTAATAAAGAAATAACAAAAAAACACATTATTTATTAGAGAAATAACTAAAATACACATTATTTATTGGAGAAATAACTAAAATACACATTATTTAATAGATAAATAACTAAAATACACATTATTTAATAAAGAAATAACAAAAAAACACATTATTTAATAGAGAAATAACTAAAATACACATTATTTAATAGAAAAATAACAAAAAAACACATTATTTAATATAGAAATAACTAAAATACACATTATTAAATAGAAAAATAACAAAAAAACACATTATTTAATAAAGAAATAACTAAAATACACAACATTTAATAAAGAAATAACAAAAAAACAAATTATTTACTAGAGAAATAACAAAGAAACACATTATTTAATAGAGAGATATCTAAAATACACATTATTTATTGGAGAAATAATTAAAATACACATTATTTAATAGATAAATTACTAAAATACACTTTATTTAATAGAGAAATAACAAAAAAACACTTTATTTAATAGAGAAATAACTAAAATACACATTATTTATTAGAGAATAAACTAAAATACACATTATTTATTGGAGAAATAACTAAAGTACACAATATTTAATAAAGAAATAACAAAAAAACACATTATTCAATAGAGAAATAACAAAAAAAACACATTATTTAATAAAGAAATAACTAAAAAACACATTATTTATTGGAAAAATAACTCAAATACACAATATTTAAAAGAGAAATAACTAAAATACTCATTATTTAATAGAGATATAACAAAAAAACACATTATTTAATAGAGAAATAACTAAAATACACATTATTTATTAGAGAAATAACAAAAAAACACATTATTTAATAGAGAAATAACTAAAATACACATTATTTAATAGATAAATTACTAAAATACACTTTATTTAATAGAGAAATAACAAAAAAACACTTTTTTTAATAGAGAAATAACTAAAATACACATTATTTAATAAAGAAATAACAAAAAAAAACACATTATTTAATAGAGAAATAACTAAAATACACATTATTTAATAAAAATATAACAAAAAAACACATTATTTAATGGAGAAATAACAAAAAAACACATTATTTAATAAAAAAATAACTAAAATATACATTATTTATTGGAGAAATAACTAAAATACACAATATTTAATAAAGAAATAACAAAAAAACACATTATTTAATAAAGAAATAACTAAAATACACATTATTTAATATAGAAATAACTAAAATACACATTATTTAATAGAGAAATAACAAAAAAACACAATATTAAATAGAGAAATAACTAAAATACACATTATTTATTGGAGAATCAACTAAAATACACATTATTTAATAAAGAAATAATTAAAATACAAATTATTTAATAGAGAAATAACTAAAATACACATTATTTAATAGAGAAATAACAAAAAACACACTATTTAATAGAAAAATATTTAAAATACACATTATTTATTGAAGAAATAACTAAAATACATATTATTTAATAAAGAAGTAACTAAAATACACATTATTTAATAAAGAAATAACACAAAAACACAATATTTAATAGAGAAATAACTAAAATACACATTATTTAATAGAGAAATAACAAAAAAACACATTATTTAATTGAGAAATAACTAAAAAAAACACATTATTTAATAGAGAAATACCAAAAAACACATTATTTAATAGAGAAATAACTAAAATACACATTATTAATTGGAGAAAAAACTAAAATACACATTTTTTAATAAAGAAATAACTAAAGTACATTAAAAAATTAAATTTATGAAAAAATATTCTAAACTAAAAAACATCCATAGACGCGTTTCGAGGTTTACCTCTCATCAGTATGGCTTTATTTTATTGAACTAATTGATTTTTAACTTACTTCGTCAACATTGTTCACCACCACAATTCAAAGTGAATATTTTAAAGGGTGTATTGACTATTTATACTAACTGACTTAATGACTTTATTTAATGGCTATGGTTAATAGCATTCTGAGAATGAACAAATAAACTAATTATTTCGGGATATTAAGCTGATGGTAATGACATGAAAGAATTAACACAGAAATTTGAAAATTAAAAATAGAATAAATTTTTTGCATAAATTATAATTACTATTATACAATTTCGTGTATATCAGAACATATATAAAATATATAAAGAAGAGACGCAATGTCCTCAACTTACAACTGTCTCATTTGAGGACATTGCGTCTCTTCTTTATATATTTTATAACTAAAATACACATTATTTATTAGAGAATAAACTAAAATACACATTATTTATTGGAGAAATAACTAAAGTACACAATATTTAATAAAGAAATAACAAAAAAACACATTATTCAATAGAGAAATACCAAAAAAACACATTATTTAATAAAGAAATAACTAAAAAACACATTAATTATTGGAAAAATAACTTAAAAATACACATTATTTAAAAGAGAAATAACTAAAATACTCATTATTTAATAGAAATATAACAAAAAAACACATTATTTAATAAAGAAATAACTAAAATACACATTATTTATTAGAGAAATAACTAAAATACACATTATTTAATAAAGAAATAACTAAAATACACATTATTTGTTGGAGAAATAACTAAAATACACAATAATTAATAGAGAATTAAAAAAAAAACCATTATTTAATAAAGAAATAACAAAAAAACACATTATTTATTAGAGAAATAACTAAAATACACATTATTTATCAGAGAAATAACTAAAATACACATTAATTAATAGAGAAAAAACTAAAATACACATTATTTAATAGAGAAATAACAAAAAAACACTTTATTTATTAGAGAAATAAATATTTAATAGATAAATATCTAAAATACACATTATTTATTGGAGAAATAACTAAAATACACAACATTTAATAAAGAAATAACAAAAAAACAAATTATTTACTAGAGAAATAACAAAAAAACACATTAATTAATAGAGAGATATCTAAAATACACATTATTTATTGGAGAAATAATTAAAATACACATTATTTAATAGATAAATAACTAAAATACACTTTATTTAATAGAGAAATAACAAAAAAACACTTTTTTTAATAGAGAACCAACTAAAATACATTAAAAAATTAAATTTATGAAAAAATATTCTAAACTAAAAAAACATCCATAGACGCGTTTTGAGGTTTACCTCTCATCAGTATGGCTTTATTTATTTAAACTAATTGATTTTTAACTTACTTCGTCAACATTGTTCACCACCACAATTCAAAGTGAATATTTTAAAGAGTGTATTGACTATTTATACTAACTGACTTAATGACTTTATTTAATGGCTATGGTTAATAGCATTCTGAGAATGAACAAATAAACTAATTATTTCGGGATATTAAGCTGATGGTAATGACATGAAAGAATTAACACAGAAATTTGAAAATTAAAAATAGAATAAATTTTTTGCATAAATTATAATTACTATTATACAATTTCGTGTATATCAGAACATATATAAAATATATAAAGAAGAGACGCAATGTCCTCAACTTACAACTGTCTCATTTGAGGACATTGCGTCTCTTCTTTATATATTTTATAACTAAAATACACATTATTTATTAGAGAATAAACTAAAATACACATTATTTATTGGAGAAATAACTAAAGTACACAATATTTAATAAAGAAATAACAAAAAAACACATTATTCAATAGAGAAATACCAAAAAAACACATTATTTAATAAAGAAATAACTAAAAAACACATTAATTATTGGAAAAATAACTTAAAAATACACATTATTTAAAAGAGAAATAACTAAAATACTCATTATTTAATAGAGATATAACAAAAAAACACATTATTTAATAAAGAAATAACTAAAATACACATTATTTATTAGAGAAATAACTAAAATACACATTATTTAATAAAGATATAACTGAAATACACATTATTTGTTGGAGAAATAACTAAAATACACAATAATTAATAGAGAATTAAAAAAAAAAACCATTATTTAATAAAGAAATAACAAAAAAACACATTATTTATTAGAGAAATAACTAAAATACACATTATTTATCAGAGAAATAACTAAAATACACATTAATTAATAGAGAAAAAACTAAAATACACATTATTTAATAGAGAAATAACAAAAAAACACTTTATTTATTAGAGAAATAACTAAAATACACATTATTTATTGGAGAATTAACTAAAATACACATTATTTAATAAAGAAATAACAAAAAAAACACATTATTTAATAAAGAAATAACTAAAATACACATTATTTAATAAAGAAATAACAAAAAAAAACACATTATTTAATAGAGAAATAACTAAAATACACATTATTTAATAAAGATATAACAAAAAAACACATTATTTAATGGAGAAATAACAAAAAAACACATTATTTAATAAAAAAATAACTAAAATATACATTATTTATTGGAGATATAACTAAAATACACAATATTTAATAAAGAAATAACAAAAAAACACATTATTTAATAGAGAAATAACTAAAATACACATTATTTAATATAGAAATAACTAAAATACACATTATTTAATAGAGAAATAACAAAAAAACACAATATTAAATAGAGAAATAACTAAAATACACATTATTTATTGGAGAATTAACAAAAATACACATTATTTAATAAAGAAATAATTAAAATACAAATTATTTAATAGAGAAATAACTAAAATACACATTATTTGATAGAGAAATAACAAAAAACACACTATTTAATAGAAAAATATTTAAAATACACATTATTTATTGGAGAAATAACTAAAATACATATTATTTAATAGAGAAGTAACTAAAATACACATTATTTAATAAAGAAATAACAAAAAAACACATTATTTAATAGAGAAATAACTAAAATACACATTATTTAATAGAGAAATAACAAAAAAACACATTATTTAATTGAGAAATAACTAAAAAAACACATTATTTTATAGAGAAATACTAAAAAACACATTATTTAATAAAGAAATAACTAAAATACACATTATTAATTGGAGAAAAAACTAAAATACACATTTTTTAATAAAGAAATAACTAAAGTACACATTATTTATTAAAGAAATAACAAAAAAACACATTATTTAATAAAGAAATAACTAAAATACACATTATTTAATAGAGAAATAACAAAAAACACATTATTTAATAGTAAAATAACTAAAATACACATTATTTAATAAAGAAATAACAAAAAAACACATTATTTAATAAAGAAATAACTAAAATACACATTATTTATTAGAGAAATAACTAAAATACACATTATTTAATAAATAAATAACTAAAATACACATTATTTATTAGAGAAATAACTAAAATACACTTTATTTATTGGAGAAATAACTAAAATACACATTATTTAATAGATAAATAACTAAAATACACATTATTTAATAAAGAAATAACAAAAAAACACATTATTTAATAGAGAAATAACTAAAATACACATTATTTAATAGATAAATAACTAAAATACACATTATTTAATAAAGAAATAACAAAAAAACACATTATTCAATAGAGAAATAACTAAAATACACATTATTTAATAGAGAAATAACAAAAAAACACATTATTTAATATAGAAATAACTAAATTACACATTATTTAATAGAGAAATAACAAAAAAACACATTATTTAATAAAGAAATAACTAAAATACACATTATTTATTGCAGAAATAACTAAAATACACAACATTTAATAAAGAAATAACAAAAAAACAAATTATTTACTAGAGAAATAACAAAAAAACACATTATTTAATAGAGAGACATTTAAAATACACATTATTTATTGGAGAAATAATTAAAATACACATTATTTAATAGAGAAATAACTAAAATACACATTATTTAATAGAAAAATAACAAAAAAACTCTTTATTTAATAGAGAAATAACTAAAATACACATTATTTATTGGAGAAATAACTAAAATACACATTATTTATTAGAGAAATAACTAAAATACACATTATTTATTGGAGAAATAACTAAAGTACACAATATTTAATAAAGAAATAACAAAAAAACACATTATTCAATAGAGAAATAACAAAAAAAACACATTATTTAATAGAGAAATAACTAAAATCCACATTATTTATTAAAGAAATAACTAAAATACACATTACGTAATAGAAAAATAACAAAAAAACACATTATTTAATAGAAAAATAACTGAAATACAGATTATTTATTGGAGAAATAACTAAAATACACATTATTTAATAGAGAAATAACTAAAATACGCATTATTTATTGAAGATATAACTAAAATACACATTATTTAATAAAAAAATAACTAAAATACACATTATTTAATAGAGAAATAACAAAAAACACATTATTTAATAGAGAAATAACTAAAATACACATTATTTATTGGAGAAATAACTAAAATACACATTATTTAATAAAGAAATAACTAAAATACACATTCTTTAATAAAGAAATAACAAAAAAACACATTATTTAATAGAGAAATAACTAAAATACACATAATTTATTGGAGAAATAACTAAAATACACATTATTTAATAGAGAAATAACAAAAAAATACAATATTTATTAGAGAAATAACTAAAAAACACATAATTTATTGGAGAAATAACTAAAATACACATTATTTAATAGAGAATTAACAAAAAAACACTTTATTTGATAGAGAAAAACCTAAAATACACATTATTTATTGGAGAAATAACTAAAATACACATTCATTTATAAAGAAATAACTACAATACACATTATTTAATAGAGAAATAACAAAAAACACATTATTTAATAAAAAAATAACTAAAAAACACATTAATTATTGGAGAAATAACTAAAATACACATTATTTAATAGAGAAATAACTAAAATACACATTATTTGATAGAGAAATAACAAAAAAACACATTATTTAATAGAGAAATAACTAAAATACACATTATTTAATAGAGAAATAACAAAAAAACACATTATTTAATATAGAAATAACTAAAATACACATTATTTAATAGAGAAATAACAAAACAACACATTATTTAATAAAAAAATAACTAAAATACACATGATTTATTGGAAAAATAACTAAAATACACAATATTTAATAAAGAAATTACAAAAAAACAAATTATTTACTAGAGAAATAACAAAAAAACACATTATTTAATAGATGAATAACTAAAATACTCATTATTTATTGGAGAAATAACTAAAATACACATTATTTAATAGATAAATAACTAAAATACACTTTATTTAATAGAGAAATAACAAAAAAACACTTTATTTAATAGAGAAGAAACTAAAATACACATTATTTATTGGAGAAATAACTAAAATACACATTATTTAATGAAGAAATAACTAAAATACACATTATTTAATAGGGAAATAACAAAAAAACACATTATTTAATAGAGAAATATCTAAAATACACATTATTTATTAGAGAAATAACTAAAATACACATTATTTAATAGATAAATAACTAAAATACACATTATTTAATAAAGAAATAACAAAAAAACACATTATTTAATAGAGAAATAACTAAAATACACATTATTTAATAGAGAAATAACAAAAAAACACATTATTTAAAATAGAAATAACTAAAATACACATTATTTAATAAAGAAATAACAAAAAAACACATTATTTAATAAAGAAATAACTAAAATACACATCATTTATTGGAGAAATAACTAAAATATACAACATTTAATAAAGAAATAACAAAAAAACAAATTATTTACTAGAGAAATAACAAAAAAACACATTATTTAATAGAGAGATATCTAAAATACACATTATTTATTAAAGAAATAATTAAAATACACATTATTTAATAGATAAATAACTAAAATACACTTTATTTAATAGAGAAATAACAAAAAAACACTTTATTTATTAGAGAAATAACTAAAATACACATTATTTATTAGAGAATAAACTAAAATGCACATTATTTATTGGAGAAATAACTAAAGTACACAATATTTAATAAAGAAATAACAAAAAAACACATTATTCAATTGAGAAATAACAAAAAAAAAACACATTATTTAATAAAGAAATAACTAAAAAACACATTATTTATTGGAAAAATAACTTAAATACACATTATTTAAAAGAGAAATAACTAAAATACTCATTATTTAATAGAGATATAACAAAAAAACACATTATTTAATAGAGAAATAACTAAAATACACATTATTTATTAGAGAAATAATTAAAATACACATTATTTAATAAAGAAATAACTAAAATACACATTATTTGTTGGAGAAATAACTAAAATACACAATATTTAATAGAGAATTTAAAAAAAAGCCATTATTTAATAAAGAAATAACAAAAAAAAAACACATTATTTATTAGAGAAATAACTAAAATACACATTATTTATTGGAGAAATAACTAAAATACACATTAATTAATAGAGAAATAACTAAAATACACATTATTTAATAGAGAAATAACAAAAAAACACTTTATTTACTAGAGAAATAATTAAAATACACATTATTTAATAAAGAAATAACAAAAAAACACATTATTTAATAGAGAAATAACTAAAATACACATTATTTAATAGAGAAATAACAAAAAAACACATTATTTAATTGAGAAATAACTAAAATACACATTATTTAATAAAGAAATAACAAAAAAACACATTATTTAATAGAGAAATAACTAAAATACACATTATTTAATAAAGATATAACAAAAAAACACATTATTTAATAAAGAAATAACAAAAAAACACATTATTTAATAAAAAAATAACTAAAATATACATTATTTATTGGAGAAATAACTAAAATACACAATATTTAATAAAGAAATAACAAAAAAACACATTATATAATAGAGAAATAACTAAAATACACATTATTTAATATAGAAATAACTAAAATACACATTATTTAATAGAGAAATAACAAAAAAACACAATATTAAATAGAGAAATAACTAAAATACACATTATTTATTGGAGAATCAACTAAAATACACATTATTTAATAAAGAAATAATTAAAATACAAATTATTTAATAAAGAAATAACTAAAATACACATTATTTCATAGAGAAATAACAAAAAACACACTATTTAATAGAAAAATATTCAAAATACACATTATTTATTGGAGAAATAACTAAAATACATATTATTTAATAGAGAAATAACTAAAATACACATTATTTATTAAAGAAATAACTAAAATACACATTACGTATTAGAAAAATAACAAAAAAACACATTATTTAATAGAAAAATTACTGAAATACAGATTATTTATTGGAGAAATAACTAAAATACACATTATTTAATAGAGAAATAACTAAAATACGCATTATTTATTGAAGATATAACTAAAATACACATTATTTAATAAAAAAATAACTAAAATACACATTATTTAATAGAGAAATAACAAAAAACACACTATTTAATAATGAAATAACTAAAATACACATTATTTATTGGAGAAATAACTAAAATACACATTATTTAAAAAAGAATTAACTAAAATACACATTATTTAATAGAGAAATAATAAAAAAAACACATTATTTAATAGAGAAATAACTAAAATACACATAATTTATTGGAGAAATAACTAAAATACACATTATTTAATAGAGAAATAACAAAAAAATACAATATTTATTAGAGAAATAACTAAAAAACACATAATTTATTGGAGAAATAACTAAAATACACATTATTTAATAGAGAATTAACAAAAAAACACTTTATTTGATAGAGAAAAACCTAAAATACACATTATTTATTGGAGAAATAACTAAAATACACATTCATTTATAAAGAAATAACTACAATACACATTATTTAATAGAGAAATAACAAAAAACACATTATTTAATAAAAAAATAACTAAAAAACACATTATTTATTGGAGAAATAACTAAAATACACATTATTTAATGGAGAAATAACTAAAATACACATTATTTGATAGAGAAATAACAAAAAAACACATTATTTAAAAGAGAAATAACTAAAATACACATTATTTAATAGAGAAATAACAAAAAAACACATTATTTAATATAGAAATAACTAAAATACACATTATTTAATAGAGAAATAACAAAACAACACATTATTTAATAAAGAAATAACTAAAATACACATTATTTATTGGTGAATTAACTAAAATACACATTATTTAATAAAGAAATAACAAAAAAACACATTATTTAATAGAGAAATAACTAAAATACACATTATTTAATAAAGAAATAACAAAAAAACACATTATTTAATGGAGAAATAACAAAAAAACACATTATTTAATAAAAAAATAACTAAAATATACATTATTTATTGGAGAAATAACTAAAATACACAATATTTAATAAAGAAATAACAAAAAAACAAATTATATAATAGAGAAATAACTAAAATACACATTATTTAATATAGAAATAACTAAAATACACATTATTTAATAGAGCAATAACAAAAAAACACAATATTAAATAGAGAAATAACTAAAATACACATTATTTATTGGAGAATCAACTAAAATACACATTATTTAATAAAAAAATAATTAAAATACAACTTATTTAATAGAGAAATAACTAAAATACACATTATTTAATAGAGAAATAACAAAAAACACACTATTTAATAGAAAAATATTCAAAATACACATTATTTATTGGAGAAATAACTAAAATACATATTATTTAATAGAGAAGTAACTAAAATACACAATATTTAATAAAGAAATAACAAAAAAACACATTATTTAATAGATAAATAACTAAAATACACATTATTTAATAGAGAAATAACAAAAAAACACATTATTTAATAGAGAAATACCAAAAAACACATTATCTAATAGAGAAATAACTAAAATACACATTATTAATTGGAGAAAAAACTAAAATACACAATTTTTAAAAAAGAAATAACTGAAGTACACATCATTTATTAAAGAAATAACAAAAAAACACATTATTTAATAAAGAAATAACTAAAATACACATTATTTAATAGAGAAATAACAAAAAACACATTATTTAATAGTAAAATAACTAAAATACACATTATTTAATAACAAAAAAACACATTATTTAATAAAGAAATAACTAAAATACACATTATTTATTAGAGAAATAAATAAAATACACAACATTTGATAAAGAAATAACAAAAAAACACATTATTTACAAGAGAAATAAAAAAAAACACATTATTTAAAAAAGAAATAACTAAAATACACTTTATTTATTGGAGAAATATCTAAAATACACATTATTTAATAAAGAATCAACTAAAATACACATTATTTATTAGAGAAATAACAAAAAACACATTATTTAATAGAGAAATAACTAAAAAACACGTTATTTATTGGAGAAATAACTAAATTACACTTTATTTAATAAAGAAATAACTAAAATACACATTATTTTTAGAGAAATAACTAAAATACACAGTATTTAATAAAGAAATAACAAAAAAACACATTATTCACTAAAGAAATAACAAAAAAACACTTTATTTAATAGAGAAATAACTAAAAAACACATTATTTATTGGAGAAATAACTAAATTACACTTTATTTAATAAAGAAAAAACTAAAATACACATTATTTATTAGAGAAATAACTAAAATACACATTATTTAATAAAGAAATAACTAAAATACACATTATTTGTTGGAGAAATAACTAAAATACACAATATTTAATAGAGAATTAAAAAAAAAAACATTATTTAATAAAGAAATAACAAAAAAACACATTATTTATTAGAGAAATAACTAAAATACACATTATTTATTGGAGAAATAACTAAAATACACATTATTTAATAGATAAATAACTAAAATACACATTATTTAATAAAGAAATAACAAAAAAACACATTATTTAATAGAGAAATAACTAAAATACACATTATTTAATAGAAAAATAACAAAAAAACACATTATTTAATATAGAAATAACTAAAATACACATTATTTAATAGAAAAATAACAAAAAAACACATTATTTAATAAAGAAATAACTAAAATACACATTATTTAATGGAGAAATAACTAAAATACACAACATTTAATAAAGAAATAACAAAAAAACAAATTATTTACTAGAGAAATAACAAAGAAACACATTATTTAATAGAGAGATATCTAAAATACACATTATTTATTAGAGAAATTATTAAAATACACATTATTTAATTGATAAATTACTAAAATACACTTTATTTAATAGAGAAATAACAAAAAAACACTTTATTTAATAGAGAAATAACTAAAATACACATTATTTATTAGAGAATAAACTAAAATACACATTATTTATTGGAGAAATAACTACAGTACACAATATTTAATAAAGAAATAACAAAAAAACACATTATTAAATAGAGAAATAACAAAAAAAACACATTATTTAATAAAGAAATAACTAAAAAACACATTATTTATTGGAAAAATAACTTAAATACACATTATTTAAAAGAGAAATAACTAAAATACTCATTATTTAATAGAGATATAACAAAAAAACACATTATTTAATAGAGAAATAACTAAAATACACATTATTTATTAGAGAAATAACAAAAAAACACATTATTTAATAGAGAAATAACTAAAATACACATTATTTAATAGATAAATTACTAAAATACACTTTATTTAATAGAGAAATAACAAAAAAACACTTTTTTTAATAGAGAAATAACTAAAATACACATTATTTAATAAAGAAATAACAAAAAAAAAACACATTATTTAATAGAGAAATAACTAAAATACACATTATTTAATAAAAATATAACAAAAAAACACATTATTTAATGGAGAAATAACAAAAAAACACATTATTTAATAAAAAAATAACTAAAATATACATTATTTATTGGAGAAATAACTAAAATACACAATATTTAATAAAGAAATAACAAAAAAACACATTATTTAATAGAGAAATAACTAAAATTTACATTATTTAATATAGAAATAACTAAAATACACATTATTTAATAGAGAAATAACAAAAAAACACAATATTAAATAGAGAAATAACTAAAATACACATTATTTATTGGAGAATCAACTAAAATACACATTATTTAATAGAGAAGTAACTAAAATACAAATTATTTAATAGAGAAATAACAAAAAAACAAATTATTTAATAGAGAAATAACTAAAATACACATTATTTAATAGAGAAATAACAAAAAAACACATTATTTAAATGAGAAATAACTAAAAAAACACATTATTTAATAGAGAAATACCAAAAAACACATTATCTAATAGAGAAATAACTAAAATACACATTATTAATTGGAGAAAAAACTAAAATACACATTTTTTAAAAAAGAAATAACTGAAGTACACATCATTTATTAAAGAAATAACAAAAAACACATTATTTAATAAAGAAATAACTAAAATACACATTATTTAATAGAGAAATAACAAAAAACACATTATTTAATAGTAAAATAACTAAAATACACATTATTTAATAACAAAAAAACACATTATTTAATAAAGAAATAACTAAAATACACATTATTTATTAGAGAAATAACTAAAATACACAACATTTGATAAAGAAATAACAAAAAAACACATTATTTACAAGAGAAATAAAAAAAAAAACACATTATTTAAAAAAGAAATAACTAAAATACACTTTATTTATTGGAGAAATATCTAAAATACACATTATTTAATAAAGAATCAACTAAAATACACATTATTTAATAGAGAAATAACAAAAAACACATTATATGGGTGGGTTGAAGATGGCCAATTAGGACAAACAACGAATTGAATTATATGAAATGTTGTTTGTCCTAATTGGCCATCTTCAACCCACCCATATCATACATACTAAAGACACTGAGAAAATATTAAAGGAATAATTAAAAAACACATTATTTAATAGAGAAATAACTAAAAAACACGTTATTTATTGGAGAAATAACTAAATTACACTTTATTTAATAAAGAAATATTTAAAATACACATTATTTTTAGAGAAATAACTAAAATACACAGTATTTAATAAAGAAATAACAAAAAACACATTATTCACTAAAGAAATAACAAAAAAACACTTTATTTAATAGAGAAATAACTAAAAAACACATTATTTATTGGAGAAATAACTAAATTACACTTTATTTAACAAAGAAATAACTAAAATACACATTATTTATTAGAGAAATAACTAAAATACACATTATTTAATAAAGAAATAACTAAAATACACATTATTTGTTGGAGAAATAACTAAAATACACAATATTTAATAGAGAATTAAAAAAAAACATTATTTAATAAAGAAATAACAAAAAAACACATTATTTATTAGAGAAATAACTAAAATACACATTATTTATTGGAGAAATAACTAAAATACACATTATTTAATAGATAAATAACTAAAATACACATTATTTAATAAAGAAATAACAAAAAAACACATTATTTAATAGAGAAATAACTAAAATACACATTATTAAATAGAAAAACAACAAAGAAACACATTATTTAATATAGAAATAACTAAAATACACATTATTAAATAGAAAAATAACAAAAAAACACATTATTTAATAAAGAAATAACTAAAATACACATTATTTAATGGAGAAATAACTAAAATACACAACATTTAATAAAGAAATAACAAAAAAACAAATTATTTACTAGAGAAATAACAAAGAAACACATTATTTAATAGAGAGATATCTAAAATACACATTATTTATTGGAGAAATAATTAAAATACACATTATTTAATAGATAAATTACTAAAATACACTTTATTTAATAGAGAAATAACAAAAAAACACTTTATTTAATAGAGAAATAACTAAAATACACATTATTTATTAGAGAATAAACTAAAATACACATTATTTATTGGAGAAATAACTAAAGTACACAATATTTAATAAAGAAATAACAAAAAAACACATTATTCAATAGAGAAATAACAAAAAAAACACATTATTTAATAAAGAAATAACTAAAAAACACATTATTTATTGGAAAAATAACTCAAATACACAATATTTAAAAGAGAAATAACTAAAATACTCATTATTTAATAGAGATATAACAAAAAAACACATTATTTAATAGAGAAATAACTAAAATACACATTATTTATTAGAGAAATAACAAAAAAACACATTATTTAATAGAGAAATAACTAAAATACACATTATTTAATAGATAAATTACTAAAATACACTTTATTTAATAGAGAAATAACAAAAAAACACTTTTTTAATAGAGAAATAACTAAAATACACATTATTTAATAAAGAAATAACAAAAAAAAACACATTATTTAATAGAGAAATAACTAAAATACACATTATTTAATAAAAATATAACAAAAAAACACATTATTTAATGGAGAAATAACAAAAAAACACATTATTTAATAAAAAAATAACTAAAATATACATTATTTATTGGAGAAATAACTAAAATACACAATATTTAATAAAGAAATAACAAAAAAACACATTATTTAATAAAGAAATAACTAAAATACACATTATTTAATATAGAAATAACTAAAATACACATTATTTAATAGAGAAATAACAAAAAAACACAATATTAAATAGAGAAATAACTAAAATACACATTATTTATTGGAGAATCAACTAAAATACACATTATTTAATAAAGAAATAATTAAAATACAAATTATTTAATAGAGAAATAACTAAAATACACATTATTTAATAGAGAAATAACAAAAAACACACTATTTAATAGAAAAATATTTAAAATACACATTATTTATTGAAGAAATAACTAAAATACATATTATTTAATAAAGAAGTAACTAAAATACACATTATTTAATAAAGAAATAACACAAAAACACAATATTTAATAGAGAAATAACTAAAATACACATTATTTAATAGAGAAATAACAAAAAAACACATTATTTAATTGAGAAATAACTAAAAAAAACACATTATTTAATAGAGAAATACCAAAAAACACATTATTTAATAGAGAAATAACTAAAATACACATTATTAATTGGAGAAAAAACTAAAATACACATTTTTTAATAAAGAAATAACTAAAGTACACATTATTTATTAAAGAAATAACAAAAAAACACATTATTTAATAAAGAAATAACTAAAATACACATTATTTAATAGAGAAATAACAAAAAACACATTATTTAATAGTAAAATAACTAAAATACACATTATTTAATAGAGAAATAACAAAAAAACACATTATTTAATAAAGAAATAACTAAAATACACATTATTTATTAGAGAAATAACTAAAATACACAACATTTGATAAAAAAATAACAAAATAACACATTATTTACTAGAGAAATAACAAAAAAACACATTATTTAAAAAAGAAATAACTAAAATACACATTATTTATTGGAGAAATATCTAAAATACACATTATTTAATAGAGAATCAACTAAAATACACATTATTTAATAGAGAAATAAAAAAAAAACACATTATTTATTGGAGAAATAACTAAATTACACTTTATTTAATAAAGAAATAACTAAAATACACATTATTTTCTAGAGAAATAACTAAAATACACAGTATTTAATAAAGAAATAACAAAAAAACACATTATTCACTAAAGAAATAGCAAAAAAACACTTTATTTAATAGAGAAATAACTAAAAAACACATTATTTATTGGAGAAATAACTAAATTACACTTTATTTAATAAAGAAATAACTAAAATACACATTATTTATTAGAGAAATAACTAAAATACACATTATTTGATAAAGAAATAACTAAAATACACATTATTTAATGGAGAAATAACTAAAATACACAATATTTAATAGAGATTTAAAAAAAAAACCATTATTTAATAAAGAAATAACAAAAAAACACATTATTTATTAGAGAAATAACTAAAATACACATTATTTATTGGAGAAATAACTAAAATACACATTATTTAATAAATAAATAACTAAAATACACATTATTCAATAAAAAAATAACAAAAAAACACATTATTCAATAGAGAAATAACTAAAATACACATTATTTAATAGAAAAATAACAAAAAAACACATTATTTAATATAGAAATAAATAAATTACACATTATTTAATAGAGAAATAACAAAAAACACATTATTTAATAAAGAAATAACTAAAATACACATTATTTATTGGAGAAATAACTAAAATACACAACATTTAATAAAGAAATAACAAAAAAACAATTTATTTACTAGAGAAATAACAAAAAAACACAGTATTTAATAGAGAGATATTTAAAAGACACATTATTTCTTGGAGAAATAATTAAAATACACATTATTTAATAGAGAAATAACTAAAATACACATTATTTATTAGAAAAATAACAAAAAAACTCTTTATTTAATAGAGAAATAACTAAAATACACATTATTTATTGTAGAAATAACTAAAATACACATTATTTATAAGAGAAATAACTAAAATACACATTATTTATTGGAGAAATAACTAAAGTACACAATATTTAATAAAGAAATAAGAAAAAAACACATTATTCAATAGAGAAATAACAAAAAAAACACATTATTTATTAGAGAAATAACTAAAATACACATTATTTATTAAAGAAATAACTAAAATACACATTACGTAATAGAAAGATAACAAAACAACACATTATTTAATAGAAAAATAACTGAAATACAGATTATTTATTAGAGAAATAACTAAAATACACATTATTTAATAGAGAAATAACTAAAATACGCATTATTTATTGAAGATATAACTAAAATACACATTATTTAATCAAAAAATAACTAAAATACACATTATTTAATAGAGAAATAACAAAAAACACATTATTTAAAAGAGAAATAACTAAAATACACATAATTTATTGGAGAAATAACTAAAATACACATTATTTAATAAAGAAATAACTAAAATACACATTATTTAATAGAGAAATAACAAAAAAACACATTATTTAAAAGAGAAATAACTAAAATACACATAATTTATTGGAGAAATAACTAAAATACACATTATTTAATAGAGAAATAACAAAAAAATACAATATTTATTAGAGAAATAACTAAAAAACACATAATTTATTGGAGAAATAACTAAAATACACATTATTTAATAGAGAATTAACAAAAAAACACTTTATTTGATAGAGAAAAACCTAAAATACACATTATTTATTGGAGAAATAACTAAAATACACAGTCATTTATAAAGAAATAACTACAATACACATTATTTAATAGAGAAATAACAAAAAACACATAATTTAATAAAAAAATAACTAAAAAACACATTATTTATTGGAGAAATAACTAAAATACACATTATTTAATAGAGAAATAACTAAAATACACATTATTTGATAGAGAAATAACAAAAAAACACATTATTTAATAGAGAAATAACTAAAATACACATTATTTAATAGAGAAATAACAAAAAAACACATTATTTAATATAGAAATAACTAAAATACACATTATTTACTAGAGAAATAACAAAACAACACATTATTTAATAAAGAAATAACTAAAATACACATTATTTATTAGGAAAATAACTAAAATACACAATATTTAATAAAGAAATTACAAATAAACAAATTATTTACTAGAGAAATAACAAAAAAACACATTATTGAATAGATGAATAACTAAAATACTCATTATTTATTGGAGAAATAACTAAAATACACATTATTTAATAGATAAATAACTAAAATACACTTTATTTAATAGAGAAATAACAAAAAAACACTTTATTTAATAGAGAAGAAACTAAAATACACATTATTTATTGGAGAAATAACTAAAATACACATTATTTAATGAAGAAATAACTAAAATACACATTATTTAATAGGGAAATAACAAAAAAACACATTATTTAATAGAGAAATATCTAAAATACACATTATTTATTAGAGAAATAACTAAAATACACATTATTTAATAGATAAATATCTAAAATACACATTATTTATTGGAGAAATAACTAAAATACACAACATTTAATAAAGAAATAACAAAAAAACAAATTATTTACTAGAGAAATAACAAAAAAACACATTAATTAATAGAGAGATATCTAAAATACACATTATTTATTGGAGAAATAATTAAAATACACATTATTTAATAGATAAATAACTAAAATACACTTTATTTAATAGAAAAATAACAAAAAAACACTTTATTTAATAGAGAAATAACTAAAATACATTAAAAAATTAAATTTATGAAAAAATATTCTAAACTAAAAAACATCCATAGACGCGTTTTGAGGTTTACCTCTCATCAGTATGGCTTTATTTATTTAAACTAATTGATTTTTAACTTACTTCGTCAACATTGTTCACCACCACAATTCAAAGTGAATATTTTAAAGAGTGTATTGACTATTTATACTAACTGACTTAATGACTTTATTTAATGGCTATGGTTAATAGCATTCTGAGAATGAACAAATAAACTAATTATTTCGGGATATTAAGCTGATGGTAATGACATGAAAGAATTAACACAGAAATTTGAAAATTAAAAATAGAATAAATTTTTTGCATAAATTATAATTACTATTATACAATTTCGTGTATATCAGAACATATATAAAATATATAAAGAAGAGACGCAATGTCCTCAACTTACAACTGTCTCATTTGAGGACATTGCGTCTCTTCTTTATATATTTTATAACTAAAATACACATTATTTATTAGAGAATAAACTAAAATACACATTATTTATTGGAGAAATAACTAAAGTACACAATATTTAATAAAGAAATAACAAAAAAACACATTATTCAATAGAGAAATACCAAAAAAACACATTATTTAATAAAGAAATAACTAAAAAACACATTAATTATTGGAAAAATAACTTAAAAATACACATTATTTAAAAGAGAAATAACTAAAATACTCATTATTTAATAGAGATATAACAAAAAAACACATTATTTAATAAAGAAATAACTAAAATACACATTATTTATTAGAGAAATAACTAAAATACACATTATTTAATAAAGAAATAACTAAAATACACATTATTTGTTGGAGAAATAACTAAAATACACAATAATTAATAGAGAATTAAAAAAAAAACCATTATTTAATAAAGAAATAACAAAAAAACACATTATTTATTAGAGAAATAACTAAAATACACATTATTTATCAGAGAAATAACTAAAATACACATTAATTAATAGAGAAAAAACTAAAATACACATTATTTAATAGAGAAATAACAAAAAAACACTTTATTTATTAGAGAAATAAATATTTAATAGATAAATATCTAAAATACACATTATTTATTGGAGAAATAACTAAAATACACAACATTTAATAAAGAAATAACAAAAAAACAAATTATTTACTAGAGAAATAACAAAAAAACACATTAATTAATAGAGAGATATCTAAAATACACATTATTTATTGGAGAAATAATTAAAATACACATTATTTAATAGATAAATAACTAAAATACACTTTATTTAATAGAGAAATAACAAAAAAACACTTTATTTAATAGAGAAATAACTAAAATACATTAAAAAATTAAATTTATGAAAAAATATTCTAAACTAAAAAACATCCATAGACGCGTTTTGAGGTTTACCTCTCATCAGTATGGCTTTATTTATTTAAACTAATTGATTTTTAACTTACTTCGTCAACATTGTTCACCACCACAATTCAAAGTGAATTTTTTAAAGAGTGTATTGACTATTTATACTAACTGACTTAATGACTTTATTTAATGGCTATGGTTAATAGCATTCTGAGAATGAACAAATAAACTAATTATTTCGGGATATTAAGCTGATGGTAATGACATGAAAGAATTAACACAGAAATTTGAAAATTAAAAATAGAATAAATTTTTTGCATAAATTATAATTACTATTATACAATTTCGTGTATATCAGAACATATATAAAATATATAAAGAAGAGACGCAATGTCCTCAACTTACAACTGTCTCATTTGAGGACATTGCGTCTCTTCTTTATATATTTTATAACTAAAATACACATTATTTATTAGAGAATAAACTAAAATACACATTATTTATTGGAGAAATAACTAAAGTACACAATATTTAATAAAGAAATAACAAAAAAACACATTATTCAATAGAGAAATACCAAAAAAACACATTATTTAATAAAGAAATAACTAAAAAACACATTAATTATTGGAAAAATAACTTAAAAATACACATTATTTAAAAGAGAAATAACTAAAATACTCATTATTTAATAGAGATATAACAAAAAAACACATTATTTAATAAAGAAATAACTAAAATACACATTATTTATTAGAGAAATAACTAAAATACACATTATTTAATAAAGATATAACTAAAATACACATTATTTGTTGGAGAAATAACTAAAATACACAATAATTAATAGAGAATTAAAAAAAAAACCATTATTTAATAAAGAAATAACAAAAAAACACATTATTTATTAGAGAAATAACTAAAATACACATTATTTATCAGAGAAATAACTAAAATACACATTAATTAATAGAGAAAAAACTAAAATACACATTATTTAATAGAGAAATAACAAAAAAACACTTTATTTATTAGAGAAATAACTAAAATACACATTATTTATTGGAGAATTAACTAAAATACACATTATTTAATAAAGAAATAACAAAAAAAACACATTATTTAATAAAGAAATAACTAAAATACACATTATTTAATAAAGAAATAACAAAAAAAAACACATTATTTAATAGAGAAATAACTAAAATACACATTATTTAATAAAGATATAACAAAAAAACACATTATTTAATGGAGAAATAACAAAAAAACACATTATTTAATAAAAAAATAACTAAAATATACATTATATATTGGAGATATAACTAAAATACACAATATTTAATAAAGAAATAACAAAAAAACACATTATTTAATAGAGAAATAACTAAAATACACATTATTTAATATAGAAATAACTAAAATACACATTATTTAATAGAGAAATAACAAAAAAACACAATATTAAATAGAGAAATAACTAAAATACACATTATTTATTGGAGAATTAACAAAAATACACATTATTTAATAAAGAAATAATTAAAATACAAATTATTTAATAGAGAAATAACTAAAATACACATTATTTGATAGAGAAATAACAAAAAACACACTATTTAATAGAAAAATATTTAAAATACACATTATTTATTGGAGAAATAACTAAAATACATATTATTTAATAAAGAAGTAACTAAAATACACATTATTTAATAAAGAAATAACAAAAAAACACATTATTTAATAGAGAAATAACTAAAATACACATTATTTAATAGAGAAATAACAAAAAAACACATTATTTAATTGAGAAATAACTAAAAAAACACATTATTTTATAGAGAAATACTAAAAAACACATTATTTAATAAAGAAATAACTAAAATACACATTATTAATTGGAGAAAAAACTAAAATACACATTTTTTAATAAAGAAATAACTAAAGTACACATTATTTATTAAAGAAATAACAAAAAAACACATTATTTAATAAAGAAATAACTAAAATACACATTATTTAATAGAGAAATAACAAAAAACACATTATTTAATAGTAAAATAACTAAAATACACATTATTTAATAAAGAAATAACAAAAAAACACATTATTTAATAAAGAAATAACTAAAATACACATTATTTAATAAAGAAATAACTAAAATACACATTCTTTAATAAAGAAATAACAAAAAAACACATTATTTAATAGAGAAATAACTAAAATACACATAATTTATTGGAGAAATAACTAAAATACACATTATTTAATAAAGATATAACAAAAAACACATTATTTAATAAAGAAAAAACAAAAAAACACATTATTTAATAAAAAAATAACTAAAATATAAATTATTTATTGGAGAAATAACTAAAATACACAATATTTAATAAAGAAATAACAAAAAAACACATTATTTAATAGAGAAATAACTAAAATACACATTATTTAATAGAGAAATAACAAAAAACACATTATTTAATAGTAAAATTACTAAAATACACATTATTTAAAAGAGAAATAACACAAAAAAACACATTATTTAATAAAGAAATAACTAAAATACACATAATTTATTAGAGAAATAACTAAAATACACAACATTTGATAAAGAAATAACAAAAAATCACATTATTTACTAGAGAAATAACAAAAAAACACATTATTTAAAAAAGAAATAACTAAAATACACATTATTTATTAGAGAAATATCTAAAATACACATTATTTAATAGAGAATCAACTAAAATACAAATTATTTAATAGAGAAATAACAAAAAAACACCTTATTTAATAGAGAAATAACTAAAAAACACATTATTTATTGGAGAAATAACTAAATTACACTTTATTTAATAAAGAAATAACTAAAATACACATTATTTTTTAGAGAAATAACTAAAATACACAGTATTTAATAAAGAAATAACAAAAAAACACATTATTCACTAAAGAAATAACAAAAAAACACTTTATTTAATAGAGAAATAACTAAAATACACATTATTTATTGGAAAAATAAATAAAATACACATTATTTGATAGAGAAATATCTAAAATACACATTATTTATTAGAGAAATAACAAAACAACACATTATTTAATAGAGAAATAACTAAAATACACATTATTTAATAGAGAAATAACAAAAAATTACATTATTTAATAAAAAAATAACTAAAATAAACATTATTTATTAGAGAATAAACTGAAAAACACATTATTTAATAAAGAAATAATTTAAATACACATTATTTAATAGAGAAATAACAAAAAACACACTATTTATTAAGAAAATAACTTAAATACACATTATTTATTGGAGAAATAACTAAAACACATATTATTTAATAGAGAAATAACTAAAATACACATTATTTAATAAAGAAATAACAAAAAAACACATTATTTATTAAAGAAATAACTGAAATACACATTATTTGTTAGAGAAAAAACCATATACACATTATTTTATAAAAAAAAAACTTAAATACACATTATTTAATAGAGAAATAACAAAAAAACACATTATTTAATACAGAAATAACTAAAAACACATTCTTTAATAGAGAAATAACTAAAATACACATTATTTATTGGAGAAATAACTAAAATACACTATATTTAATAAAGAAATAATTAAATACACATTATTTAATAAAGAAATAACAAAAAAACACATTTCTTAATAAAGAAATATCTAAAATACACATTATTTAATAGAGAAATAACATAAAAACATTTTATTTAATAAAGAAATAACAAAAAAACACATTATTTAATAGAAAAATAACTAAAATACACATTATTTATTGGAGAAATAACTATAATACACAATATTTGATAAAGAAATAACAAAAAAACACATTATTCAATAGAGAAATAACAAAAAAACACATTATTTAATAAAGAAATTACCAAAATACAACTTAAATTTTGGAGAAATAACTAAAATACACATTATTTAATAGAGAAATAACTAAAATACTTATTATTTAATAGAGAAATAACAAAAAAAAAACACATTATTTAATAAAGAAATAACTAAAATACACATTATTTATTGGAGAAATAACTAAAATACACATTATTTAATAGAAAAATAACTAAAATACACAATATTTATTGGAGAAATAATTAAAATACACAATATTTAATAAAGAAATAACAATAAAACCCATTATTTAATAGAGAAATAACAAAAAAACACATTATTTATTAGAGAAATAACTAAAATACACATTATTTAATAAAGAATTATCAAAAAAAACCCTTATTTAATAGAGAAATAACAAAAAAACACATTATTTATTAGAGAAATAACTAAAATACACATTATTTATTAGAGAAATAACTAAAATACACATTATTTAATAAAGAAATAACAAAAAAACCCATTATTTAATAGAGAAATAACAAAAAAACACATTATTTAATAGAAAAATAACTAAAATACACATTATTTATTAGAGAAATAACAAAAAACACATTATATAATAGAGAAATAACTAAAATACACAATATTTATTGGAGAAATAACTGAAATACACATTATTTAATAAAGAAATAATTAAAATACACAATATTTAATAGAGAAATAACTAAAATACACATTATTTAATAAAGAAATAACAAAAAACACACTATTTATCAAAGAAATAATTTAAATACACATTATTTATTGGAGAAATAACTAAAATACATATTATTTAAGAGAGAAGTAACTAAAATACACATTATATAATAGAGAAATAACAAAAAACACATTATTTAATAAAGAAATAACAAAAAACACATTATTTAATAAAGAAATAACTAAAATACACACTTTTTAATAGAGAAATAACAAAAAAGCACATTATTTACTAGAGAAATAACTAAAATACACATTATTTAATAGAGAATTAACAAAAAACACATTATTTAATAGAGAAATAACTAAAATACACATTATTTATTGGAGAATTAACTAAAATGCACTATATTTAATAAAGAAATAATTAAACACACAAAACACACATTATTTAATATAGAAATAACAAAAAACACATTTTTTAATAGAGAAATAACTAAAATACACATTATTTAATAAAGAAATAACAAAAAAACACTTTATATAATAGAGAAATAACAATAAAACACATTATTTATTAAAAAAATAACTAAAATACACATTATTTATTGTGGAAATAACTAAAATACACATTATTTAATAGAAAAATAACAAAAAACACATTATTTATTGGAGAAATAACTAAAATACACATTATTTAATAGAGAAATAACTAAAATACACATTATTTAAAAGAGAAATAACAAAAAAACACATTATTTAATAGAGAAAATACTAAAATACACATTAATTAATAGAGAAATAACAAAAAACACATTATTTATTAGAGAAATAACTAAAATACACATTATTTATTAAAGATATAATTAAATACACATTATTTAATAGAAAAATAACTAAAATACACATTATTTAATAGAGAAATAACAAAAAAACACAATATTTAATAAAAAAATAACTAAAATACACAATAGTTAATAGAGAAAAAACAAAAAAACACATTATTTAATAGAGAAATAAATAAAATACACTATATTTAAAAGAGAAAAAACAAAAAACACATTATTTAATAGAGAAATAACAAAAAACACATTATTTAATAGAGAAATAACTAAAATACACATTATTTAATGAAGAAATAACAAAAAAAACACATTATTTAATAAAAAAATAACTAAAATACACATTATTTATTGGAGAAATAACTAAAATACAAATTATTTAATAGAGAAATAACTAAAACACACATTATTTATTAGAGAAATAACTAAAATACACATTATTTAATAAAGAAATTACTAAAATACACATTATTTATAAGAGATATAACTAAAATACACATTATTTAATAAAGAAATAACAAAAAAAACATTATTTAATAGAGAAATAACTAAAATACACATTATTTATTGGAGAAATAACTAAAATACACATTATTTAATAGAGAAATTACAAAAAAACACATTTTTTAATAGAGAAATAACTTAAATACACATTATTTATTGAAGAAATAACTAAAATACACATTATTTAATAGAGAAATAACTAAAATACACATTATTTATTAGAGAAATAACTAAAATACACATTATTTAATAGAGAAATAACAAAAAACAAATTATTTATTGGAGAAATAACTAAAATACACATTATTTAATTGAGAAATAACTAAAATACACATTATTTAATAGAGAAATAACTAAAATACACTTTATTTAATAAAGAAATAACAAAAAAACACATTATTTAATAGAGAAATATCTAAAATACACATCATTTAATAGAAAAATAACAAAAACACATTATTTAATAGAAAAATAACTAAAATACACATTATTTATTGGAGAAATAACTGAAATACACAACATTTGATAAAGAAATAACAAAAAACACATTATTTACTAGAGAAATAACAAAAAAACACATTATTTAAAAAAGAAATAACTAAAATACACATTATTTATTGGAGAAATATCTAAAATACACATTATTTAATAGAGAATCAACTAAAATACACATTATTTAATAGAGAAATAACAAAAAAAAACACCTTATTTAATAGAGAAATAACTAAAAAACACATTATTTATTGGAGAAATAACTAAATTACACTTTATTTAATAGAAAAATAACTAAAATACACATTATTTATCAGAGAAATAACAAAAAACACATTATATAATAGAGAAATAACTAAAATACACATTATTTATTGGAGACATAACTGAAATACACATTATTTAATAAAGAAATAATTATAATACACAATATTTAATAGAGAAATAACAAAATACACATTATTTAATAAAGAAATAACAAAAAACACACTGTTTATTAAAGAAATAACTTAAATACACATTATTTATTGGAGAAATAACTAAAATACATATTATTTAAGAGAGAAGTAACTAAAATACACATTATATAATAGAGAAATAACAAAAAACACATTATTTAATAAAGAAATAACAAAAAACACATTATTTAATAAAGAAATAACTAAAATACACACTATTTAATAGAGAAATAACAAAAAAGCACATTATTTAAAAGAGAAAAAACTAAAATACACTTTATTTATTGGAGAAATAAATAAAATACACATTATTTGATAGAGAAATATCTAAAATACACATTATTTATTAGAGAAATAACAAAAAAACACATTATTTAATAGAGAAATAACTAAAATACACATTATTTAATAGAGAAATAACAAAAAAACACATTATTTAATAAAATAATAACTAAAATACACATTATTTATTAGAAAAAATAACTGAAAAACACATTATTTAATAAAGAAATAATTTAAATACACATTATTCAATAGAGAAATAACAAAAAACACACTATTTATTAAAGAAATAACTTAAATACACATTATTTATTGGAGAAATAACTAAGATACATATTATTTAATAGAGAAATAACTAAAATACACATTATTTAATAAAGAAATAACAAAAAAACACATTATTAAATAAAGAAATAACTAAAATACACATTATTTAATAGAGAAATAACAAAAAAACACATTATTTAATAGAGAAATAACAAAAATACACATTATTTAATAGAGAATTAACAAAAAACACATTAATTATTAAAGAAATAACTGAAATACACATTATTTGTTAGAGAAAAAACCAAATACACATTATTTTATAAAAAAAAAACTAAAATACACATTATTTAATAAAGAAATAACAAAAAAACACATTATTTAATACAGAAATAACTAAAAACACATTCTTTAATAAAAAAATAACTAAAATACACATTATTTATTGGAGAAATAACTAAAATACACTATATTTAATAAAGAAATAATTAAATACACATTATTTAATAAAGAAATAACAAAAAAACACATTTCTTAATAAAGAAATATCTAAAATACATATTATTTAATAAAGAAATAACATAAAACATTTTATTTAATAGAGAAATAACAAAAAAACACATTATTTAATAGAAAAATAACTAAAGTACACATTATTTATTGGAAGAATAACTATAATACACAATATTTGATAAAAAAATAACAAAAAAACACATTATTCAATAGAGAAATAACAAAAAAACACAATATTTAATCAAGAAATTACCAAAATACAATTTAATTTTTGGAGAAATAACTAAAATACACATTATTTAATAGAGAAATAACTAAAATACACATTATTTAATAGAGAAATAACAAAAAAACACATTATTTAATAAAGAAATAACTAAAATACAAATTATTTATTGGAGAAATAACTAAAATACACATTATTTAATAGAAAAATAACTAAAATACACAATATTTATTGGAGAAATAATTAAAATAAACAATATTTAATAAAGAAATAACAATAAAACCCATTATTTAAAAGAGAAATAACAAAAAAACACATTATTCATTAGAGAAATAACTAAAATACACATTATTTAATAAAGAAATATCAAAAAAACCCCTTATTTAATAGAGAAATAACAAAAAAACACATTATTTATTAGAGAAATAACTAAAATACACATTATTTATTAGAGAAATAACTAAAATACACATTATTTAATAAAAAAATAACAAAAAAACCCATTATTTAATAGAGAAATAACAAAAAAACAGATTATTTATTAGAGAAATAACTAAAATACACATTATTTATTAGAGAAATAACTAAAATACACATTAAATAATAGAGAAATAATTAAAATACACATTAGTTAAAAGTGAAATAACAAAAAAAACACATTATTTAATAAAGAAATAACTAAAATACACATTATTTATTAAAGAAATAACTAAAATACACAATATTTATTAGAAAAATAACAAAAAAACACTTTATTTAATAGAGAAATAACTAAAATACACATTATTTAATAAAAAAATAACAAAAAAAAACATATTATTTAATACAGAAATAATTAAAATACACATTTTTTTATAGAAAAATAACAAAAAAGCACATTATTTAATAGAGAAATAACTAAAATACACATTATTTATTGGAGAAATAACTAAAATACACAATATTTAATAATGAAATAACAAAAAAAACACATTATTTAATAGAGAAATAACAAAAAAACACATTATTTAATAGAGAAATAACTAAAAAACTCATTATTTATTAGAGAAATAACTAAAATACACATTATTTAATAGAAAAATAACTAAAATACACATTATTTATCAGAGAAATAACAAAAAACACATTATATAATAGAGAAATAACTAAAATACACATTATTTATTGGAGACATAACTGAAATACACATTATTTAATAAAGAAATAATTATAATACACAATATTTAATAGAGAAATAACAAAATACACATTATTTAATAAAGAAATAACAAAAAACACACTGTTTATTAAAGAAATAACTTAAATACACATTATTTATTGGAGAAATAACTAAAATACATATTATTTAAGAGATAAGTAACTAAAATACACATTATATAATAGAGAAATAACAAAAAACACATTATTTAATAAAGAAATAACAAAAAACACATTATTTAATAAAGAAATAACTAAAATACACACTATTTAATAGAGAAATAACAAAAAAGCACATTATTTAAAAGAGAAATAACTAAAATACACAATATTTAATAGAGAATTAACAAAAAACACATTACTTAATAGAGAAATAACTAAAATACACATTATTTATTGGAGAAATAACTAAAATGCACTATATTTAATAAAGAAATAATTAAACACACATTATTTAATATAGAAATAACAAAAAACACATTTTTTAATAGAGAAATAACTAAAATACACTTTATTTAATAAAGAAATAACAAAAAAACACTTTATATAATAGAAAAATAACAATAAAACACATTATTTAATAGAAAAATAAATAAAATACACATTATTTATTGTGGAAATAACTAAAATACACATTATTTAATAGAGAAATAACAAAAAACACATTATTTATTAGAGAATTAACTAAAATACACATTATTTAATAGAGAAATAACTAAAATACACATTATTTAATAGAGAAATAACAAAAAAACACAATATTTAATAAAAAAATAACTAAAATACACAATAGTTAATAGAGAAAAAACAAAAAAACACATTATTTAATAGAGAAATAAATAAAATACACTATATTTAAAAAAGAAAAAAGAAAAAACACATTATTTAATAGAAAAATAACAAAAAACACATTATTCAATAGAGAAATAACTAAAATACACATTATTTATTGGAGAAATAACTAAAATACACATTATTTAATAGAGAAATAACTAAAATACACAGTATATAATAAAGTAATAACAAAAAAAACACATTATTTAATAGAGAAATAACTAAAATACACATTAATTAATGAAGAAATAACAAAAAAACACATTATTTAATAAAAAAATAACTAAAATACACATTATTTATTGGAGAAATAACTAAAATACAAATTATTTAATAGAGAAATAACTAAAACACACACTATTTATTAGAGAAATAACTAAAATACACTTTAATTAATAAAGAAATTACTAAAATACACATTATTTATAAGATATATAACTAAAATACACATTATTTAATAAAGAAATATCAAAAAAACACATTATTTATTAGAGAAATAACTAAAATACACATTATTTATTGGAGAAATAACTAAAATACACATTATTTAATAGAGAAATTACAAAAAAACACATTTTTTAATAGAGAAATAACTTAAATACACATTATTTATTGGAGAAATAACTAAAATACACATTATTTAATAAAGAAATAACTAAAATACACATTATTTATTAGAGAAATAACTAAAATACACATTATTTAATAGAGAAATAACAAAAAACAAATTATTTATTAGAGAAATAACTAAAATACACATTATTTAATTGAGAAAAAACTAAAATACACATTATTTAATAGAGAAATAACTAAAATACACTTTATTTAATAAAGAAATAACAAAAAAACACATTATTTAAAAGAGAAATATCTAAAATACACATCATTTAATAGAAAAATAACAAAAACACATTATTTAATAAAGAAATAACTAAAATACACATTATTTATTGGAGAAATAACTGAAATGCACATTATTTAATAAAGAAATAATTAAATACACATTATTTAATAAAGAAATAACAAAAAAAACACGTTATTTAATAGAGAAATAACTAAAATACACATTATTTATTGGATAAATAACTAAAATACACATTATTTAATAGAGAAATAACTAAAATACACATTATTTATTGGAAAAATAACTAAAATACACATTATTTAATAGAGAAATAACAAAAAACACATTATTTAATAGGAAAATAACTAAAATACACATTTTTTATTGGAGAAATAACTAAAATACACATTATTTAATAGAGAAATAACAAAGAAACACATTATTTAACAGAGAAATAACTTAAATACACATTATTTATTGGAGAAATAACTAAAATACACATTATTTAATAGAGAAATAACTAAAATACTCATTATTTATTGGAGAAATAATTAAAATACACTATATTTAATAGAAAAAAAACTAAAATACACATTATTTAATAGAAAAATAACAAAAAAACACATTATTTAATAAAGAAATAACAAAAAAACACATTATTTATTAGAGAAAAAACTAAAATACACATTATTTAATAGAGAAATAACTATAATACACATTATTTGATAGAGAAATAACAAAAAACACATTATTTAATAAAAAAATAACTAAAATACACATTATTTATTGGAGAAATAACTAAAATACACATTATTTAATAGAGAAATAACAAAAAACACATTTTTTATTGGAAAAATAACTAAAATACACATTATTAAATAGAGAAATAACTAAAATACACATTATTTAATAGAGAAATAACAAAAAAACACATTATTTAATAAAGAAATAACTAAAATACACATTATTTAATAGAAAAATAACAAAAAACACATTATTTAATAGAGAAATTACTAAAATACACATTATTTATTGGAGAAATAACTAAAATACACATTATTTAATAGAGAAATAACTAAAGTACACATTATTTAGAAAAGAAATAACAAAAAACACATTATTTAATAAAGAAATAACAAAAATACACTATATTTAATAGAGAAAAAACAAAAACACATTATTTAATAGAGAAATAACAAAAAAAACATTATTGAATAGAAAAATAACTAAAATACACATTATTTGTTAGAGAAATAACTAAAATACACAGTATTTAATAAAGAAATAACTAAAATACAAATTATTTAATAGAAAAATAACAAAAAAACACATTATTTATTAGAGAAATAACTAAAATACACATTATTTAATAAAGAAATAACAAAAAAACACATTATTTAATAAAGAAATACCTTATATACATATTATTTATTGGAGAAATAACTAAAATACATATTATTTAATAGAGAAATAACTAAAATACACATTATTTTTAGGAGAAATAACTAAAAAACACTTTATTTAATAAAGAAATAACTAAAATACATATATAATAAATTTAATAGAGAAATAACAAAGAAACACATTATTTAATAGAGAAATAACTTAAATACACATTATTTATTAGAGAAATAACTAAAATACACATTATTTAATAGAGAAATAACAAAGAAACACATTATTTAATAGAGAAATAACTTAAATACACATTATTTATTGGAGAAATAACTAAAATACACATTATTTAATAGAGAAATAACTAAAATACACATTATTTATTGGAGAATTAACTAAACTACACTATATTTAATAGAGAAATAACTAAAATTTACAATATTTAATTGAAAAATAACAAAAAAACACATTATTTAATAGAGAAATAAGTAAACTACACATTATTTAATAGAGAAATAACAAAAAAACACATTATTTGAAAGAGAAATAATTAAAATACACATTATTTATTGGAGAAATAACTAAAATACACATTATTTAATAGAGAAATAACAAAAAAACACATTATTTAATAAAGAAATAACTAAAATACAGATTAATTATAGGAGAAATAACTAAAATACACATTATTTAATAGAGAAATAACTAAAATACACATTATTTAATTGAGAAATAACAAAAAATCACAATATTAAATAGAGAAATAACTAAAATACACATTTTTTATTGAAGAATCAACTAAAATACACATTATTTAATAAAGAAATAATTAAAATACAAATTATTGAATAGAGAAATAACTAAAATACACATTATTTAATAGAGTAATAACAAAAAACACACTTTTTAATAAAAAACTAACTAAAATACACATTATTTATTGGAGAAATAACTAAAATACATATTATTTAATAAAGAAGTAACTAAAATACACATTATTTAATAGAGAAATAACAAAAAAACACATAATTTAATAAAGAAATAACTAAAATACACATTATTTAATAGAGAAATAACAAAAAAACACATTATTTAATTGAGAAATAACTAAAATACACATTATTTAATAAAAAAATACCAAAAAACACATTATTTAATAAAGAAATAACTAAAATACACATTATTTATTGAAGAAAAAACTAAAATACACATTATTTAATAGAGAAATAACTAAAGTACAAATTATTTAATAAAGAAATAACAAAAAAACACATTATTTAATAAAGAAATAACTAAAATACACATTATTTAATAGAGAAATAACAAAAAACACATTATTTAATAGTGAAATCACTAAAATACACATTATTTAATAGAGAAATAACAAACAAACACATTATTTAATAAAGAAATAACTAAAATACACATTATTTATTAGAGAAATAACTAAAATACAGAACATTTGATAAAGAAATAACAAAAAAACACATTATTTACTAGAGAAATAACAAAAAAACACATTATTTAAAAAAGAAATAACTAAAATACACATTATTTATTGGAGAAATATCTAAAATACACATTATTTAATAAAGAAATAATTAAAATACACATTATTTAATAGAGAAATAACAAAAAAACACATTATTTAATAAAGAAATAACTAAAAAACACATTATTTATTGAAGAAATAACTAAATTACACTTTATTTAATAAAGAAATAACTAAATTACACTTTATTTAATAAAGAAATAACTAAAATACACATTATTTTTTAGAGAAATAACTAAAATACACAGTATTTAATAGAAAAATAACAAAAAAACACATTATTCACTAGAGAAATAACAAAAAAACACTTTATTTAATAGAATAATAACTAAAATACACCTTATTCATTGGAGAAATAAATAAAATACACATTATTTAATAAAGTAATATCTGAAATACACAGTATTTAATAGAAAAATAACAAAAAAACACATAATTTAATAGAGAAATAACTAAAATACACATTGTTTAATAGAGAAATAACAAAAACACATTATTTAATAGAGAAATAACTAAAATACACATTATTTATTGGAGAAATAACTGAAATACACATTATTTAATAAAGAAATAAATAAAATACACATTATTCAATAGAGAAATAACAAAAAACACACTATTTATTAAAGAAATAACTCAAATACACATTATTTATTGGAGAAATAACTAAAATACACATTATTTAATAGAGAAATAACTAAATTACACATTATTTAAAAAAGAAATAACAAAAAAACACTTTTTTTAATAAAGAAATATCTAAAATACACATTATTTAATAAAGAAATAACATTAAAACACTTTATTTAATAGAGAAATAACAAAAAAAACACATTATTTAATAGATAAATAACTAAAATACACATTATTTATTGGAAAAATAACTAAAATACACAATATTTGATAAAGAAATAACAAAAAAACACATTATTCAATAGAGATATAACAAAAAAACACATTATTTAATAGAGAAATTACTAAAATACAATTTAATTTTTGGATAAATAACTAAAATACACATTATTTTATAGAGAAATAACTAAAATACACATTATTTAATAGAGAAATAACAAAAAAACACATTATTTAATAGAGAAATTACTAAAATACAATTTAATTTTTGGATAAATAACTAAAATACACATTATTTAATAGAGAAATAACTAAAATACACATTATTTAATAGAGAAATAACTAAAATACACATTATTTATTGGAGAAATAACTAAAATACACTATAATTAATAAAGAAATAAATAAATACACAATATTTAATAAAGAAATAACTAAAATACACAATATTTATTGGAGAAATAATTAAAATACACAATATTTAATAAAGAAATAACAAAAAAACCCATTATTTAATAAAGAAATAACAAAAAAACACATTATATATTAGAGAAATAACTAAAATACACATTATTTATTGGAAAAATAACTAATATACTCATTAATTAATCGAGAAATAACTAAAATACACATTTTATAATAGAGAAATAACAAAAAAACACATTATTTAATAGAGAACTAACTAAAATACACATTATTTATTGGAGAAATAATTAGAATACACAATATTTAATAAAGAAATAACAAAAAAACACATTATTTAAAAGAAAAATAACAAAAATACACATAATTTAATAAAGAAATAACAAAAAAAACACATTATTTAATAAAGAAATAACTAAAATACAAATAATTTAATAAAGATATAACAAAAAAACGAGATATTTAATAGAGAAATAACAAAAAAACACATTATTTAATAAAGAAATAACTAAAATACACATTATTTATTAGAGAAATAACTAAAATACACAATATTTAATAAAAAAATAACAAAAAAACACATTATTTAATAGAGAAATAACAAAAAACACATTATTTAATAGAGAAATAACTAAAATACACATTATTTAATAGAGAAATAACTAAAATACATATTATTTAATAGAGAAATAACAAAAAAATACATTATTTAATAGAGAAATAACTTAAATACACATTATTTATTGGAAAAATAACTAAAATACACATTATTTAATAAAGAAATAATTAAAATACACATTATTTACAAGAGAAATAACTAAAATACACATTATTTAATAGAGAAATAACAAAAAACACACTATTTAATAGAAAAATAACTAAAATACACATTATTTATTGAAGAATTAACTAAAATACACATTATTTAATAGAGAAGTAACTAAAATTAACACTATTTAATAGAGAAATAACAAACAAACACATTATTTAATAGAGAAATAACTAAAATACACATTATTTAATAGAGAAATAAAAAAAAACACATTATTTAATTGAGAAATAACTAATATACACATTATTTAATTGAGAGAAATAACAAAAAACACATTATTTAATAGAGAAATAACTAAAATTTACATTATTTATTGGAGAAAAAACTAAAATACACATTATTTAATAGAGAAATAACTAAAATACACATTATTTAATAGAGAAATAACAAAAAAACACATTATTTATTAGAGAAATAACTAAAATACACATTATTTAATAGAGAAATAACAAAAAACACATTATTTAATAGTGACATAACTAAAATACACATTATTTAATAGAGAAATAACAAAAAAACACATTATTTAATAAAGAAATAACTAAAGTACACATTATTTATTAAAGAAATATCTAAAATACACATTATCTAATAGAGAAATAACTAAAATACACATTATTTAATAGAGAATTAACAAAAAAACACATTATTTGATAGAGAAATAACTAAAATACACATTATTTATTGGAGAAATAACTAAAATACACATTATTTAAAAGAGACATATCTAAAATACACATTATTTAATAAAGAAATAACAAAAAAACACATTATTTAATAGAAAAATAACTAAAATACACATTATTTATTGGAGAAATAACTAAAATACACATTATTTAATAGAGAAATAACTAAAATACACATTATATATTGGAGAAATAACTAAAATACACAATATTTAATAAAGAATAAACAAAAAAAACACATTATTTAATAGAAAAAAAAACAAAAAAAAAACACATTATTAAATACAAAAATAACTAAAATACACATTATTTATTAGAAAAATAACTAAAATACACATTATTTAATAAAGAAATATAAAAAAACCCTTATTTAATAGAGAAATAACTAAAATACACATTATTTATTGGAGAAATAACTAAAATACACAATATTTAATAATGAAATAACAAAAAAAACACATTATTTAATAGAGAAATAACAAAAAAACACATTATTTAATAGAGAAATAACTAAAATACTCATTATTTATTAGAGAAATAACTAAACTACACATTATTTAATAGAGATATAACTAAAATACACATTATTTAATAGAGAAATAACAAAAAAACACATTATTTAATAGAAAAATAACTAAAATACACATTATTTATTGGAGAAATAACTGAAACATTATTTAATAAAGAAATAATTAAAATACACATTATTTAATAGAGAAATAACTAAAATACACATTATTTAATAGAGAAATAACAAAAAAACACATTATTTAATAAAGAAATAACAAAAAAACACTTCATATAATAGAGAAATAACAATAAAACACATTATTTAATAGAAAAATAACTAAAATAAACATTATTTATTGTGGAAAAAACTAAAATACACATTATTTAATAGAGAAATAACAAAAAACACATTATTTATTAGAGAAATAACTAAAATACACATTATTTAATAGAGAAATAACTTAAATACACATTATTTAATAGAGAAATAACAAAAAAACACATTATTTAATACAGAAATAACTAAAATACACATTAAATAATAGAGAAATCACAAAAAACACATTATTTATTAGAGAAATAACTAAAATACACATTATTTATTGAAGATATAACTAAAATACACATTATTTAATAGAGAAATAACAAAAAAGCACATTATTTAATAGAGAAATAACTAAAATACACATTATTTAATAGAGAATTAACAAAAAACACATTATATAATAGAGAAATAACTAAAATACACATTATTTATTGGAGAAATAACTAAAATGCACTATATTTAATAAAGAAATAATTAAACACACATTATTTAATAAAGAAATAGGAAAAAAACACATTTTTTAATAGAGAAATAACTAAAATACACATTATTTAATAGAGAAATATCAAAAAAACACTTTATATAATAGAGAAATAACAATAAAACACAGTATTTAATAGAAAAATAACTAAAATACACATTATTTATTGTGGAAATAACTAAAATACACAATATTTAATAGAGAAAAAACAAAAAACACATTATTTATTGGAGAAATAACTAAAATACACATTATTTAATAGAGAAATAACTAAAATACACATTATTTAATAGAGAAATAACAAAAAAACACATTATTTAATAGAGAAATAACTAAAATACACATTATTTGTTGGAGAAAAAACCAAATACACATTATTTTATAAAAAAAAAACTAAAATACACATTATTTAATAGAGAAATAACAAAAAAACACATTATTTAATACAGAAATAACTAAAATACACATTATTTAATAGAGAAATAACAAAAAACACATTGATTAATAGAGAAATAACTAAAATACACATTATTTATAGGAGAAATAACTAAAATACACTATATTTAATAAAAAATAATTAATTATACATTATTTAAAAAAGAAATAACAAAAAAACACTTTTTTTAATAAAGAAATATCTAAAATACATATTATTTAATAGAGAAATAACATTAAAACACTTTATTTAATTGAAAAATAACAAAAAAACACATTATTTAATAGAAAAATAACTAAAATACACATTATTTATTGGAGAAATAACTAAAATACACAATATTTGATAAAGAAATAACAAAAAAACACATTATTCAATAGAGAAATAACAAAAAAACACATTATTCAATAGAGAAATAACTAAAATACACATTATTTATTGGAGAAATAACTAAAATACACATTATTTAATAGAGAAATAACTAAAATACACAATATTTATTGAAGAAATAATTAAAATACACAATATTTAATAAATAAATAACAAAAAACCCATTATTTAATAAAGAAATAACAAAAAAAACACATTATTTATTAGAGAAATAACTAAAATACACATTATTTATTAGAAAAATAACTAAAATACTCATTAATTAATCGAGAAATATCTAAAATACACATTATTTAATAGAGAAATAACAAAAAAACACATTATTTAATAAAGAAATAACTAAAATACACATTATTTATTGGAGAAATAATAAGAATACACAATATTTAATAAAGAAATAACAAAAAAACACATTATTTAATAAAGAAATAACTAAAATACACATAATTTAATAAAGAAATAACAAAAAAAAAACACATTATTTAATAAAGAAATAACTAAAATACAAATTATTTAATAAAGATATAACAAAAAAACACATTATTTAATAGAGAAATAACAAAAAAACACATTATTTAATAAAAAAATAACTAAAATACACATTATTTATTGGAGAAATAACTAAAATACACAATATTTAATAAAAAAATAACAAAAAAACACATTATTTAATAGAGAAATAACAAAAAACACAGTATTTAATAGAGAAATAACTAAAATACACATTATTTAATAGAGAAATAACTAAAATACACATTATTTAATAGAGAAATAACAAAAAAACACATTATTTAATAGAGAAATAACTAAAATACACATTATTTATTGGAAAAATAACTAAAATACACATTATTTAATAAAGAAATAATTAAAATACACATTATTTAATAGAGAAATAACTAAAATACACATTATTTAATAGAGAAATAACAAAAAACACACTATTCAATAGAAAAATAATTAAAATACACATTATTTATTGGAGAAATAACTAAAATACATATTATTTAATAGAGAAGTAACTAAAATACACATTATTTAATAGAGAAATAACAAACAAACACATTATTTAATAGAGAAATAACTAAAATACACATTATTTAATGGAGAAATAACAAAAAAACACATTATTTAATTGAGAAATTACTAATATACACATTATTTAATTGAAAGAAATAACAAAAAACACATTATTTAATAGAGAAATAACTAAAATTTACATAATTTATTGGAGAAAAAACTAAAATACACATTATTTATTAGAGAAATAACTAAAATACACATTATTTAATAGAGAAATAACAAAAAAACACATTATTTATTAGAGAAATAACTAAAATACACTTTATTTACTAGAGAAATAACAAAAAACGCATTATTTAATAGTGAAATAACTAAAATACACATTATTTAAAAGAAAAATAACAAAAAAACACATTATTTAATAAAGAAATAACTAAAGTACACATTAATTATTAGAGAAATAACTAAAATACACATTATTTATAAGAGAAATAACTAAAATACACATTATTTAATAGAGAAATAACAAAAAAACACATTGTTTGATAGAGAAATAACTAAAATACACATTATTTATTGGAGAAATAACTAAAATACACATTATTTAAAAGAGACATATCTAAAATACACATTATTTAATAAAGAAATAACAAAAAAACACATTATTTAATAGAAAAATAACTAAAATACAAATTATTTATTGGAGAAATAACTAAAATACACATTATTTAATAAAGAAATAACTAAAATACACATTATATATTGGAGAAATAACTAAAATACACAATACTTAATAAAGAAATAACAAAAAAAACACATTATTTAAAAGAAAAATAACAAAAAAAAAACACATTATTAAATACAGAAATAACTAAAATACACATTATTTATTAGAGAAATAACTAAAATACACATTATTTAATAAAGAAATATCAAAAAAACCCTTATTTAATAGAGAAATAACAAAAAAACACATTATTTATTAGAGAAATAACTAAAATACATATTATTTATTAGAAAAATAACTAAAATACACATTATTTAATAAAGAAATAACAAAAAAACCCATTATTTAATAAAGAAATAACAAAAAAACAGATTATTTATTAGAGAAATAACTAAAATACACATTATTTATTAGAGAAATAACTAAAATACACATTAATTAATAGAAAAATAACTAAAATACACATTATTAAATAGAGAAATAACAAAAAAACACATTATTTAATAAAGAAATAACTAAAATACACATTATTTATTGAAGAAATAACTAAAATACACAATATTTATTAGAAAAATAACAAAAAAACACTTTATTTAATAGAGAAATAACTAAAATACACATTATTTAATAAAGAAATAACAATAAAAAAACATATTATTTAATACAGAAATAACTAAAATACACATTTTTTTATAGAGAAATAACAAAAAAACACATTATTTAATAGAGAAATTACTAAAATACACATTATTTTTTGAAGAAATAACTAAAATACACAATTTTTAATAATGAAATAACAAAAAAAACACATTATTTAATAGAAAAATAACAAAAAAACACATTATTTAATAGAGAAATAACTAAAATACTCATTATTTATTGGAGAAATAACTAAAATACACATTATTTAATAGAGAAATAACTAAAATACACATTATTTAATAGAGAAATAACAAAAAAACACATTATTTAATAGAGAAATAACTAAAATACACATTATTGTTTGGAGAAATAACTGAAATACACATTATTTAATAAAGAAATAATTAAAATACACATTATTTAATAGAGAAATAACTAAAATACACATTATTTAATAGAGAAATAACAAAGAAACACATTATTTAATAGAGAAATAACAAAAAAACACTTTATATAATAGAGAAATAACAATAAAACACATTATTTAATAGAAAAATAACTAAAATACACATTATTTATTGTGGAAATAACTAAAATACACATTATTTAATAGAGAAATAACAAAAAACACATTATTTATTGGAGAATTAACTAAAATACACATTATTTAATAGAGAAATAACTAAAATACACATTATTTAATAGAGAAATAACAAAAAAACACATTATTTAATAGAGAAATAACTAAAATACACATTAATTAATAGAGAAATAACAAAAAACACATTATTTATTAGAGAAATAACTAAAATACACATTATTTATTGAAGATATAACTAAAATACACATTATTTAATAGAGAAATAACAAAAAAGCACATTATTTAATAAAGAAATAACTAAAATACACATTATTTAATAGAGAATTAACAAACAAACACATTATTTAATAGAGAAATAACTAAAATACACATTATTTATTGAAGAAATAACTAAAATGCACTATATTTAATAAAGAAATAATTAAACACACATTATTTAATATAGAAATAACACAAAAACACATTTTTTAATAGAGAAATAACTAAAATAAGCATTATTTAATAGAGAAATAACAAAAAAACACTTTATATAATAGAGAAATAACAATAAAACACATTATTTAATAGAAAAATAACTAAAATACACATTATTTATTGTGGAAATAACTAAAATACACATTATTTAATAGAGAAATAACAAAAAACACATTATTTATTGGAGAAATAACTAAAATACACATTATTTAATAGAGAAATAACTAAAATACACAATATTTTATAGAGAAATAACAAAAAAACACATTATTTAATAGAGAAATAACTAAAATACACCATAATTAATAGAGAAATAACAAAAAACACATTATTTATTAGAGAAATAACTAAAATACACATTATTTATTGAAAATATAACTAAAATACACATTATTTAATAGAGAAATAACTAAAATACACATTATTTAATAGAGAAATAACAAAAAAACACAATCTTTAATAGAAAAATAACTAAAATACACAATAGTTAATAGAGAAAAAACAAAAAAACACATTATTTAATAGAGAAATAAATAAAATACACTATATTTAAAAGAGAAAAAACAAAAAACACATTATTTAATAGAGAAATAACAAAAAACACATTATTTAATAGAGAAATAACTAAAATACACATTATTTATTGGAGAAATAACTAAAAGACACATTATTTAATAGAGAAATAACTAAAATACACATTATTTAATAAAGAAATAACAAAAAAACACATTATTTAATAAAAAAATAACTAAAATACACATTATTTATTGGAGAAATAACTAAAATACAAATTATTTAATAGAGAAATAACTAAAACACACATTATTTATTAGAGAAATAACTAAAATACACATTATTTAATAAAGAATTAACTAAAATACACATTATTTATAAGAGTAAAAACTAAAATACACATTATTTAAAAAAGAAATAACAAAAAAAACACATTATTTAAAAGAGAAATAGCTAAAATACACATTATTTATTAAAAAAATATCTAAAATACACATTATTTAATAGAGAAATAACAAAAAAACACATTTTTTAATAAAGAAATAACTTAAATACACATTATTTATTAGAGAAATAACTAAAATACACATTATTTAATAGAGAAATAACTAAAATACACATTATTTATTAGAGAAATAACTAAAATACACATTATTTAATAGAGAAATAACAAAAAAACAAATTATTTATTGGAGAAATAACTAAAATACACATTATTTAATTGAGAAATAACTAAAATACACATTATTTAATAGAGAAATAACTAAAATACACTTTATTTAATAAAGAAATAACAAAAAACACATTATTCAATAGAGAAATATCTAAAATACACATCATTTAATAAAAAAATAACAAAAACACATTATTTAATAAAAAAATAACTAAAATACACATTATTTATTGGAGAAATAACTAAAATGCACATTATTTAATAAAAAATTAATTAAATACACATTATTTAATAAAGAAATAACAAAAAAACACGTTATTTAATAGAGAAATAACTAAAATACACATTATTTATTGGAGAAATAACTAAAATACACATTATTTAATAGAGAAATAACTAAAGTACACATTATTTAATAGAGAAATAACAAAAAACACATTATTTAATAGGAAAATAACTGAAATACACATTATTTATTGAAGAAATAACTAAAATACACATTATTTAATAGAGAAATAACAAAGAAACACATTATTTAATAGAGAAATAACTTAAATACACATTATTTATTGGAGAAATAACTAAATTACACATTATTTAATAGAGAAATAACTAAAATACACATTATTTATTGGAGAAATAACTAAAATACACTATATTTAATAGAGAAATAACTAAAATACACATTATTTGATATAAAAATAAGAAAAAAACACATTATTTAATAAAGAAATAACAAAAAAACACATTATTTATTGGAGAAATAACTAAAATACACATTATTTAATAGAGAAATAACTATAATACACATTATTTAATAGAGAAATAACAAAAAACACATTATTTAATAAAAAAATAACTAAAATACACATTATTTATTGTGGAAATAACTAAAATACACATTATTTAATAAAGAAATAACAAAAAACACATTATTTATTGGATGAATAACTGAAATACACATTATTTAATAGAGAAATAACTAAAATACACATTATTTAATAGAGAATTAACAAAAAAACACATTATTTATTAGAGAAATAACTAAAATACACATTATTTATTGAAAATATAACTAAAATACACATTATTTAATAGAAAAATAACTAAAATACACATTATTTATTAGAGAAATAACAAAAAAACACAATATTTAATAGAAAAATAACTAAAATACACAATAGTTAATAGAGAAAAAACAAAAAAACACATTATTTAATAGAGAAATAAATAAAATACACTATATTTGAAAAAGAAAAAACAAAAAACACATTATTTAATAGAGAAATAACAAAAAACACATTATTTAATAGAGAAATAACTAAAATACACATTATTTATTGGAGAAATAACTAAAATACACACTATTTAATAGAGAAATAACTAAAATACACATTATATAATAAAGAAATAACAAAAAAAAACACATTATTTAATAGAGAAATAACTAAAATAAACATTATTTAATAAAGAAATAACAAAAAAACACATTATTTAATAAAAAAATAACTAAAATACACATTATTTATTGGAGAAATAACTAAAATACAAATTATTTAATAAAGAAATAACTAAAACACACATTATTTATTAGAGAAATAACTAAAATACACATTATTCAATAAAGAAATAACTAAAATACACATTATTTATAAGAGAAATAACTAAAATACACATTACTTAATAAAGAAATAACAAAAAAACACATTATTTAATAGAGAAATAGCTAAAATACAAATTATTTATTGGAGAAATAACTAAAATACACATTATTTAAAAGAGAAATAACAAAAAAACACATTTTTTTATAGAGAAATAACTTAAATACACATTATTTATTGGAGAAATAACTAAAATACACATTATTTAATAGAGAAATAACTAAAATACACATTATTTATTGGAGAAATAACTAAAATACACATTATTTAATAGAGAAATAACAAAAAACAAATTATTCATTGGAGAAATAACTTAAATGCACATTATTTAATTGAGAAGTAACTAAAATACACATTATTTAATAGAGAAATAACTAAAATACACTTTATTTAATAAAGAAATAACAAAAAACACATTATTTGATAGAGAAATATCTAAAATACACATCATTTAATAGAAAAATAACAAAAACACATTATTTAATAAAGAAATAACTTAAATACACATTATTTATTGGAAAAATAACTAAAATACACATTATTTAATAGAGAAATAACAAAAAAACACATTTTTTATTGAAAAACTAACTAAAATACACATTATTTAATAGAGAAATAACTAAAATACACATTATTTAATAAAGAAATAACAAAAAACACATTATTCAATAGAGAAATAACTAAAATACACAATATTTAATAAAAAAATAACAAAAAACACATTATTTAATAGAGAAATAACTAAAATACACATTATTTATTGGAGAAATAACTAAAATACACATTATTTAATAGAGAAATAACTAAAATACACATTATTTAATAAAGAAATAACAAAAAACACATTATTTAATAAAGAAATAACAAAAATACACTATATTTGATAGAGAAAAAACAAAAAACACATTATTTAATAGAGAAATAACAAAAATCACATTATTGAATAGAGAAATAACTAAAATACACATTATTTGTTGGATAAATAACTAAAATACACATTATTTAATAAAGAAATAACTAAAATACAACGTATTTATTAGAAAAATAACAAAAAAACACATTATTTATTAGAGAAATAACTAAAATACACATTATTTAATAAAGAAATAACAAAAAAACACATTATTCAATAAAGAAATAACTAAAATACATATTATTTATTGGAGAAATAACTAAAATACACATTATTTAATAGAGAATAAACAAAAAAACACATTATTTAATAGAGAAATAAATAAAACACACATTATTTATTAGAGAAATACTTAAAATACACAATATTTAATAGAGAAATAACTAAAATACACATTAAAGAAATAACAATAAAAAACACATTATTCAATAAAGAAATAACTAAAATACACATTATTTATTGGAGAAATAACTAAAATACACATTATTTAATAGAGAAATAACTAAAATACACATTATTTAATAAAGAAATAACAAAAAACACATTATTTAATAAAGAAATAACAAAAATACACTATATTTGATAGAGAAAAAACAAAAAACACATTATTTAATAGAGAAATAACAAAAAACACATTATTGAATAGAGAAATAACTAAAATACACATTATTTGTTGGATAAATAACTAAAATACACATTATTTAATAGAGAAATAACAAAAAAACACATTATTTAATAGAGAAATAACTTATATACACTTTATTTATTGGAGAAAAAACTAAAATACACATTATTTAATAGAGAAATAACTAAAATACACATTATTTATTGGAGAAATAACTAAAATACACATTATTTAATAGAGAAAAAATTCAAATACACATTATTTTATAAAGAAATAACAAAAAAACACATTATTTAATAGAGAAATAACTAAACTACAAATTATTTAATAGAGAAATAACAAAAAAACACATTATTTAATAGAGAATTAACTAAAATACACATTATTTAATAGAGAAATATAAAAAAAATTTTTATTATTTTATAGAGAAATAACTAAAATACACATTATTTGATGGAAAAATAACTAAAATACACATTATTTTAAAGAGAAATAAGAAAAAAACACATTATTTAATAGAAAAATAATTAAAATACACAATATTTAATAGAGAAAGAACAAAAAAACACATTATTTAATAGAGATATAAATAAAACACACATTATTTTTTGAGAAAATAACTAAAAACACATTATTTAATAGAGAAATAGTTAAAATACACAATATTTAATAAAGAAATAACAAAAAACACATTATTTAAAAGAGAAATAACTAAAAAACACATTATTCAATAGAGAAATAACTAAAATACACATTATTTAATAGAGATATAACTAAAATACAAATTATTTAATAGAGAAATAACAAAAAAACACATTACTTAATAGAGAAATAACTAAAATACACATTATTTATTGGAGAAATATCTGAAATACACATTATTTAATAAAGAAATAAATTAAATACACATTATTTAATAAAGAAATAACTAAAATACACATAATTTGATAGAGAAATAACAAAAAAACAAATTAGTTAATAAAAAAATAACTAAAATACACATTATTTATTGGAGAAATAACTTAAATACACATTATTTAATAGAGAAATAACAAAAAAACACATTATTTAATAGAGAAATAATTAAAATACACATTATTTATTGGAGAAATAACTAAAATACACATTATTTAATAGAGAAATAACTAAAATACACATTATTTAATAGAGAAATAACAAAAAACACATTATTTAATAGAGAAATAACTAAAATACACATTATTTAATAGAAAAATAACAAAAAATCACATTATTTAATATAGAAATAACTAAAATACACATTATTTATTGGAGAATAAACTAAAATACACACTTTTTAATAAAAAATAACTGAAATACACATTATTTAATAGAGAAATAACATAAAAGAAACACATTATTTAATAGAGAAATAACTAAAATACACATTATTTATTGGAGAAATAACTAAAATACACATTATTTAATAAAGAAATAACTAAAATACACATTATTTAATAGAGAAATAGCTAAAATACACATTAATTAATAAAGAAATAACTAAAATACACCTTATTTAATAGAGAAATAACTAAAAAACACATTATTTAATAGAGAAATAACAAAACAACACATTATTTAATAGAGAAATAACTAAAATACACATTATTTATTGGAGAAATAAATAAAATACACATTATTAAATAGAGAACCAACAAAAAATCACATTATTTAATAGAGAAATCACTAAAATACACCTTATTTATTGGAGAAATAACTAAAATACACATTATTTAATAGAGAAATAACTAAAATACAAATTATTTAATAGAGAAATATCAAATAAACACATTATTTAATAGAGAATTAACTAAAATACACATTATTTAATAGAGAAATATAAAAAAAAAACTTATTATTTTATAGAGAAATAACTAAAATACACATTATTTGATGGAAAAATAACTAAAATACACATTATATAATAAAAAAATAACTAAAATACACAATATTTAATAGAGAAATAACTAAAATACACAATATATAATAAAAAAATAACTAAAATACAAATTATTTATTAGAGAAATATCAAAAAAAACACATTATTTGCTAAAAAAATAACAAAAAAACACATTATTTAATAGAGAAATAAATAAATACACATTATTAATTGGAGAAATAAATAAAATACACATTATTTAATAAATAAATAACTAAAATACACATTATTTAATAGAAAAATAACAAAAAAACACATTATTTAATAGAGAATTAACTAAAATACACATTATTTTATAGAGAAATAACAAAAAACACATTATTTAGGAGAGAAATAACTAAAATACACATTATTTATTGGAGAAATAACTAAAATACACATTATAAAATAGAGAAATAATTAAAATACACATTATTTAATAGATAAATAACAAAAAAACAAATTATTTAATAGAGAAATAACTAAAATACACATTATTTAATAGAGAAATAACAAAAAAACACATTATTTAATAAAGAAATAACTAAAAGACACATTATTTATTGGAGAATGAACTGAAATGCACATTATTTTATAGAGAAATATCTAAAATACACATTATTAAATACAAAAATAACAAAAAACACATTATTTAATAGAGAAATAACTAAAATACACATTATTTATTGGAGAAATAACTAAAATACATAATAATTAATAAAGAAATAACTAAAATACACATTATTTAATAGAGAAATAACAAAAAAACACATTATTTAATAAAGAAATAACTAAAATACACATTATTCATTAAAGAAATAACTAAAATACACATTATTTAATAGAGAAATAACTAAAATACACATTATTTATTTGAGAAATAACTAAAATACACATTATTTATTAGAGAAATTATTAAAACACACATTATTTTATAAAGAAATAACTAAAATACACATTATCTAATAGAGAAATAACAAAAAACACATTATTTAATAGAGAAATAACTAAAATACACTTTATTTATTGGAGAAATAACTAAAATACACATTATTTAATAGAGAAAAAACTCAAATACACATTATTTTATAAAGAAATAACAAAAAAACAAATTAGTTAATAGAAAAATAACTAAAATACACATTATTTAATAGAGAAATAACTAAAATACACATTATTTAATAAAGAAATAACTAAAATACACATTTATTAATAGAGAAATAACAAAAAATCACATTATTTAATAAAGAAATAACTAAAATACACATTATTTAATAGAGAATAAACAAAAAAACACATTATTTAATAGAGAAATTAATAAAACACACATTATTTATTAGAGAAATAACTAAAATACACATTATTTAATAGAGAAATAACTAAAATGCACATTAAAGAAATAACAATAAAAAACACATTATTTAATAGAGAAATAACTAAAATACACATTATTTATTAGAGAAATAACTAAAAAATACACATTATTTGATAGAGAAATAACAAAAAAACACATTATTTAATAGAGAAATAACCTATATACACTTTATTTATTAGAGAAAAAACTAAAATACACATTATTTTAATAAAGAAATAACTAAAATACACATTATTTGTTGGAGAAATGACTAAAATACACATTATTTAATAGAGAAAAAACTCAAATACACATTATTTTATAAAGAAATAACAAAAAAACACATTATTTAATAGAGAAATAACTAAACTACAAATTATTTAGTAGAGAAATAACAAAAAAACACATTATTTAATAGAAAAATTACTAAAATACACATTATTTATTAGAGATATAACTAAAATACACATTATTTAATAGAGAAATAACAAAAAAACACATTATTTAAAAAATAAATAACTAAAATACAGATTTTTTATAGGAGAAATAACTAAAATACACATTATTTTAAAGAGAAATAAGAAAAAAACACATTATTTAATAGAAAAATAACTAAAATACACATTATATATTGGAGAAATAACTAAAAAAAATACACATTATTTAATAGAAAAATAACTAAAATACACATTAATTAATAGAGAAATAAAAAAAAAACACATTATTTAATAGAGAAATAACTAAAATACACAATATTTAATAGAGAAAGAACAAAAAAACACATTATTTAATAGAGATATAAATAAAACACACATTATTTTTTAAAAAAATAACTAAAATACACATTATTTAATAGAGAAATAGTTAAAATTCACATTAATTAATAAAGAAATAACAAAAAACACATTATTTAATAGAGAAATAACTAAAATACACATTATTTAATAGAGAAATAACTAAAATACACATTATTTAATAGAGAAATAACTAAAATACACATTATTTATTGGAGAAATTTCTGAAATACACATTATTTAATAAAGAAATAAATTAAATACACATTATTTAATAAAGAAATAACTAAAATACACATTATTTGATAGAGAAATAACAAAAAAACAAATTAGTTAATAGAAAAATAACTAAAATACACATTATTTATTGGAGAAATAACTAAAATACACATTATTTAATAGAGAAATAACAAAAAAACACATTATTTAATAGAGAAATAACTAAAATACACATTATTTATTGGAAAAATAACTAAAATACACATTATTTAAAAAAGAAATAACTAAAATACACATTATTTAATAGAGAAATAACAAAAAACACATTATTTAATAAAGAAATAACTAAAATACACATTATTTAATAGAAAAATAACAAAAAATCACATTATTTAATATAGAAATAACTAAAATACACATTATTTATTGGAGAAATAACTAAAATACACATTTTTTAATAAAAAATAACTAAAATACACATTATTTATTAGAGAAATAACATAAAAAAAACACATTATTTAATAGAGAAATAACTAAAATACACATTATCTATTGGAGAAATAACTAAAATACACATTATTTAATAAAGAAATAACTAAAATACACATTATTTAATAGAGAAATAACTAAAATACACATTATTTAATAAAGAAATAACTAAAATACACATTATTTAATAGAGAAATAACTAAAAAACACATTATTTAATAGAGAAATAACAAAACAACACATTATTTAATAGACAAATAACTAAAATACACATTATTTATTGCAGAAATAAATAAAATATACATTATTAAATAGAGAACTAACAAAAAATCACATTATTTAATAGAGAAATCACTAAAATACACATTATTTATTAGAGAAATAACTAAAATACACATTATTTAATAGAGAAGTAACTAAAATACAAATTATTTAATAAAGAATTAGCAAATAAACACATTATTTAATAGAGAAATAACTAAAATACACATTATTTCTTGGAGAAATAACTAAAATACACATTATTTAATAGAGAATAAACAAAAAAACACATTATTTAATAGAGAAATAAATAAAACACACATTATTTATTAGAGAAATAACTAAAATACACATTATTTAATAGAGAAATAACTAAAATGCACATTAAAGAAAGAACAATAAAAAACACATTATTTAATAAAGAAATAACTAAAATACACATTATTTATTAGAGAAATAACTAAAAAATACACATTATTTAATAGAAAAATAACAAAAAACACATTATTTAATAGAGAAATAACTTATATACACTTTATTTATTGGAGAAAAAACTAAAATACACATTATTTTAATAGAGAAATAACTAAAATACACATTATTTGTTGAAGAAATAACTAAAATACACATTATTTAATAGAGAAAAAACTCAAATACACAATATTTTATAAAAAAATAACAAAAAAACACATTATTTAATAGAGAAATAACTAAACTACAAATTATTTAGTAGAGAAATAACAAAAAAACACATTATTTAATAGAGAAATTACTAAATTACACATTATTTATTAGAGATATAACTAAAATACACATTATTTAATAGAGAAATAACAAAAAAACACATTATTTAAAAAATAAATAACTAAAATACAGATTATTTATAGGAGAAATAACTAAAATACACATTATTTTAAAGAGAAATAAAAAAAACACATTATTTTATAAAGAAATAACTAAAATACACAATATTTAATAGACAAAGAACAAAAAAACACATTATTTAATAGAGATATAAATAAAACACACATTATTTTTTGAAAAAATAACTAAAATACACATTATTTAATAGAGAAATAGTTGAAATTCACATTATTTAATAAAGAAATAACAAAAAACACATTATTTAATAGAGAAATAACTAAAATACACATTAATTAATAGAGAAATAACAAAAAAACACATTATTTAATAAAGAAATAACTAAAATACACAATATTTAATAGAGAAAGAACAAAAAAACACATTATTTAATAGAGATATAAATAAAACACACATTATTTTTTGAAAAAATAACTAAAATACACATTATTTAATAGAGAAATAGTTGAAATTCACATTATTTAATAAAGAAATAACAAAAAACACATTATTTAATAGAGAAATAACTAAAATACACATTATTTGATAGAGAAATAACTAAAAAACACATTATTTATAAGAGATATAACTAAAATACAAATTATTTAATAGAGAAATAACAAAAAAACACATTACTTAATAGAGAAATAACTAAAATACACATTATTTATTGGAGAAATATCTGAAATACAAATTATTTAATAAAGAAATAACTAAAATACACATTATTTGATAGAGAAATAACAAAAAAACAAATTAGTTAACAGAAAAATAACTAAAACACACATTATTTATTGGAGAAATAACTAAAATACACATTATTTAATAGAGAAATAACAAAAAAACACATTATTTAATAGAGAAATAACTAAAATACACATTATTTATTGGAGAAATAACTAAAATACACATTATTTAATAAAGAAATAACTAAAATACACATTATTTAATAGAGAAATAACAAAAAACACATTATTTAATAAAGAAATAACTAAAATACACATTATTTAATAAAAAAATAACAAAAAATTACATTATTTAATATAGAAATAACTAAAATACACATTATTTATTGGAGAAATAACTAAAATACACATTTTTTAATAAAAAATAACTAAAATACACATTATTTAATAAAGAAATAACATAAAAAAACACATTTTTTAATAGAGAAATAACTAAAATACACATTATCTATTGGAGAAATAACTAAAATACACATTATTTAATAAAGAAATAACTAAAATACACATTATTTAATAGAGAAATAACTAAAATACACATTATTTAATAAAGAAATAACTAAAATACACATTATTTAATAAAGAAAAAACTAAAAAACACATTATTTAATAGAGAAATAACAAAACAACACATTATTTAATAGAGAAATAACTAAAATACACATTATTTATTGGAGAAAAAAATAAAATATACATTATTAAATAGAGAACTAACAAAAAATCACATTATTTAATAGAGAAATCACTAAAATACACATTATTTATTAGAGAAATAACTAAAGTACACATTATTTAATAGAGAAATAACTAAAATACAAATTATTTAATAAAGAAATAACAAATAAACACATTATTTAATAGAGAAATAACTAAAATACACATTATTTCTTAGAGAAATAACTAAAATACACATTATTTAATAGAGAAATATAAAAAAAAAACACATTATTTTATAGAGAAATAACTAAAATACACATTATTTAATGGAGAAATAACTAAAATACACATTATATAATAAAAAAATAACTGAAATACACATTATTTAATAGAGAAATAACTAAAATACACATTATTTAATAGAGAAATAAGAAAAAAACATATTATTTAATAAAAAAATTACTAAAATACACATTATTTATTGGAGAAATAAATAAAAAACACATTATTTAATAAATAACTAACTAAAATACACATTATATAATAAAAAATAACAAAAAAACAAAAAAACAAAAAAACACATTATTTAATAGAAAAATAACAAAAATACACATTATTTATTAAAGAAATAACTAAAATACAAATTATTTATTAGAGAAATAACATAAAAACACATTATTTAGGAGAGAAATAACTAAAATACACATTATTTATTGGAGCAATAACTAAAATACACATTATAAAATAGAGAAATAACTAAAATACACATTATTTAATAGATAAATAACTAAAATACACATTATTTATTGGAGCAATAACTAAAATACACATTATAAAATAGAGAAATAACTAAAATACACATTATTTAATAGATAAATAACAAAAAAACAAATTATTTAATAAAGAAATAACTAAAATACACATTATTTAATAGAGAAATAACAAAAAAACACATTATTTAATAAAGAAATAACTAAAAGACACATTATTTATTGGAGAATGAACTGAAATGCACATTATTTAATAGAGAAATAACTAAAATACACATTATTTAATTAAAAAATAACAAAAAAACACATTATTTAATAGAGAAATAACTAAAAAACACATTATTTATTGGAGAAATAACTAAAATACATATTAATTAAAAAAGAAATAACTAAAATACACATTATTTAATAGAGAAATAACAAAAAAACACATTATTTAATAGAGAAATAACTAATATACACATTATTTATTGAAGAAATAACTAAAATACACATTATTTAATAGAGAAATAACTAAATTACACATTATTTATTAGAAAAATAACTAAAATACACATTATTTATTAGAGAAATAATTAAAACACACATTATTTTATAAAGAAATAACTAAAATACACATTATTTAATAAAGAAATAACAAAAAATTACATTATTTAATAGAAAAATAACTAAAATACACATTATTTATTGGAGAAATAACTAAAATACACATTATTTAATAGAGAAATAACAAAAAAAAACACTTTATTTAATAGAGAAATAACTAAAATACACATTATTTATTGGAGAAATAACAAAAAACACATCATTTAATAAAGAAATTAATAAAACACACATTATTTAATGGAGAAATAACTAAAATACATATTATTTAATAGAGAAATAACTAAAATACACATTAAAGAAATAACAAAAAAACACATCATTTAATAGAGAAATAACTAAATTACACATTATTTATTGGAGAAATAACTAAAATACACTTTATCTAATAGAGAAATAACAAAAAAACACATTATTTAATAGAGAAATAACTTAATACACATTATTTATTGGAGAAATAACTAAAATACACATTATTTAATAGAGAAATAACTAAAATACACATTATTTATTGGAGAAATAACTAAAATACACATTATTTAATAGAGAAATAACTAAAATACACATTATTTAATAAAGAAATAACTAAAATACACATTATTTAATAGAGAAATAACAAAAAATCACATTATTTAATAGAGAAATAACTAAAATACACATTATTTAATAGAGAATAAACAAAAAAACACATTATTTAGTAGAGAAATAAATAAAACACACATTATTTATTAGAGAAATAACTAAAATACACATTATTTAATAGAGAAATAACTAAAATGCACATTAAAGAAATAACAAAAAAAAACACATTATTTAATAGAGAAATAACTAAAATACACATTATTTATTAGAGAAATAACTAAAAACTACACATTATTTAATAGAGAAATAACAAAAAAACTCATTATTTAATAGAGAAATAACTTATATACACTTTATTTATTGGAGAAAAAACTAAAATACACATTATTTTAATAGAGAAATAAAAGTACACATTATTTATTAAAGAAATAACTAAAATACACATTATTTAATAGAGAAAAAACTCAAATACACATTATTTTATGAAGAAATAACAAAAAAAACACATTATTTAATAGAGAAATAACTAAACTACAAATTATTTAGTAGAGAAATAACAAAAAAACACATTATTTAATAGAGAAATTACTAAAATACACATTATTTATTAGAGATATAACTAAAATACACATTATTTAATAGAGAAATAACAAAAAAACACATTATTTAAAAAATATATAACTAAAATACAGATTATTTATAGGAGAAATAACTAAAATACACATTATTTTAAAGAGAAATAAGAAAAAAACACATTATTTATTAGAAAAATAACTAAAATACTCATTATTTATTGGAGAAATAACTAAAATACACATTATTTAATAGAGAAATAACTTATATACACATTAATTAATAGAGAAATAACAAAAAAAAAACACATTATTTAATAGAGAAATAACTAAAATACACAATATTTAATAGAGAATGAACAAAAAAACACATTATTTAATAGAGATATAAATAAAACACACATTATTTTTTGGAAAAATAACTAAAATACACATTATTTAATAGAGAAATAGTTAAAATACACATTATTTAATAAAGAAATAACAAAAAACACATTATTTAATAGAGAAATAACTAAAATACACATTATTTAATAGAGAAATAACTAAAATACACATTATTTAATAGAGATATATCTAAAATACACATTATTTATTGGAGAAATATCTGAAATACACATTATTTAATAAAGATATAAATTAAATACACATTATTTAATAAAGAAATAACTAAAATACACATTATTTGATAGAGAAATAACAAAAAAACAAATTAGTTAAAAGAAAAATAACTAAAATACACATTATTTATTAAAGAAATAACTAAAATACACATTATTTAATAGAGAAATAACAAAAAAACACATTATTTAATAGAGAAATAACTAAAATACACATTATTTATTGGAGAAATAACTAAAATACACAATATTTAATAAAGAAATAACTAAAATACACATTATTTAATAGAGAAATAACAAAAAAACACATTATTTAATAGAGAAATAACTAAAATACACATTATTTAATAGAGAAATAACAAAAAAATCACATTATTTAATACAGAATTAACTGAAATCCCCTTTTTTTATTGGAGAAATAACTAAAATACACATTTTTTAACAAAAAATAACTAAAATACACTATATTTAATAGAGAAATAACATAAAAGAAACACATTATTTAATAGAGAAATAACTAAAATACACATTATTTATTGGAGAAATAACTAAAATACACATTATTTAATAAAGAAATAACTAAAATACACATTATTTAATAGAGAAATAACTAAAATACACATCATTTAAAAAAGAAATAACTAAAATACACATTATTTAATAAAGAAATAACTAAAAAACACATTATTTAATAGAGAAATAACAAAACAACACATTATTTAATAAAGAAATAACTAAAATACACATTATTTATTGGAGAAATAACTAAAATTCACATTATTAAATAGAGAACTAACAAAAAATCACATTATTTAATAGAGAAATCACTAAAATACACATTATTTATTGGAGAAATAACTAAAATACACATTATTTAATAGAGAAATAACTAAAATACAAACTATTTAATAAAGAAATAACAAATAAGCACATTATTTAATATAGAAATAACTAAAATACACATTATTTCTTAGAGAAATAACTAAAATACACATTATTTAATAGAGAAATATAAAAAAAAAACACATTATTTTATAGAGAAATATCTAAAATACACATTATTTAATGGAGAAATAACTAAAATACACATTATATAATAAAAAAATAACTAAAATACACATTATTTAATAGAGAAATAACTAAAATACACATTATTTAAAAGAGAAATAAGAAAAAAACACATTATTTAATAAAAAAATAACTAAAATACACATTATTTAATAGAGAAATAACAAAAATACACATTATATAAAAAAGAAATAACTAAAATACAAATTATTTAATAGAGAAATAACAAAAAAAACACATTATTTAATAAAGAAATAACTAAAATACACTTTATTAAATAGAGAAATAACTAAAAAACACATTTTTTAATAGAGAAATAACAAAACAACACATTATTTAATAGAGAAATAACTAAAATACACATTATTTATTGGAGAAATAAATAAAATATACATTATTAAATAGAGAACTAACAAAAAATCACATTATTTTATAAAGAAATCGCTAAAATACACATTATTTATTATAGAAATAACTAAAATACACATTATTTAATAGAGAAATAACTAAAATACAAATTATTTAATAAAGAAATAACAAATAAACACATTATTTAATAGAGAAATAACTAAAATACACATTATTTCTTAGAGAAATAACTAAAATACACATTATTTAATAGAGAAATATAAAAAAAAACACATTATTTTATAGAGAAATAACTAAAATACACATTATTTAATGGAGAAATAACTAAAATACACATTATATAATAAAAAAATAACTAAAATACACATTATTTAATAGAGAAATAACTAAAATACACATTATTTAATAGAGAAATAAGAAAAAAACACATTATTTAATAAAAAAATAACTAAAATACACATTATTTATTGGAGAAATAAACAAAAACACATTATTTAATAAATAACTAACTAAAATACACATTATTTAATAAAAAACTAACAAAAAAACACATTATTTAATAGAAAAATAACAAAAATACACATTATTTATTAAAGAAATAACTAAAATACACATTATTTAATAGAGAAATAACATAAAAACACATTATTAAGGAGAGAAATAAATAAAATATACATTATTTATTGGAGCAATAAATAAAATACACATTATAAAATAGAGAAATAACTAAAATACACATTATTTAATAGATAAATAACTAAAATACACATTATTTATTGGAGCAATAACTAAAATACACATTATAAAATAGAGAAATAACTAAAATACACATTATTTAATAGATAAATAACAAAAAAACAAATTATTTAATAGAGAAATAACTAAAATACACATTATTTAATAGAGAAATAACAAAAAAACACATTATTTAATAAAGAAATAACTAAAAGACACATTATTTATTGGAGAATGAACTGAAATGCACATTATTTAATAGAGAAATAACTAAAATACACATTATTTAATTAAAAAATAACAAAAAAACACATTATTTAATAGAGAAATAACTAAAAAACACATTATTTATTGGAGAAATAACTAAAATACATATAAATTAAAAAAGAAATAACTAAAATACACATTATTTAATAGAGAAATAACAAAAAAACACATTATTTAATAGAGAAATAACTAAAATACACATTATTTATTGAAGAAATAACTAAAATACACATTATTTAATAGAGAAATAACTAAATTACACATTATTTATTAAAGAAATAACTAAAATACACATTATTTATTAGAGAAATAATTAAAACACACCTTATTTTATAAAGAAATAACTAAAATACACATTATTTAATAAAGAAATAACAAAAAATTACATTATTTAATAGAAAAATAACTAAAATACACATTATTTATTGGAGAAATAACTAAAATACACATTATTTAATAGAGAAATAACAAAAAAAACACTTTATTTAATAGAGAAATAACTAAAATACACATTATTTATTGGAGAAATAACAAAAAACACATCATTTAATAAAGAAATTAATAAAACACACATTATTTAATGGAGAAATAACTAAAATACACATTATTTAATAGAGAAATAACTAAAATACACATTAAAGAAATAACAAAAAAACACATTATTTAATAGAGAAATAACTAAATTACACATTATTTATTGGAGAAATAACTAAAATACACATTATCTAATAGAGAAATAACAAAAAAACACATTATTTAATAGAGAAATAACTTAATACACATTATTTATTGGAGAAATAACTAAAATACACATTATTTAATAGAGAAATAACTAAAATACACATTATTTATTGGAGAAATAACTAAAATACACATTATTTAATAGAAAAATAACTAAAATACACATTATTTAATAAAGAAATAACTAAAATACACATTATTTAGTAGAGAAATAACAAAAAATCACATTATTTAATAGAGAAATAACTAAAATACACATTATTTAATAGAGAATAAACAAAAAAACACATTATTTAGTAGAGAAATAAATAAAACACACATTATTTATTAGAGAAATAACTAAAATACACATTATTTAATAGAGAAATAACTAAAATGCACATTAAAGAAATAACAAAAAAAAACACATTATTTAATAGAGAAATAACTAAAATACACATTATTTATTAGAGAAATAACTAAAAAATACACATTATTTAATAGAGAAATAACAAAAAAACTCAGTATTTAATAGAGAAATAACTTATATACACTTTAGTTATTAGAGAAAAAACTAAAATACACATTATTTTAATAGAGAAATAAAAGTACACATTATTTATTAAAGAAATAACTAAAATACACATTATTTAATATAGAAAAAACTCAAATACACATTATTTTATAAAGAAATAACAAAAAAACACATTATTTAATAGAGAAATAACCTATATACACTTTATTTATTAGAGAAAAAACTAAAATACACATTATTTTAATAAAGAAATAACTAAAATACACATTATTTGTTGGAGAAATAACTAAAATACACATTATTTAATAGAGAAAAAACTCAAATACACATTATTTTATAAAGAAATAACAAAAAAACACATTATTTAATAGAGAAATAACTAAACTACAAATTATTTAGTAGAGAAATAACAAAAAAACACATTATTTAATAGAGAAATTACTAAAATACACATTATTTATTAGAGATATAACTAAAATACACATTATTTAATAGAGAAATAACAAAAAAACACATTATTTAAAAAATAAATAACTAAAATACAGATTATTTATAGGAGAAATAACTAAAATACACATTATTTTAAAGAGAAATAAGAAAAAAACACATTATTTAATAGAAAAATAACTAAAATACACATTATTTATTGGAGAAATAACTAAAAAAAATACACATTATTTAATAGAGAAATAACTAAAATACACATTAATTAATAGAGAAATAAAAAAAAAACACATTATTTAATAGAGAAATAACTAAAATACACATTATTTATTGGAGAAATTTCTGAAATACACATTATTTAATAAAGAAATAAATTAAATACACATTATTTAATAAAGAAATAACTAAAATACACATTATTTGATAGAGAAATAACAAAAAAACAAATTAGTTAATAGAAAAATAACTAAAATACACATTATTTATTGGAGAAATAACTAAAATACACATTATTTAATAGAGAAATAACAAAAAAACACATTATTTAATAGAGAAATAACTAAAATACACATTATTTATTGGAAAAATAACTAAAATACACATTATTTAATAAAGAAATAACTAAAATACACATTATTTAATAGAGAAATAACAAAAAACACATTATTTAATAAAGAAATAACTAAAATACACATTATTTAATAGAAAAATAACAAAAAATCACATTATTTAATATAGAAATAACTAAAATACACATTATTTATTGGAGAAATAACTAAAATACACATTTTTTAATAAAAAATAACTAAAATACACATTATTTAATAGAGAAATAACATAAAAAAAACACATTATTTAATAGAGAAATAACTAAAATACACATTATCTATTGGAGAAATAACTAAAATACACTATATTTAATAAAGAAATAACTAAAATACACATTATTTAATAGAGAAATAACTAAAATACACATTATTTAATAAAGAAATAACTAAAATACACATTATTTAATAAAGAAATAACTAAAAAACACATTATTTAATAGAGAAATAACAAAACAACACATTATTTAATAGACAAATAACTAAAATACACATTATTTATTGCAGAAATAAATAAAATATACATTATTAAATAGAGAACTAACAAAAAATCACATTATTTAATAGAGAAATCACTAAAATACACATTATTTATTAGAGAAATAACTAAAATACACATTATTTAATAGAGAAGTAACTAAAATACAAATTAATTAATAAAGAAATAACAAATAAACACATTATTTAATAGAGAAATAACTAAAATACACATTATTTCTTGGAGAAATAACTAAAATACACATTATTTAATAGAGAATAAACAAAAAAACACATTATTTAATAGAGAAATAAATAAAACACACATTATTTATTAGAGAAATAACTAAAATACACATTATTTAATAGAGAAATAACTAAAATGCACATTAAAGAAATAACAATAAAAAACACATTATTTAATAAAGAAATAACTAAAATACACATTATTTATTAGAGAAATAACTAAAAAATACACATTATTTAATAGAGAAATAACAAAAAACACATTATTTAATAGAGAAATAACTTATATACACTTTATTTATTGGAGAAAAAACTAAAATACACACTATTTTAATAGAGAAATAACTAAAATACACATTATTTGTTGAAGAAATAACTAAAATACACATTATTTAATAGAGAAAAAACTCAAATACACATTATTTTATAAAAAAATAACAAAAAAACACATTATTTAATAGAGAAATAACTAAACTACAAATTATTTAGTAGAGAAATAACAAAAAAACACATAATTTAATAGAGAAATTACTAAATTACACATAATTTATTAGAGATATAACTAAAATACACATTATTTAATAGAGAAATAACAAAAAAACACATTATTTAAAAAATAAATAACTAAAATACAGATTATTTATAGGAGAAATAACTAAAATACACATTATTTTAAAGAAAAATAAAAAAAAAACACATTATTTAATAAAGAAATAACTAAAATACACAATATTTAATAGAGAAAGAACAAAAAAACACATTATTTAATAGAGATATAAATAAAACACACATTATTTTTTGAAAAAATAACTAAAATACACATTATTTAATAGAGAAATAGTTGAAATTCACATTATTTGATAAAGAAATAACAAAAAACACATTATTTAATAGAGAAATAACTAAAATACACATTAATTAATAGAGAAATAACAAAAAAACACATTATTTAATAAAGAAATAACTAAAATACACAATATTTAATAGAGAAAGAACAAAAAAACACATTATTTAATAGAGATATAAATAAAACACACATTATTTTTTGAAAAAATAACTAAAATACACATTATTTAATAGAGAAATAGTTGAAATTCACATTATTTAATAAAGAAATAACAAAAAACACATTATTTAATAGAGAAATAAATAAAATACACATTATTTGATAGAGAAATAACTAAAAAACACATTATTTAATAGAGTTATAACTAAAATACAAATTATTTAATAAAGAAATAACAAAAAAACACATTATTTAATAGAGAAATAACTAAAATACACATTATTTATTGGAGAAATATCTGAAATACAAATGATTTAATAAAGAAATAACTAAAATACACATTATTTGATAGAGAAATAACAAAAAAACAAATTAGTTAACAGAAAAATAACTAAAACACACATTATTTATTGGAGAAATAACTAAAATACACATTATTTAATAGAGAAATAACAAAAAAACACATTATTTAAAAGAGAAATAACTAAAATACACATTATTTAATAGAGAAATAACAAAAAACACATTATTTAATAAAGAAATAACTAAAATACACATTATTTAATAAAAAAATAACAAAAAATTACATTATTTAATATAGAAATAACTAAAATACACATTATTTATTGGAGAAATAACTAAAATACACATTTTTTAATAAAAAATAACTAAAATACACATTATTTAATAAAGAAATAACATAAAAAAAACACATTATTTAATAGAGAAATAACTAAAATACACATTATCTATTGGAGAAATAACTAAAATACACATTATTTAATAAAGAAATAAATAAAATACACATTATTTAATAGAGAAATAACTAAAATACACATTATTTAATAGAGAAATAACAAAAAACACATTATTTAATAAAGAAATAACTAAAATACACATTATTTAATAGAAAAATAACAAAAAATCACATTATTTAATATAGAAATAACTAAAATACACATTATTTATTGGAGAAATAACTAAAATACACATTTTTTAATAAAAAATAACTAAAATACACATTATTTAATAGAGAAATAACATAAAAAAAACACATTATTTAATAGAGAAATAACTAAAATACACATTATCTATTGGAGAAATAACTAAAATACACTATATTTAATAAAGAAATAACTAAAATACACATTATTTAATAGAGAAATAACTAAAATACACATTATTTAATAAAGAAATAACTAAAATACACATTATTTAATAAAGAAATAACTAAAAAACACATTATTTAATAGAGAAATAACAAAACAACACATTATTTAATAGACAAATAACTAAAATACACATTATTTATTGCAGAAATAAATAAAATATACATTATTAAATAGAGAACTAACAAAAAATCACATTATTTAATAGAGAAATCACTAAAATACACATTATTTATTAGAGAAATAACTAAAATACACATTATTTAATAGAGAAGTAACTAAAATACAAATTATTTAATAAAGAAATAACAAATAAACACATTATTTAATAGAGAAATAACTAAAATACACATTATTTCTTGGAGAAATAACTAAAATACACATTATTTAATAGAGAATAAACAAAAAAACACATTATTTAATAGAGAAATAAATAAAACACACATTATTTATTAGAGAAATAACTAAAATACACATTATTTAATAGAGAAATAACTAAAATGCACATTAAAGAAATAACAATAAAAAACACATTATTTAATAAAGAAATAACTAAAATACACATTATTTATTAGAGAAATAACTAAAAAATACACATTATTTAATAGAGAAGTAACAAAAAACACATTATTTAATAGAGAAATAACTTATATACACTTTATTTATTGGAGAAAAAACTAAAATACACACTATTTTAATAGAGAAATAACTAAAATACACATTATTTGTTGAAGAAATAACTAAAATACACATTATTTAATAGAGAAAAAACTCAAATACACATTATTTTATAAAGAAATAACAAAAAAACACATTATTTAATAGAGAAATAACTAAACTACAAATTATTTAGTAGAGAAATAACAAAAAAACACATTATTTAATAGAGAAATTACTAAATTACACATAATTTATTAGAGATATAACTAAAATACACATTATTTAATAGAGAAATAACAAAAAAACACATTATTTAAAAAATAAATAACTAAAATACAGATTATTTATAGGAGAAATAACTAAAATACACATTATTTTAAAGAGAAATAAAAAAAAACACATTATTTAATAAAGAAATAACTAAAATACACAATATTTAATAGAGAAAGAACAAAAAAACACATTATTTAATAGAGATATAAATAAAACACACATTATTTTTTGAAAAAATAACTAAAATACACATTATTTAATAGAGAAATAGTTGAAATTCACATTATTTAATAAAGAAATAACAAAAAACACATTATTTAATAGAGAAATAACTAAAATACACATTAATTAATAGAGAAATAACAAAAAAACACATTATTTAATAAAGAAATAACTAAAATACACAATATTTAATAGAGAAAGAACAAAAAAACACATTATTTAATAGAGATATAAATAAAACACACATTATTTTTTGAAAAAATAACTAAAATACACATTATTTAATAGAGAAATAGTTGAAATTCACATTATTTAATAAAGAAATAACAAAAAACACATTACTTAATAGAGAAATAACTAAAATACACATTATTTGATAGAGAAATAACTAAAAAACACATTATTTAATAGAGATATAACTAAAATACAAATTATTTAATAAAGAAATAACAAAAAAACACATTATTTAATAGAGAAATAACTAAAATACACATTATTTATTGGAGAAATATCTGAAATACAAATTATTTAATAAAGAAATAACTAAAATACACATTATTTGATAGAGAAATAACAAAAAAACAAATTAGTTAACAGAAAAATAACTAAAACACACATTATTTATTGGAGAAATAACTAAAATACACATTATTTAATAGAGAAATAACAAAAAAACACATTATTTAATAGAGAAATAACTAAAATACACATTATTTAATAGAGAAATAACAAAAAACACATTATTTAATAAAGAAATAACTAAAATACACATTATTTAATAAAAAAATAACAAAAAATTACATTATTTAATATAGAAATAACTAAAATACACATTATTTATTGGAGCAATAACTAAAATACACATTATAAAATAGAGAAATAACTAAAATACACATTATTTAATAGATAAATAACTAAAATACACATTATTTATTGGAGCAATAACTAAAATACACATTATAAAATAGAGAAATAACTAAAATACACATTATTTGATAGAGAAATAACAAAAAAACAAATTAGTTAACAGAAAAATAACTAAAACACACATTATTTATTGGAGAAATAACTAAAATACACATTATTTAATAGAGAAATAACAAAAAAACACATTATTTAATAGAGAAATAACTAAAATACACATTATTTATTGGAGAAATAACTAAAATACACATTATTTAATAAAGAAATAACTAAAATACACATTATTTAATAGAGAAATAACAAAAAACACATTATTTAATAAAGAAATAACTAAAATACACATTATTTAATAAAAAAATAACAAAAAATTACATTATTTAATATAGAAATAACTAAAATACACATTATTTATTGGAGAAATAACTAAAATACACATTTTTTTATAAAAAATAACTAAAATACACATTATTTAATAAAGAAATAACATAAAAAAAACACATTTTTTAATAGAGAAATAACTAAAATACACATTATCTATTGGAGAAATAACTAAAATACACATTATTTAATAAAGAAATAACTAAAATACACATTATTTAATAGAGAAATAACTAAAATACACATTATTTAATAAAGAAATAACTAAAATACACATTATTTAATAAAGAAAAAACTAAAAAACACATTATTTAATAGAGAAATAACAAAACAACACATTATTTAATAGAGAAATAACTAAAATACACATTATTTATTGGAGAAAAAAATAAAATATACATTATTAAATAGAGAACTAACAAAAAATCACATTATTTAATAGAGAAATCACTAAAATACACATTATTTTTAGAGAAATAACTAAAGTACACATTATTTAATAGAGAAATAACTAAAATACAAATTATTTAATAAAGAAATAACAAATAAACACATTATTTAATAGAGAAATAACTAAAATACACATTATTTCTTAGAGAAATAACAAAAATACACATTATTTAATAGAGAAATATAAAAAAAAAACACATTATTTTATAGAGAAATAACTAAAATACACATTATTTAATGGAGAAATAACTAAAATACACATTATATAATAAAAAAATAACTGAAATACACATTATTTAATAGAGAAATAACTAAAATACACATTATTTAATAGAGAAATAAGAAAAAAACATATTATTTAATAAAAAAATTACTAAAATACACATTATTTATTGGAGAAATAAATAAAAAACACATTATTTAATAAATAACTAACTAAAATACACATTATTTAATAAAAAATAACAAAAAAACAAAAAAACAAAAAAACACATTATTTAATAGAAAAATAACAAAAATACACATTATTTATTAAAGAAATAACTAAAATACAAATTATTTATTAGAGAAATAACATAAAAACACATTATTTAGGAGAGAAATAACTAAAATACACATTATTTATTGGAGCAATAACTAAAATACACATTATAAAATAGAGAAATAACTAAAATACACATTATTTAATAGATAAATAACTAAAATACACATTATTTATTGGAGCAATAACTAAAATACACATTATAAAATAGAGAAATAACTAAAATACACATTATTTAATAGATAAATAACAAAAAAACAAATTATTTAATAAAGAAATAACTAAAATACACATTATTTAATAGAGAAATAACAAAAAAACACATTATTTAATAAAGAAATAACTAAAAGACACATTATTTATTGGAGAATGAACTGAAATGCACATTATTTAATGGAGAAATAACTAAAATACACATTATTTAATTAAAAAATAACAAAAAAACACATTATTTAATAGAGAAATAACTAAAAAACACATTATTTATTGGAGAAATAACTAAAATACATATTAATTAAAAAAGAAATAACTAAAATACACATTATTTAATAGAGAAATAACAAAAAGACACATTATTTAATAGAGAAATAACTAATATACACATTATTTATTGAAGAAATAACTAAAATACACATTATTTAATAGAGAAATAACTAAATTACACATTATTTATTAGAGAAATAACTAAAATACACATTATTTATTAGAGAAATAATTAAAACACACATTATTTTATAAAGAAATAACTAAAATACACATTATTTAATAAAGAAATAACAAAAAATTACATTATTTAATAGAAAAATAACTAAAATACACATTATTTATTGGAGAAATAACTAAAATACACATTATTTAATAGAGAAATAACAAAAAAAAACACTTTATTTATTAGAGAAATAACTAAAATACACATTATTTATTGGAGAAATAACAAAAAACACATCATTTAATAAAGAAATTAATAAAACACACATTATTTAATGGAGAAATAACTAAAATACATATTATTTAATAGAGAAATAACTAAAATACACATTAAAGAAATAACAAAAAAACACATCATTTAATAGAGAAATAACTAAATTACACATTATTTATTGGAGAAATAACTAAAATACACTTTATCTAATAGAGAAATAACAAAAAAACACATTATTTAATAGAGAAATAACTTAATACACATTATTTATTGGAGAAATAACTAAAATACACATTATTTAATAGAGAAATAACTAAAATACACATTATTTATTGGAAAAATAACTAAAATACACATTATTTAATAGAGAAATAACTAAAATACACATTATTTAATAAAGAAATAACTAAAATACACATTATTTAATAGAGAAATAACAAAAAATCACATTATTTAATAGAGAAATAACTAAAATACACATTATTTAATAGAGAATAAACAAAAAAACACATTATTTAGTAGAGAAATAAATAAAACACACATTATTTATTAGAGAAATAACTAAAATACACATTATTTAATAGAGAAATAACTAAAATGCACATTAAAGAAATAACAAAAAAAAACACATTATTTAATAGAGAAATAACTAAAATACACATTATTTATTAGAGAAATAACTAAAAACTACACATTATTTAATAGAGAAATAACAAAAAAACTCATTATTTAATAGAGAAATAACTTATATACACTTTATTTATTGGAGAAAAAACTAAAATACACATTATTTTAATAGAGAAATAAAAGTACACATTATTTATTAAAGAAATAACTAAAATACACATTATTTAATAGAGAAAAAACTCAAATACACATTATTTTATGAAGAAATAACAAAAAAAACACATTATTTAATAGAGAAATAACTAAACTACAAATTATTTAGTAGAGAAATAACAAAAAAACACATTATTTAATAGAGAAATTACTAAAATACACATTATTTATTAGAGATATAACTAAAATACACATTATTTAATAGAGAAATAACAAAAAAACACATTATTTAAAAAATATATAACTAAAATACAGATTATTTATAGGAGAAATAACTAAAATACACATTATTTTAAAGAGAAATAAGAAAAAAACACATTATTTATTAGAAAAATAACTAAAATACTCAATATTTATTGGAGAAATAACTAAAATACACATTATTTAATAGAGAAATAACTTATATACACATTAATTAATAGAGAAATAACAAAAAAAAAACACATTATTTAATAGAGAAATAACTAAAATACACAATATTTAATAGAGAATGAACAAAAAAACACATTATTTAATAGAGATATAAATAAAACACACATTATTTTTTGGAAAAATAACTAAAATACACATTATTTAATAGAGAAATAGTTAAAATACACATTATTTAATAAAGAAATAACAAAAAACACATTATTTAATAGAGAAATAACTAAAATACACATTATTTAATAGAGAAATAACTAAAATACACATTATTTAATAGAGATATATCTAAAATACACATTATTTATTGGAGAAATATCTGAAATACACATTATTTAATAAAGATATAAATTAAATACACATTATTTAATAAAGAAATAACTAAAATACACATTATTTGATAGAGAAATAACAAAAAAACAAATTAGTTAAAAGAAAAATAACTAAAATACACATTATTTATTAAAGAAATAACTAAAATACACATTATTTAATAGAGAAATAACAAAAAAACACATTATTTAATAGAGAAATAAATAAAATACACATTATTTATTGGAGAAATAACTAAAATACACAATATTTAATAAAGAAATAACTAAAATACACATTATTTAATAGAGAAATAACAAAAAAACACATTATTTAATAGAGAAATAACTAAAATACACATTATTTAATAGAGAAATAACAAAAAAATCACATTATTTAATACAGAATTAACTGAAATCCCCTTTTTTTATTGGAGAAATAACTAAAATACACATTTTTTAACAAAAAATAACTAAAATACACTATATTTAATAGAGAAATAACATAAAAGAAACACATTATTTAATAGAGAAATAACTAAAATACACATTATTTATTGGAGAAATAACTAAAATACACATTATTTAATAAAGAAATAACTAAAATACACATTATTTAATAGAGAAATAACTAAAATACACATCATTTAAAAAAGAAATAACTAAAATACACATTATTTAATAAAGAAATAACTAAAAAACACATTATTTAATAGAGAAATAACAAAACAACACATTATTTAATAAAGAAATAACTAAAATACACATTATTTATTGGAGAAATAACTAAAATTCACATTATTAAATAGAGAACTAACAAAAAATCACATTATTTAATAGAGAAATCACTAAAATACACATTATTTATTGGAGAAATAACTAAAATACACATTATTTAATAGAGAAATAACTAAAATACAAACTATTTAATAAAGAAATAACAAATAAGCACATTATTTAATATAGAAATAACTAAAATACACATTATTTCTTAGAGAAATAACTAAAATACACATTATTTAATAGAGAAATATAAAAAAAAAACACATTATTTTATAGAGAAATATCTAAAATACACATTATTTAATGGAGAAATAACTAAAATACACATTATATAATAAAAAAATAACTAAAATACACATTATTTAATAGAGAAATAACTAAAATACACATTATTTAAAAGAGAAATAAGAAAAAAACACATTATTTAATAAAAAAATAACTAAAATACACATTATTTAATAGAGAAATAACAAAAATACACATTATATAAAAAAGAAATAACTAAAATACAAATTATTTAATAGAGAAATAACAAAAAAAACACATTATTTAATAAAGAAATAACTAAAATACACTTTATTTAATAGAGAAATAACTAAAAAACACATTTTTTAATAGAGAAATAACAAAACAACACATTATTTAATAGAGAAATAACTAAAATACACATTATTTATTGGAGAAATAAATAAAATATACATTATTAAATAGAGAACTAACAAAAAATCACATTATTTTATAGAGAAATCGCTAAAATACACATTATTTATTATAGAAATAACTAAAATACACATTATTTAATAGAGAAATAACTAAAATACAAATTATTTAATAAAGAAATAACAAATAAACACATTATTTAATAGAGAAATAACTAAAATACACATTATTTCTTAGAGAAATAACTAAAATACACATTATTTAATAGAGAAATATAAAAAAAACACATTATTTTATAGAGAAATAACTAAAATACACATTATTTAATGGAGAAATAACTAAAATACACATTATATAATAAAAAAATAACTAAAATACACATTATTTAATAGAGAAATAACTAAAATACACATTATTTAATAGAGAAATAAGAAAAAAACACATTATTTAATAAAAAAATAACTAAAATACACATTATTTATTGGAGAAATAAACAAAAACACATTATTTAATAAATAACTAACTAAAATACACATTATTTAATAAAAAACTAACAAAAAAACACATTATTTAATAGAAAAATAACAAAAATACACATTATTTATTAAAGAAATAACTAAAATACACATTATTTAATAGAGAAATAACATAAAAACACATTATTAAGGAGAGAAATAAATAAAATATACATTATTTATTGGAGCAATAAATAAAATACACATTATAAAATAGAGAAATAACTAAAATACACATTATTTAATAGATAAATAACTAAAATACACATTATTTATTGGAGCAATAACTAAAATACACATTATAAAATAGAGAAATAACTAAAATACACATTATTTAATAGATAAATAACAAAAAAACAAATTATTTAATAGAGAAATAACTAAAATACACATTATTTAATAGAGAAATAACAAAAAAACACATTATTTAATAAAGAAATAACTAAAAGACACATTATTTATTGGAGAATGAACTGAAATGCACATTATTTAATAGAGAAATAACTAAAATACACATTATTTAATTAAAAAATAACAAAAAAACACATTATTTAATAGAGAAATAACTAAAAAACACATTATTTATTGGAGAAATAACTAAAATACATATAAATTAAAAAAGAAATAACTAAAATACACATTATTTAATAGAGAAATAACAAAAAAACACATTATTTAATAGAGAAATAACTAAAATACACATTATTTATTGAAGAAATAACTAAAATACACACTATTTAATAGAGAAATAACTAAATTACACATTATTTATTAAAGAAATAACTAAAATACACATTATTTATTAGAGAAATAATTAAAACACACATTATTTTATAAAGAAATAACTAAAATACACATTATTTAATAAAGAAATAACAAAAAATTACATTATTTAATAGAAAAATAACTAAAATACACATTATTTATTGGAGAAATAACTAAAATACACATTATTTAATAGAGAAATAACAAAAAAAACACTTTATTTAATAGAGAAATAACTAAAATACACATTATTTATTGGAGAAATAACAAAAAACACATCATTTAATAAAGAAATTAATAAAACACACATTATTTAATGGAGAAATAACTAAAATACACATTATTTAATAGAGAAATAACTAAAATACACATTAAAGAAATAACAAAAAAACACATTATTTAATAGAGAAATAACTAAATTACACATTATTTATTGGAGAAATAACTAAAATACACATTATCTAATAGAGAAATAACAAAAAAACACATTATTTAATAGAGAAATAACTTAATACACATTATTTATTGGAGAAATAACTAAAATACACATTATTTAATAGAGAAATAACTAAAATACACATTATTTATTGGAGAAATAACTAAAATACACATTATTTAATAGAAAAATAACTAAAATACACATTATTTAATAAAGAAATAACTAAAATACACATTATTTAGTAGAGAAATAACAAAAAATCACATTATTTAATAGAGAAATAACTAAAATACACATTATTTAATAGAGAATAAACAAAAAAACACATTATTTAGTAGAGAAATAAATAAAACACACATTATTTATTAGAGAAATAACTAAAATACACATTATTTAATAGAGAAATAACTAAAATGCACATTAAAGAAATAACAAAAAAAAACACATTATTTAATAGAGAAATAACTAAAATACACATTATTTATTAGAGAAATAACTAAAAAATACACATTATTTAATAGAGAAATAACAAAAAAACTCAGTATTTAATAGAGAAATAACTTATATACACTTTAGTTATTAGAGAAAAAACTAAAATACACATTATTTTAATAGAGAAATAAAAGTACACATTATTTATTAAAGAAATAACTAAAATACACATTATTTAATATAGAAAAAACTCAAATACACATTATTTTATAAAGAAATAACAAAAAAACACATTATTTAATAGAGAAATAACCTATATACACTTTATTCATTAGAGAAAAAACTAAAATACACATTATTTTAATAAAGAAATAACTAAAATACACATTATTTGTTGGAGAAATAACTAAAAAACACATTATTTAATAGAGAAAAAACTCAAATACACATTATTTTATAAAGAAATAACAAAAAAACACATTATTTAATAGAGAAATAACTAAACTACAAATTATTTAGTAGAGAAATAACAAAAAAACACATTATTTAATAGAGAAATTACTAAAACACACATTATTTATTAGAGATATAACTAAAATACACATTATTTAATAGAGAAATAACAAAAAACACATTATTTAAAAAATAAATAACTAAAATACAGATTATTTATAGGAGAAATAACTAAAATACACATTATTTTAAAGAGAAATAAGAAAAAAACACATTATTTAATAGAAAAATAACTAAAATACACATTATTTATTGGAGAAATAACTAAAAAAAATACACATTATTTAATAGAGAAATAACTAAAATACACATTAATTAATAGAGAAATAAAAAAAAAACACATTATTTAATAGAGAAATAACTAAAATACACAATATTTAATAGAGAAAGAACAAAAAAACACATTATTTAATAGAGATATAAATAAAACACACATTATTTTTTAAAAAAATAACTAAAATACACATTATTTAATAGAGAAATAGTTAAAATTCACATTATTTAATAAAGAAATAACAAAAAATACATTATTTAATAGAGAAATAACTAAAATACACATTATTTAATAGAGAAATAACTAAAATACACATTATTTAATAGAGAAATAACTAAAATACACATTATTTATTGGAGAAATTTCTAAAATACACATTATTTAATAAAGAAATAAATTAAATACACATTATTTAATAAAGAAATAACTAAAATACACATTATTTGATAGAGAAATAACAAAAAAACAAATTAGTTAATAGAAAAATAACTAAAATACACATTATTTATTGGAGAAATAACTAAAATACACATTATTTAATAGAGAAATAACAAAAAAACACATTATTTAATAGAGAAATAACTAAAATACACATTATTTATTGGAAAAATAACTAAAATACACATTATTTAATAAAGAAATAACTAAAATACACATTATTTAATAGAGAAATAACAAAAAACACATTATTTAATAAAGAAATAACTAAAATACACATTATTTAATAGAAAAATAACAAAAAATCACATTATTTAATATAGAAATAACTAAAATACACATTATTTATTGGAGAAATAACTAAAATACACATTTTTTAATAAAAAATAACTAAAATACACATTATTTAATAGAGAAATAACATAAAAAAAACACATTATTTAATAGAGAAATAACTAAAATACACATTATCTATTGGAGAAATAACTAAAATACACTATATTTAATAAAGAAATAACTAAAATACACATTATTTAATAGAGAAATAACTAAAATACACATTATTTAATAAAGAAATAACTAAAATACACATTATTTAATAAAGAAATAACTAAAAAACACATTATTTAATAGAGAAATAACAAAACAACACATTATTTAATAGACAAATAACTAAAATACACATTATTTATTGCAGAAATAAATAAAATATACATTATTAAATAGAGAACTAACAAAAAATCACATTATTTAATAGAGAAATTACTAAAATACACATTATTTATTAGAGAAATAACTAAAATACACATTATTTAATAGAGAAGTAACTAAAATACAAATTATTTAATAAAGAAATAACAAATAAACACATTATTTAATAGAGAAATAACTAAAATACACATTATTTCTTGGAGAAATAACTAAAATACACATTATTTAATAGAGAATAAACAAAAAAACACATTATTTAATAGAGAAATAAATAAAACACACATTATTTATTAGAGAAATAACTAAAATACACATTATTTAATAGAGAAATAACTAAAATGCACATTAAAGAAATAACAATAAAAAACACATTATTTAATAAAGAAATAACTAAAATACACATTATTTATTAGAGAAATAACTAAAAAATACACATTATTTAATAGAGAAATAACAAAAAACACATTATTTAATAGAGAAATAACTTATATACACTTTATTTATTGGAGAAAAAACTAAAATACACACTATTTTAATAGAGAAATAACTAAAATACACATTATTTGTTGAAGAAATAACTAAAATACACATTATTTAATAGAGAAAAAACTCAAATACACATTATTTTATAAAAAAATAACAAAAAAACACATTATTTAATAGAGAAATAACTAAACTACAAATTATTTAGTAGAGAAATAACAAAAAAACACATTATTTAATAGAGAAATTACTAAATTACACATAATTTATTAGAGATATAACTAAAATACACATTATTTAATAGAGAAATAACAAAAAAACACATTATTTAAAAAATAAATAACTAAAATACAGATTATTTATAGGAGAAATAACTAAAATACACATTATTTTAAAGAGAAATAAAAAAAAAACACATTATTTAATAAAGAAATAACTAAAATACACAATATTTAATAGAGAAAGAACAAAAAAACACATTATTTAATAGAGATATAAATAAAACACACATTATTTTTTGAAAAAATAACTAAAATACACATTATTTAATAGAGAAATAGTTGAAATTCACATTATTTAATAAAGAAATAACAAAAAACACATTATTTAATAGAGAAATAACTAAAATACACATTAATTAATAGAGAAATAACAAAAAAACACATTATTTAATAAAGAAATAACTAAAATACACAATATTTAATAGAGAAAGAACAAAAAAACACATTATTTAATAGAGATATAAATAAAACACACATTATTTTTTGAAAAAATAACTAAAATACACATTATTTAATAGAGAAATAGTTGAAATTCACATTATTTAATAAAGAAATAACAAAAAACACATTATTTAATAGAGAAATAACTAAAATACACATTATTTGATAGAGAAATAACTAAAAAACACATTATTTAAAAGAGATATAACTAAAATACAAATTATTTAATAAAGAAATAACAAAAAAACACATTATTTAATAGAGAAATAACTAAAATACACATTATTTATTGGAGAAATATCTGAAATACAAATTATTTAATAAAGAAATAACTAAAATACACATTATTTGATAGAGAAATAACAAAAAAACAAATTAGTTAACAGAAAAATAACTAAAACACACATTATTTATTGGAGAAATAACTAAAATACACATTATTTAATAGAGAAATAACAAAAAAACACATTATTTAATAGAGAAATAACTAAAATACACATTATTTAATAGAGAAATAACAAAAAACACATTATTTAATAAAGAAATAACTAAAATACACATTATTTAATAAAAAAATAACAAAAAATTACATTATTTAATATAGAAATAACTAAAATACACATTATTTATTGGAGAAATAACTAAAATACACATTTTTTAATAAAAAATAACTAAAATACACATAATTTAATAAAGAAATAACATAAAAAAAACACATTATTTAATAGAGAAATAACTAAAATACACATTATCTATTGGAGAAATAACTAAAATACACATTATTTAATAAAGAAATAAATAAAATACACATTATTTAATAGAGAAATAACTAAAATACACATTATTTAATAAAGAAATAACTAAAATACACATTATTTAATAAAGAAAAAACTAAAAAACACATTAATTAATAGAGAAATAACAAAACAACACATTATTTAATAGAGAAATAACTAAAATACACATTATTTATTGGAGAAATAAATAAAATATACATTATTAAATAGAGAACTAACAAAAAATCACATTATTTAATAGAGAAATCACTAAAATACACATTATTTATTAGAGAAATAACTAAAATACACATTATTTAATAGAGAAATAACTAAAATACAAATTATTTAATAAAGAAATAGCAAATAAACACATTATTTAATAGAGAAATAACTAAAATACACATTATTTCTTAGAGAAATAACTAAAATACACATTATTTAATAGAGAAATATAAAAAAAAAACACATTATTTTATAGAGAAATAACTAAAATACACATTATTTAATGGAGAAATAACTAAAATACACATTATATAATAAAAAAATAACTAAAATACACATTATTTTATAGAGAAATAACTAAAATACACATTATTTAATAGAGAAATAAGAAAAAAACATATTATTTAATAAAAAAATTACTAAAATACACATTATTTATTGGAGAAATAAATAAAAAACACATTATTTAATAAATAACTAACTAAAATACACATTATTTAATAAAAAATAACAAAAAAACAAAAAAACACATTATTTAATAGAAAAATAACAAAAATACACATTATTTATTAAAGAAATAACTAAAATACACATTATTTATTAGAGAAATAACATAAAAACACATTATTTAGGAGAGAAATAACTAAAATACACATTATTTATTGGAGCAATAACTAAAATACACATTATAAAATAGAGAAATAACTAAAATACACATTATTTAATAGATAAATAACTAAAATACACATTATTTATTGGAGCAATAACTAAAATACACATTATAAAATAGAGAAATAACTAAAATACACATTATTTAATAGATAAATAACAAAAAAACAAATTATTTAATAGAGAAATAACTAAAATACACATTATTTAATAGAGAAATAACAAAAAAACACATTATTTAATAAAGAAATAACTAAAAGACACATTATTTATTGGAGAATGAACTGAAATGCACATTATTTAATAGAGAAATAACTAAAATACACATTATTTAATTAAAAAATAACAAAAAAACACATTATTTAATAGAGAAATAACTAAAAAACACATTATTTATTGGAGAAATAACTAAAATACATATTAATTAAAAAAGAAATAACTAAAATACACAATATTTAATAGAGAAATAACAAAAAAACACATTATTTAATAGAGAAATAACTAATATACACATTATTTATTAAAGAAATAACTAAAATACACATTATTTAATAGAGAAATAACTAAATTACACATTATTTATTAGAGAAATAACTAAAATACACATTATTTATTAGAGAAATAATTAAAACACACATTATTTTATAAAGAAATAACTAAAATACACATTATTTAATAAAGAAATAACAAAAAATTACATTATTTAATAGAAAAATAACTAAAATACACATTATTTATTGGAGAAATAACTAAAATACACATTATTTAATAGAGAAATAAAAAAAAAAACACTTTATTTATTAGAGAAATAACTAAAATACACATTATTTATTGGAGAAATAACAAAAAACACATCATTTAATAAAGAAATTAATAAAACACACATTATTTAATGGAGAAATAACTAAAATACATATTATTTAATAGAGAAATAACTAAAATACACATTAAAGAAATAACAAAAAAACACATCATTTAATAGAGAAATAACTAAATTACACATTATTTATTGGAGAAATAACTAAAATACACTTTATCTAATAAAGAAATAACAAAAAAACACATTATTTAATAGAGAAATAACTTAATACACATTATTTATTGGAGAAATAACTAAAATACACATTATTTAATAGAGAAATAACTAAAATACACATTATTTATTGGAGAAATAACTAAAATACACATTATTTAATAGAGAAATAACTAAAATACACATTATTTAATAAAGAAATAACTAAAATACACATTATTTAATAGAGAAATAACAAAAAATCACATTATTTAATAGAGAAATAACTAAAATACACATTATTTAATAGAGAATAAACAAAAAAACACATTATTTAGTAGAGAAATAAATAAAACACACATTATTTATTAGAGAAATAACTAAAATACACATTATTTAATAGAGAAATAACTAAAATGCACATTAAAGAAATAACAAAAAAAAACACATTATTTAATAGAGAAATAACTAAAATACACATTATTTATTAGAGAAATAACTAAAAACTACACATTATTTAATAGAGAAATAACAAAAAAACTCATTATTTAATAGAGAAATAACTTATATACACTTTATTTATTGGAGAAAAAACTAAAATACACATTATTTTAATAGAGAAATAAAAGTACACATTATTTATTAAAGAAATAACTAAAATACACATTATTTAATAGAGAAAAAACTCAAATACACATTATTTTATAAAGAAATAACAAAAAAAACACATTATTTAATAGAGAAATAACTAAACTACAAATTATTTAGTAGAGAAATAACAAAAAAAAACATTATTTAATAGAGAAATTACTAAAATACACATTATTTATTAGAGATATAACTAAAATACACATTATTTAATAGAGAAATAACAAAAAAACACATTATTTAAAAAATAAATAACTAAAATACAGATTATTTATAGGAGAAATAACTAAAATACACATTATTTTAAAGAGAAATATGAAAAAAACACATTATTTATTAGAAAAATAACTAAAATACACATTATTTATTGGAGAAATAACTAAAATACACATTATTTAATAGAGAAATAACTTATATACACATTAATTAATAGAGAAATAACAAAAAAAAACACATTATTTAATAGAGAAATAACTAAAATACACAATATTTAATAGAGAATGAACAAAAAAACACATTATTTAATAGAGATATAAATAAAACACACATTATTTTTTGGAAAAATAACTAAAATACACATTATTTAATAGAGAAATAGTTAAAATACACATTATTTAATAAAGAAATAACAAAAAACACATTATTTAATAGAGAAATAACTAAAATACACATTATTTAATAGAGAAATAACTAAAATACACATTATTTAATAGAGATATATTTAAAATACACATTATTTATTGGAGAAATATCTGAAATACACATTATTTATTAAAGATATAAATTAAATACACATTATTTAATAAAGAAATAACTAAAATACACATTATTTGATAGAGAAATAACAAAAAAACAAATTAGTTAAAAGAAAAATAACTAAAATACACATTATTTATTAAAGAAATAACTAAAATACACATTATTTAATAGAGAAATAACAAAAAAACACATTATTTAATAGAGAAATAACTAAAATACACATTATTTATTGGAGAAATAACTAAAATACACATTATTTAATAAAGAAATAACTAAAATACACATTATTTAATAGAGAAATAACAAAAAAACACATTATTTAATAGAGAAATAACTAAAATACACATTATTTAATAGAGAAATAACAAAAAAATCACATTATTTAATACAGAATTAACTGAAATCCCCTTTTTTATTGGAGAAATAACTAAAATACACATTTTTTAACAAAAAATAACTAAAATACACTATATTTAATAGAGAAATAACATTAAAGAAACACATTATTTAATAGAGAAATAACTAAAATACACATTATTTATTGGAGAAATAACTAAAATACACATTATTTAATAAAGAAATAACTAAAATACACATTATTTAATAGAGAAATAACTAAAATACACATCATTTAAAAAAGAAATAACTAAAATACACATTATTTAATAAAGAAATAACTAAAAAACACATTATTTAATAGAGAAATAACAAAACAACACATTATTTAATAAAGAAATAACTAAAATACACATTATTTATTGGAGAAATAACTAAAATTCACATTATTAAATAGAGAACTAACAAAAAATCACATTATTTAATAGAGAAATCACTAAAATACACATTATTTATTGGAGAAATAACTAAAATACACATTATTTAATAGAGAAATAACTAAATTACAAATTATTTAATAAAGAAATAACAAATAAGCACATTATTTAATATAGAAATAACTAAAATACACATTATTTCTTGGAGAAATAACTAAAATACACATTATTTAATAGAGAAATATAAAAAAAAAACACATTATTTTATAGAGAAATATCTAAAATACACATTATTTAATGGAGAAATAACTAAAATACACATTATATAATAAAAAAATAACTAAAATACACATTATTTAATAGAGAAATAACTAAAATACACATTATTTAAAAGAGAAATAAGAAAAAAACACATTATTTAATAAAAAAATAACTAAAATACACATTATTTAATAGAGAAATAACAAAAATACACATTATATAAAAAAGAAATAACTAAAATACAAATTATTTAATAGAGAAATAACAAAAAAAACACATTATTTAATAAAGAAATAACTAAAATACACTTTATTTAATAGAGAAATAACTAAAAAACACATTTTTTAATAGAGAAATAACAAAACAACACATTATTTAATAGAGAAATAACTAAAATACACATTATTTATTGGAGAAATAAATAAAATATACATTATTAAATAGAGAACTAACAAAAAATCACATTATTTAATAGAGAAATCACTAAAATACACATTATTTATTAGAGAAATAACTAAAATACACATTATTTAATAGAGAAATAACTAAAATACAAATTATTTAATAAAGAAATAACAAATAAACACATTATTTAATAGAGAAATAACTAAAATACACATTATTTCTTAGAGAAATAACTAAAATACACATTATTTAATAGAGAAATATAAAAAAAAACACATTATTTTATAGAGAAATAACTAAAATACACATTATTTAATGGAGAAATAACTAAAATACACATTATATAATAAAAAAATAACTAAAATACACATTATTTAATAGAGAAATAACTAAAATACACATTATTTAATAGAGAAATAAGAAAAAAACACATTATTTAATAAAAAAATAACTAAAATACACATTATTTATTGGAGAAATAAATAAAAAACACATTATTTAATAAATAACTAACTAAAATACACATTATTTAATAAAAAACTAACAAAAAAACACATTATTTAATAGAAAAATAACAAAAATACACATTATTTATTAAAGAAATAACTAAAATACACATTATTTAATAGAGAAATAACATAAAAACACATTATTTAGGAGAGAAATAACTAAAATACACATTATTTATTGGAGCAATAAATAAAATACACATTATAAAATAGAGAAATAACTAAAATACACATTATTTAATAGATAAATAACTAAAATACACATTATTTATTGGAGCAATAACTAAAATACACATTATAAAATAGAGAAATAACTAAAATACACATTATTTAATAGATAAATAACAAAAAAACAAATTATTTAATAGAGAAATAACTAAAATACACATTATTTAATAGAGAAATAACAAAAAAACACATTATTTAATAAAGAAATAACTAAAAGACACATTATTTATTGGAGAATGAACTGAAATGCACATTATTTAATAGAGAAATAACTAAAATACACATTATTTAATTAAAAAATAACAAAAAAACACATTATTTAATAGAGAAATAACTAAAAAACACATTATTTATTGGAGAAATAACTAAAATACATATAAATTAAAAAAGAAATAACTAAAATACACATTATTTAATAGAGAAATAACAAAAAAACACATTATTTAATAGAGAAATAACTAAAATACACATTATTTATTGAAGAAATAACTAAAATACACATTATTTAATAGAGAAATAACTAAATTACACATTATTTATTAGAGAAATAACTAAAATACACATTATTTATTAGAGAAATAATTAAAACACACATTATTTTATAAAGAAATAACTAAAATACACATTATTTAATAAAGAAATAACAAAAAATTACATTATTTAATAGAAAAATAACTAAAATACACATTATTTATTGGAGAAATAACTAAAATACACATTATTTAATAGAGAAATAACAAAAAAAACACTTTATTTAATAGAGAAATAACTAAAATACACATTATTTATTGGAGAAATAACAAAAACACATCATTTAATAAAGAAATTAATAAAACACACATTATTTAATGGAGAAATAACTAAAATACACATTATTTAATAGAGAAATAACTAAAATACACATTAAAGAAATAACAAAAAAACACATTATTTAATAGAGAAATAACTAAATTACACATTATTTATTGGAGAAATAACTAAAATACACATTATCTAATAGAGAAATAACAAAAAAACACATTATTTAATAGAGAAATAACTTAATACACATTATTTATTGGAGAAATAACTAAAATACACATTATTTAATAGAGAAATAACTAAAATACACATTATTTATTGGAGAAATAACTAAAATACACATTATTTAATAGAGAAATAACTAAAATACACATTATTTAATAAAGAAATAACTAAAATACACATTATTTAGTAGAGAAATAACAAAAAATCACATTATTTAATAGAGAAATAACTAAAATACACATTATTTAATAGAGAATAAACAAAAAAACACATTATTTAGTAGAGAAATAAATAAAACACACATTATTTATTAGAGAAATAACTAAAATACACATTATTTAATAGAGAAATAACTAAAATGCACATTAAAGAAATAACAAAAAAAAACACATTATTTAATAGAGAAATAACTAAAATACACATTATTTATTAGAGAAATAACTAAAAAATACACATTATTTAATAGAGAAATAACAAAAAAACTCATTATTTAATAGAGAAATAACTTATATACACTTTAGTTATTAGAGAAAAAACTAAAATACACATTATTTTAATAGAGAAATAAAAGTACACATTATTTATTAAAGAAATAACTAAAATACACATTATTTAATATAGAAAAAACTCAAATACACATTATTTTATAAAGAAATAACAAAAAAACACATTATTTAATAAAGAAATAACTAAACTACAAATTATTTAGTAGAGAAATAACAAAAAAACACATTATTTAATAGAAAAATTACTAAAATACACATTATTTATTAGAGATATAACTAAAATACACATTATTTAATAGAGAAATAACAAAAAAACACATTATTTAAAAAATAAATAACTAAAATACAGATTATTTATAGGAGAAATAACTAAAATACACATTATTTTAAAGAGAAATAAGAAAAAAACACATTATTTATTAGAAAAATAACTAAAATACACATTATTTATTGGAAAAATAACTAAAATACACATTATTTAATAGAGAAATAACTTATATACACATTAATTAATAGAGAAATAACAAAAAAAAACACATTATTTAATAGAGAAATAACTAAAATACACAATATTTAATAGAGAAAGAACAAAAAAACACATTATTTAATAGAGATATAAATAAAACACACATTATTTTTTGGAAAAATAACTAAAATACACATTATTTAATAGAGAAATAGTTAAAATACACATTATTTAATAAAGAAATAACAAAAAACACATTATTTAATAGAGAAATAACTAAAATACACATTATTTAAAAGAGAAATAACTAAAATACACATTATTTAATAGAGATATATCTAAAATACACATTATTTATTGGAGAAATATCTGAAATACACATTATTTAATAAAGATATAAATTAAATACACATTATTTAATAAAGAAATAACTAAAATACACATTATTTGATAGAGAAATAACAAAAAAACTAATTAGTTAAAAGAAAAATAACTAAAATACACATTATTTATTAAAGAAATAACTAAAATACACATTATTTAATAGAGAAATAACAAAAAAACACATTATTTAATAGAGAAATAAATAAAATACACATTATTTATTGGAGAAATAACTAAAATACACATTATTTAATAAAGAAATAACTAAAATACACATTATTTAATAGAGAAATAACAAAAAAACACATTATTTAATAGAGAAATAACTAAAATACACATTATTTAATAAATAAATAACAAAAAAATCACATTATTTAATACAGAATTAACTGAAATCCCCTTTTTTATTGGAGAAATAACTAAAATACACATTTTTTAACAAAAAATAACTAAAATACACTATATTTAAAAGAGAAATAACATAAAAGAAACACATTATTTAATAGAGAAATAACTAAAATACACATTATTTATTGGAGAAATAACTAAAATACACATTATTTAATAAAGAAATAACTAAAATACACATTATTTAATAGAGAAATAACTAAAATACACATCATTTAAAAAAGAAATAACTAAAATACACATTATTTAATAGAGAAATAACTAAAAAACACATTATTTAATAGAGAAATAACAAAACAACACATTATTTAATAAAGAAATAACTAAAAGACACATTATTTATTGGAGAATGAACTGAAATGCACATTATTTAATAGAGAAATAACTAAAATACACATTATTTATTGGAGAAATAACTAAAATTCACATTATTAAATAGAGAACTAACAAAAAATCACATTATTTAATAGAGAAATCACTAAAATACACATTATTTATTGGAGAAATAACTAAAATACACATTATTTAATAGAGAAATAACTAAAATACAAATTATTTATTAAAGAAATAACAAATAAGCACATTATTTAATATAGAAATAACTAAAATACACATTATTTCTTGGAGAAATAACTAAAATACACATTATTTAATAGAGAAATATAAAAAAAAACACATTATTTTTTAGAGAAATATCTAAAATACACATTATTTAATGGAGAAATAACTAAAATACACATTATATAATAAAAAAATAACTAAAATACACATTATTTAATAGAGAAATAACTAAAATACACATTATTTAATAGAGAAATAAGAAAAAAACACATTATTTAATAAAAAAATAACTAAAATACACATTATTTAATAGAGAAATAACAAAAATACACATTATATAAAAAAGAAATAACTAAAATACAAATTATTTAATAGAGAAATAACAAAAAAAACACATTATTTGTTAAAAAAATAACAAAAAAACAAATTATTTAATAGAGAAAAACTAAAATATACATTATTTAATAGAGAAATAACAAAAAAACACATTATTTAATAAAGAAATAACTAAAAGACACATTATTTATTGGAGAATGAACTGAAATGCACATTATTTAATAGAGAAATAACTAAAATACACATTATTTAATAAAAAAATAACAAAAAAACACATTATTTAATAGAGAAAAAACTAAAATACACATTACTTATTGGAGAAATAACTAAAATACATATTAATTAATAAAGAAATAACTAAAATAAACATTATTTAATAGAGAAATAACAAAAAAACACATTATTTAATAGAGAAATAACAAAAAAACACATTATTTAATAAAGAAATAACTAAAAGACACATTATTTATTGGAGAATGAACTGAAATGCACATTATTTAATAGAGAAATAACTAAAATACACATTATTTAATAAAAAAATAACAAAAAAACACATTATTTAATAGAGAAAAAACTAAAATACACATTACTTATTGGAGAAATAACTAAAATACATATTAATTAATAAAGAAATAACTAAAATAAACATTATTTAATAGAGAAATAACAAAAAAACACATTATTTAATAGAGAAATAACTAAAATACACATTATTTATTGAAGAAATAACTAAAATACACATTATTTATTAGAGAAATAATTAAAAGACACATTATTTTATAAAGAAATAACTAAAATACACATTATTTAATAAAGAAATAACAAAAAATTACATTATTTATTAGAAAAATAACTAAAATACACATTATTTATTGGAGAAATAACTAAAATACACATTAATTAATAGAGAAATAACAAAAAAACACTTTATTTAATAGAGAAATAACTAAAATACACATTATTTATTGGAGAAATAACTAAAATACACATAATTTAATAGAGAAATAACAAAAAAACACATTGTTTAATAGAGAAACAACAAAAAAACATATTATTTAATAGAGAAATAATTAAAATGCACATTATTTATTGGAGAATCAACTAAAAAACACATTATTTAATAGAGAAATGACAAAAAAACATATTATTTAATAGAGAAATAACTAAAATACACATTATTTATTGGAAAAATAACTAAAATACACATTATTTATTAAAGAAATAACAAAAAACACATTATTTAATAAAGAAATAACTAAAAGACACATTATTTATTGGAGAATGAGCTGAAATGCACATTATTTAATAGAGAAATAACTAAAATACACATTATTTAATAAAAAAATAACAAAAAAACACATTATTTAATAGAGAAATAACTAAAATACACATTATTTATTAAAGAAATAACAAAAAATACATTATTTAATAGAGAAATAACTAAAATACACATTATTTAATAGAGAAATAACTAAAATACACATTATTTAATAGAGAAATAACTAAAATACACATTATTTATTGGAGAAATTTCTAAAATACACATTATTTAATAAAGAAATAAATTAAATACACATTATTTAATAAAGAAATAACTAAAATACACATTATTTGATAGAGAAATAACAAAAAAACAAATTAGTTAATAGAAAAATAACTAAAATACACATTATTTATTGGAGAAATAACTAAAATACACATTATTTAATAGAGAAATAACAAAAAAACACATTATTTAATAGAGAAATAACTAAAATACACATTATTTATTGGAAAAATAACTAAAATACACATTATTTAATAAAGAAATAACTAAAATACACATTATTTAATAGAGAAATAACAAAAAACACATTATTTAATAAAGAAATAACTAAAATACACATTATTTAATAGAAAAATAACAAAAAATCACATTATTTAATATAGAAATAACTAAAATACACATTATTTATTGGAGAAATAACTAAAATACACATTTTTTAATAAAAAATAACTAAAATACACATTATTTAATAGAGAAATAACATAAAAAAAACACATTATTTAATAGAGAAATAACTAAAATACACATTATCTATTGGAGAAATAACTAAAATACACTATATTTAATAAAGAAATAACTAAAATACACATTATTTAATAGAGAAATAACTAAAATACACATTATTTAATAAAGAAATAACTAAAATACACATTATTTAATAAAGAAATAACTAAAAAACACATTATTTAATAGAGAAATAACAAAACAACACATTATTTAATAGACAAATAACTAAAATACACATTATTTATTGCAGAAATAAATAAAATATACATTATTAAATAGAGAACTAACAAAAAATCACATTATTTAATAGAGAAATTACTAAAATACACATTATTTATTAGAGAAATAACTAAAATACACATTATTTAATAGAGAAGTAACTAAAATACAAATTATTTAATAAAGAAATAACAAATAAACACATTATTTAATAGAGAAATAACTAAAATACACATTATTTCTTGGAGAAATAACTAAAATACACATTATTTAATAGAGAATAAACAAAAAAACACATTATTTAATAGAGAAATAAATAAAACACACATTATTTATTAGAGAAATAACTAAAATACACATTATTTAATAGAGAAATAACTAAAATGCACATTAAAGAAATAACAATAAAAAACACATTATTTAATAAAGAAATAACTAAAATACACATTATTTATTAGAGAAATAACTAAAAAATACACATTATTTAATAGAGAAATAACAAAAAACACATTATTTAATAGAGAAATAACTTATATACACTTTATTTATTGGAGAAAAAACTAAAATACACACTATTTTAATAGAGAAATAACTAAAATACACATTATTTGTTGAAGAAATAACTAAAATACACATTATTTAATAGAGAAAAAACTCAAATACACATTATTTTATAAAAAAATAACAAAAAAACACATTATTTAATAGAGAAATAACTAAACTACAAATTATTTAGTAGAGAAATAACAAAAAAACACATTATTTAATAGAGAAATTACTAAATTACACATAATTTATTAGAGATATAACTAAAATACACATTATTTAATAGAGAAATAACAAAAAAACACATTATTTAAAAAATAAATAACTAAAATACAGATTATTTATAGGAGAAATAACTAAAATACACATTATTTTAAAGAGAAATAAAAAAAAAACACATTATTTAATAAAGAAATAACTAAAATACACAATATTTAATAGAGAAAGAACAAAAAAACACATTATTTAATAGAGATATAAATAAAACACACATTATTTTTTGAAAAAATAACTAAAATACACATTATTTAATAGAGAAATAGTTGAAATTCACATTATTTAATAAAGAAATAACAAAAAACACATTATTTAATAGAGAAATAACTAAAATACACATTAATTAATAGAGAAATAACAAAAAAACACATTATTTAATAAAGAAATAACTAAAATACACAATATTTAATAGAGAAAGAACAAAAAAACACATTATTTAATAGAGATATAAATAAAACACACATTATTTTTTGAAAAAATAACTAAAATACACATTATTTAATAGAGAAATAGTTGAAATTCACATTATTTAATAAAGAAATAACAAAAAACACATTATTTAATAGAGAAATAACTAAAATACACATTATTTGATAGAGAAATAACTAAAAAACACATTATTTAAAAGAGATATAACTAAAATACAAATTATTTAATAAAGAAATAACAAAAAAACACATTATTTAATAGAGAAATAACTAAAATACACATTATTTATTGGAGAAATATCTGAAATACAAATTATTTAATAAAGAAATAACTAAAATACACATTATTTGATAGAGAAATAACAAAAAAACAAATTAGTTAACAGAAAAATAACTAAAACACACATTATTTATTGGAGAAATAACTAAAATACACATTATTTAATAGAGAAATAACAAAAAAACACATTATTTAATAGAGAAATAACTAAAATACACATTATTTAATAGAGAAATAACAAAAAACACATTATTTAATAAAGAAATAACTAAAATACACATTATTTAATAAAAAAATAACAAAAAATTACATTATTTAATATAGAAATAACTAAAATACACATTATTTATTGGAGAAATAACAAAAATACACATTTTTTAATAAAAAATAACTAAAATACACATAATTTAATAAAGAAATAACATAAAAAAAACACATTATTTAATAGAGAAATAACTAAAATACACATTATCTATTGGAGAAATAACTAAAATACACATTATTTAATAAAGAAATAAATAAAATACACATTATTTAATAGAGAAATAACTAAAATACACATTATTTAATAAAGAAATAACTAAAATACACATTATTTAATAAAGAAAAAACTAAAAAACACATTAATTAATAGAGAAATAACAAAACAACACATTATTTAATAGAGAAATAACTAAAATACACATTATTTATTGGAGAAATAAATAAAATATACATTATTAAATAGAGAACTAACAAAAAATCACATTATTTAATAGAGAAATCACTAAAATACACATTATTTATTAGAGAAATAACTAAAATACACATTATTTAATAGAGAAATAACTAAAATACAAATTATTTAATAAAGAAATAGCAAATAAACACATTATTTAATAGAGAAATAACTAAAATACACATTATTTCTTAGAGAAATAACTAAAATACACATTATTTAATAGAGAAATATAAAAAAAAAACACATTATTTTATAGAGAAATAACTAAAATACACATTATTTAATGGAGAAATAACTAAAATACACATTATATAATAAAAAAATAACTAAAATACACATTATTTTATAGAGAAATAACTAAAATACACATTATTTAATAGAGAAATAAGAAAAAAACATATTATTTAATAAAAAAATTACTAAAATACACATTATTTATTGGAGAAATAAATAAAAAACACATTATTTAATAAATAACTAACTAAAATACACATTATTTAATAAAAAATAACAAAAAAACAAAAAAACACATTATTTAATAGAAAAATAACAAAAATACACATTATTTATTAAAGAAATAACTAAAATACACATTATTTATTAGAGAAATAACATAAAAACACATTATTTAGGAGAGAAATAACTAAAATACACATTATTTATTGGAGCAATAACTAAAATACACATTATAAAATAGAGAAATAACTAAAATACACATTATTTAATAGATAAATAACTAAAATACACATTATTTATTGGAGCAATAACTAAAATACACATTATAAAATAGAGAAATAACTAAAATACACATTATTTAATAGATAAATAACAAAAAAACAAATTATTTAATAGAGAAATAACTAAAATACACATTATTTAATAGAGAAATAACAAAAAAACACATTATTTAATAAAGAAATAACTAAAAGACACATTATTTATTGGAGAATGAACTGAAATGCACATTATTTAATAGAGAAATAACTAAAATACACATTATTTAATTAAAAAATAACAAAAAAACACATTATTTAATAGAGAAATAACTAAAAAACACATTATTTATTGGAGAAATAACTAAAATACATATTAATTAAAAAAGAAATAACTAAAATACACAATATTTAATAGAGAAATAACAAAAAAACACATTATTTAATAGAGAAATAACTAATATACACATTATTTATTAAAGAAATAACTAAAATACACATTATTTAATAGAGAAATAACTAAATTACACATTATTTATTAGAGAAATAACTAAAATACACATTATTTATTAGAGAAATAATTAAAACACACATTATTTTATAAAGAAATAACTAAAATACACATTATTTAATAAAGAAATAACAAAAAATTACATTATTTAATAGAAAAATAACTAAAATACACATTATTTATTGGAGAAATAACTAAAATACACATTATTTAATAGAGAAATAAAAAAAAAAACACTTTATTTATTAGAGAAATAACTAAAATACACATTATTTATTGGAGAAATAACAAAAAACACATCATTTAATAAAGAAATTAATAAAACACACATTATTTAATGGAGAAATAACTAAAATACATATTATTTAATAGAGAAATAACTAAAATACACATTAAAGAAATAACAAAAAAACACATCATTTAATAGAGAAATAACTAAATTACACATTATTTATTGGAGAAATAACTAAAATACACTTTATCTAATAAAGAAATAACAAAAAAACACATTATTTAATAGAGAAATAACTTAATACACATTATTTATTGGAGAAATAACTAAAATACACATTATTTAATAGAGAAATAACTAAAATACACATTATTTATTGGAGAAATAACTAAAATACACATTATTTAATAGAGAAATAACTAAAATACACATTATTTAATAAAGAAATAACTAAAATACACATTATTTAATAGAGAAATAACAAAAAATCACATTATTTAATAGAGAAATAACTAAAATACACATTATTTAATAGAGAATAAACAAAAAAACACATTATTTAGTAGAGAAATAAATAAAACACACATTATTTATTAGAGAAATAACTAAAATACACATTATTTAATAGAGAAATAACTAAAATGCACATTAAAGAAATAACAAAAAAAAACACATTATTTAATAGAGAAATAACTAAAATACACATTATTTATTAGAGAAATAACTAAAAACTACACATTATTTAATAGAGAAATAACAAAAAAACTCATTATTTAATAGAGAAATAACTTATATACACTTTATTTATTGGAGAAAAAACTAAAATACACATTATTTTAATAGAGAAATAAAAGTACACATTATTTATTAAAGAAATAACTAAAATACACATTATTTAATAGAGAAAAAACTCAAATACACATTATTTTATAAAGAAATAACAAAAAAAACACATTATTTAATAGAGAAATAACTAAACTACAAATTATTTAGTAGAGAAATAACAAAAAAAAACATTATTTAATAGAGAAATTACTAAAATACACATTATTTATTAGAGATATAACTAAAATACACATTATTTAATAGAGAAATAACAAAAAAACACATTATTTAAAAAATAAATAACTAAAATACAGATTATTTATAGGAGAAATAACTAAAATACACATTATTTTAAAGAGAAATATGAAAAAAACACATTATTTATTAGAAAAATAACTAAAATACACATTATTTATTGGAGAAATAACTAAAATACACATTATTTAATAGAGAAATAACTTATATACACATTAATTAATAGAGAAATAACAAAAAAAAACACATTATTTAATAGAGAAATAACTAAAATACACAATATTTAATAGAGAATGAACAAAAAAACACATTATTTAATAGAGATATAAATAAAACACACATTATTTTTTGGAAAAATAACTAAAATACACATTATTTAATAGAGAAATAGTTAAAATACACATTATTTAATAAAGAAATAACAAAAAACACATTATTTAATAGAGAAATAACTAAAATACACATTATTTAATAGAGAAATAACTAAAATACACATTATTTAATAGAGATATATTTAAAATACACATTATTTATTGGAGAAATATCTGAAATACACATTATTTATTAAAGATATAAATTAAATACACATTATTTAATAAAGAAATAACTAAAATACACATTATTTGATAGAGAAATAACAAAAAAACAAATTAGTTAAAAGAAAAATAACTAAAATACACATTATTTATTAAAGAAATAACTAAAATACACATTATTTAATAGAGAAATAACAAAAAAACACATTATTTAATAGAGAAATAACTAAAATACACATTATTTATTGGAGAAATAACTAAAATACACATTATTTAATAAAGAAATAACTAAAATACACATTATTTAATAGAGAAATAACAAAAAAACACATTATTTAATAGAGAAATAACTAAAATACACATTATTTAATAGAGAAATAACAAAAAAATCACATTATTTAATACAGAATTAACTGAAATCCCCTTTTTTATTGGAGAAATAACTAAAATACACATTTTTTAACAAAAAATAACTAAAATACACTATATTTAATAGAGAAATAACATTAAAGAAACACATTATTTAATAGAGAAATAACTAAAATACACATTATTTATTGGAGAAATAACTAAAATACACATTATTTAATAAAGAAATAACTAAAATACACATTATTTAATAGAGAAATAACTAAAATACACATCATTTAAAAAAGAAATAACTAAAATACACATTATTTAATAAAGAAATAACTAAAAAACACATTATTTAATAGAGAAATAACAAAACAACACATTATTTAATAAAGAAATAACTAAAATACACATTATTTATTGGAGAAATAACTAAAATTCACATTATTAAATAGAGAACTAACAAAAAATCACATTATTTAATAGAGAAATCACTAAAATACACATTATTTATTGGAGAAATAACTAAAATACACATTATTTAATAGAGAAATAACTAAATTACAAATTATTTAATAAAGAAATAACAAATAAGCACATTATTTAATATAGAAATAACTAAAATACACATTATTTCTTGGAGAAATAACTAAAATACACATTATTTAATAGAGAAATATAAAAAAAAAACACATTATTTTATAGAGAAATATCTAAAATACACATTATTTAATGGAGAAATAACTAAAATACACATTATATAATAAAAAAATAACTAAAATACACATTATTTAATAGAGAAATAACTAAAATACACATTATTTAAAAGAGAAATAAGAAAAAAACACATTATTTAATAAAAAAATAACTAAAATACACATTATTTAATAGAGAAATAACAAAAATACACATTATATAAAAAAGAAATAACTAAAATACAAATTATTTAATAGAGAAATAACAAAAAAAACACATTATTTAATAAAGAAATAACTAAAATACACTTTATTTAATAGAGAAATAACTAAAAAACACATTTTTTAATAGAGAAATAACAAAACAACACATTATTTAATAGAGAAATAACTAAAATACACATTATTTATTGGAGAAATAAATAAAATATACATTATTAAATAGAGAACTAACAAAAAATCACATTATTTAATAGAGAAATCACTAAAATACACATTATTTATTAGAGAAATAACTAAAATACACATTATTTAATAGAGAAATAACTAAAATACAAATTATTTAATAAAGAAATAACAAATAAACACATTATTTAATAGAGAAATAACTAAAATACACATTATTTCTTAGAGAAATAACTAAAATACACATTATTTAATAGAGAAATATAAAAAAAAACACATTATTTTATAGAGAAATAACTAAAATACACATTATTTAATGGAGAAATAACTAAAATACACATTATATAATAAAAAAATAACTAAAATACACATTATTTAATAGAGAAATAACTAAAATACACATTATTTAATAGAGAAATAAGAAAAAAACACATTATTTAATAAAAAAATAACTAAAATACACATTATTTATTGGAGAAATAAATAAAAAACACATTATTTAATAAATAACTAACTAAAATACACATTATTTAATAAAAAACTAACAAAAAAACACATTATTTAATAGAAAAATAACAAAAATACACATTATTTATTAAAGAAATAACTAAAATACACATTATTTAATAGAGAAATAACATAAAAACACATTATTTAGGAGAGAAATAACTAAAATACACATTATTTATTGGAGCAATAAATAAAATACACATTATAAAATAGAGAAATAACTAAAATACACATTATTTAATAGATAAATAACTAAAATACACATTATTTATTGGAGCAATAACTAAAATACACATTATAAAATAGAGAAATAACTAAAATACACATTATTTAATAGATAAATAACAAAAAAACAAATTATTTAATAGAGAAATAACTAAAATACACATTATTTAATAGAGAAATAACAAAAAAACACATTATTTAATAAAGAAATAACTAAAAGACACATTATTTATTGGAGAATGAACTGAAATGCACATTATTTAATAGAGAAATAACTAAAATACACATTATTTAATTAAAAAATAACAAAAAAACACATTATTTAATAGAGAAATAACTAAAAAACACATTATTTATTGGAGAAATAACTAAAATACATATAAATTAAAAAAGAAATAACTAAAATACACATTATTTAATAGAGAAATAACAAAAAAACACATTATTTAATAGAGAAATAACTAAAATACACATTATTTATTGAAGAAATAACTAAAATACACATTATTTAATAGAGAAATAACTAAATTACACATTATTTATTAGAGAAATAACTAAAATACACATTATTTATTAGAGAAATAATTAAAACACACATTATTTTATAAAGAAATAACTAAAATACACATTATTTAATAAAGAAATAACAAAAAATTACATTATTTAATAGAAAAATAACTAAAATACACATTATTTATTGGAGAAATAACTAAAATACACATTATTTAATAGAGAAATAACAAAAAAAACACTTTATTTAATAGAGAAATAACTAAAATACACATTATTTATTGGAGAAATAACAAAAACACATCATTTAATAAAGAAATTAATAAAACACACATTATTTAATGGAGAAATAACTAAAATACACATTATTTAATAGAGAAATAACTAAAATACACATTAAAGAAATAACAAAAAAACACATTATTTAATAGAGAAATAACTAAATTACACATTATTTATTGGAGAAATAACTAAAATACACATTATCTAATAGAGAAATAACAAAAAAACACATTATTTAATAGAGAAATAACTTAATACACATTATTTATTGGAGAAATAACTAAAATACACATTATTTAATAGAGAAATAACTAAAATACACATTATTTATTGGAGAAATAACTAAAATACACATTATTTAATAGAGAAATAACTAAAATACACATTATTTAATAAAGAAATAACTAAAATACACATTATTTAGTAGAGAAATAACAAAAAATCACATTATTTAATAGAGAAATAACTAAAATACACATTATTTAATAGAGAATAAACAAAAAAACACATTATTTAGTAGAGAAATAAATAAAACACACATTATTTATTAGAGAAATAACTAAAATACACATTATTTAATAGAGAAATAACTAAAATGCACATTAAAGAAATAACAAAAAAAAACACATTATTTAATAGAGAAATAACTAAAATACACATTATTTATTAGAGAAATAACTAAAAAATACACATTATTTAATAGAGAAATAACAAAAAAACTCATTATTTAATAGAGAAATAACTTATATACACTTTAGTTATTAGAGAAAAAACTAAAATACACATTATTTTAATAGAGAAATAAAAGTACACATTATTTATTAAAGAAATAACTAAAATACACATTATTTAATATAGAAAAAACTCAAATACACATTATTTTATAAAGAAATAACAAAAAAACACATTATTTAATAAAGAAATAACTAAACTACAAATTATTTAGTAGAGAAATAACAAAAAAACACATTATTTAATAGAAAAATTACTAAAATACACATTATTTATTAGAGATATAACTAAAATACACATTATTTAATAGAGAAATAACAAAAAAACACATTATTTAAAAAATAAATAACTAAAATACAGATTATTTATAGGAGAAATAACTAAAATACACATTATTTTAAAGAGAAATAAGAAAAAAACACATTATTTATTAGAAAAATAACTAAAATACACATTATTTATTGGAAAAATAACTAAAATACACATTATTTAATAGAGAAATAACTTATATACACATTAATTAATAGAGAAATAACAAAAAAAAACACATTATTTAATAGAGAAATAACTAAAATACACAATATTTAATAGAGAAAGAACAAAAAAACACATTATTTAATAGAGATATAAATAAAACACACATTATTTTTTGGAAAAATAACTAAAATACACATTATTTAATAGAGAAATAGTTAAAATACACATTATTTAATAAAGAAATAACAAAAAACACATTATTTAATAGAGAAATAACTAAAATACACATTATTTAAAAGAGAAATAACTAAAATACACATTATTTAATAGAGATATATCTAAAATACACATTATTTATTGGAGAAATATCTGAAATACACATTATTTAATAAAGATATAAATTAAATACACATTATTTAATAAAGAAATAACTAAAATACACATTATTTGATAGAGAAATAACAAAAAAACTAATTAGTTAAAAGAAAAATAACTAAAATACACATTATTTATTAAAGAAATAACTAAAATACACATTATTTAATAGAGAAATAACAAAAAAACACATTATTTAATAGAGAAATAAATAAAATACACATTATTTATTGGAGAAATAACTAAAATACACATTATTTAATAAAGAAATAACTAAAATACACATTATTTAATAGAGAAATAACAAAAAAACACATTATTTAATAGAGAAATAACTAAAATACACATTATTTAATAAATAAATAACAAAAAAATCACATTATTTAATACAGAATTAACTGAAATCCCCTTTTTTATTGGAGAAATAACTAAAATACACATTTTTTAACAAAAAATAACTAAAATACACTATATTTAAAAGAGAAATAACATAAAAGAAACACATTATTTAATAGAGAAATAACTAAAATACACATTATTTATTGGAGAAATAACTAAAATACACATTATTTAATAAAGAAATAACTAAAATACACATTATTTAATAGAGAAATAACTAAAATACACATCATTTAAAAAAGAAATAACTAAAATACACATTATTTAATAGAGAAATAACTAAAAAACACATTATTTAATAGAGAAATAACAAAACAACACATTATTTAATAAAGAAATAACTAAAAGACACATTATTTATTGGAGAATGAACTGAAATGCACATTATTTAATAGAGAAATAACTAAAATACACATTATTTATTGGAGAAATAACTAAAATTCACATTATTAAATAGAGAACTAACAAAAAATCACATTATTTAATAGAGAAATCACTAAAATACACATTATTTATTGGAGAAATAACTAAAATACACATTATTTAATAGAGAAATAACTAAAATACAAATTATTTATTAAAGAAATAACAAATAAGCACATTATTTAATATAGAAATAACTAAAATACACATTATTTCTTGGAGAAATAACTAAAATACACATTATTTAATAGAGAAATATAAAAAAAAACACATTATTTTTTAGAGAAATATCTAAAATACACATTATTTAATGGAGAAATAACTAAAATACACATTATATAATAAAAAAATAACTAAAATACACATTATTTAATAGAGAAATAACTAAAATACACATTATTTAATAGAGAAATAAGAAAAAAACACATTATTTAATAAAAAAATAACTAAAATACACATTATTTAATAGAGAAATAACAAAAATACACATTATATAAAAAAGAAATAACTAAAATACAAATTATTTAATAGAGAAATAACAAAAAAAACACATTATTTGTTAAAAAAATAACAAAAAAACAAATTATTTAATAGAGAAAAACTAAAATATACATTATTTAATAGAGAAATAACAAAAAAACACATTATTTAATAAAGAAATAACTAAAAGACACATTATTTATTGGAGAATGAACTGAAATGCACATTATTTAATAGAGAAATAACTAAAATACACATTATTTAATAAAAAAATAACAAAAAAACACATTATTTAATAGAGAAAAAACTAAAATACACATTACTTATTGGAGAAATAACTAAAATACATATTAATTAATAAAGAAATAACTAAAATAAACATTATTTAATAGAGAAATAACAAAAAAACACATTATTTAATAGAGAAATAACAAAAAAACACATTATTTAATAAAGAAATAACTAAAAGACACATTATTTATTGGAGAATGAACTGAAATGCACATTATTTAATAGAGAAATAACTAAAATACACATTATTTAATAAAAAAATAACAAAAAAACACATTATTTAATAGAGAAAAAACTAAAATACACATTACTTATTGGAGAAATAACTAAAATACATATTAATTAATAAAGAAATAACTAAAATAAACATTATTTAATAGAGAAATAACAAAAAAACACATTATTTAATAGAGAAATAACTAAAATACACATTATTTATTGAAGAAATAACTAAAATACACATTATTTATTAGAGAAATAATTAAAAGACACATTATTTTATAAAGAAATAACTAAAATACACATTATTTAATAAAGAAATAACAAAAAATTACATTATTTATTAGAAAAATAACTAAAATACACATTATTTATTGGAGAAATAACTAAAATACACATTAATTAATAGAGAAATAACAAAAAAACACTTTATTTAATAGAGAAATAACTAAAATACACATTATTTATTGGAGAAATAACTAAAATACACATAATTTAATAGAGAAATAACAAAAAAACACATTGTTTAATAGAGAAACAACAAAAAAACATATTATTTAATAGAGAAATAATTAAAATGCACATTATTTATTGGAGAATCAACTAAAAAACACATTATTTAATAGAGAAATGACAAAAAAACATATTATTTAATAGAGAAATAACTAAAATACACATTATTTATTGGAAAAATAACTAAAATACACATTATTTATTAAAGAAATAACAAAAAACACATTATTTAATAAAGAAATAACTAAAAGACACATTATTTATTGGAGAATGAGCTGAAATGCACATTATTTAATAGAGAAATAACTAAAATACACATTATTTAATAAAAAAATAACAAAAAAACACATTATTTAATAGAGAAATAACTAAAATACACATTATTTATTAAAGAAATAACTAAAATACATATTAATTAATAAAGAAATAACTAAAATACACATTATTTAATAGAGAAATAACAAAAGAACACATTATTTAATAGAGAAATAACTGAAATACACATTATTTATTGAAAAAATAACTAAAATACACATTATTTATTAGAGAAATAACTAAAATACACATTATTTATTGGAGAAATAACTAAAATACACATTATTTATTAGAGAAATAATTAAAACACACATTATTTTATAAAGAAATAACTAAAATACACATTATTTAATAAAGAAATAACAAAAAATTACATTATTTAATAGAAAAATAACTAAAATACACATTATTTATTGGAGAAATAACTAAAATACACATTATTTAATAAAGAAATAAAAAAAACACTTTATTTAATAGAGAAATAACTAAAATACACATTATTTATTGGAGAAATAACTAAAATACACATTATTTAATAGAGAAATAACAAAAAAACACATTGTTTAATAGAGAAACAACAAGAAAACATATTATTTAATGGAAAAATAACTAAAGAGCACATTATTTATTGGAGAATCAACTAAAAAACACATTATTTAATAGAGAAATGACAAAAAACATATTATTTAATAGAGAAATAACTAAAATACACATTATTTATTGGAAAAATAACTAAAATACACATTATTTTAAAGAGAAATAACAAAAAAACACATTACTTAATAGAGAAATAACTAAAACACACATTATTTATTGCAGAAATAACTAAAATACACACTATTTAATAGAGAAATATCTAAAATACACATTATTTAATTAAGAAATAACTAAAATACACTTTATTTAATAAAGAAATAATTAAAAAACACATTATTTAATAGAGAAATAACTAAAATACACATTATTTATTGGAGAAATAACAAAAAAACACATTACTTAATAGAGAAATAACTAAAATACACATTATTTATTGCAGAAATAACTAAAATACACACTATTTAATAGAGAAATATCTAAAATACACATTATTTAATAAAGAAATAACTAAAATACACATTATTTAATAAAGAAATAATAAAAAAAACACATTATTTATTAGAAAAATAACCTAAATACACATTATTTAATAAAAAAATATAAAAAAAAAACACAATATTTAATAAAGAAATAACTAAAACACACATTATTTATTGAAAAAATATCTAAAATACACATTATTTAATAGAGAAAAAACTAAAATACACATTATTTAATAAAGAAATAATAAAAAAACACATTATTTAATAAAGAAATAACTAAAATACACATTATTTATTGGAGAAATAACTAAAATACACATTATTTAATAGAGAAATAACTAAAATAAACATAATTTAATAGAGACATAACCAAAAAACACATTATTTAATAAAGAAATAACTAACACACACATTATTTATTGGAGAAATAACTAAAATACACATTATTTATTAAAGATATAACTTAAATACACATTATTTATTAAAGAAATAACTAAAATACACATTATTTAATAAAGAAATAACAAAAAAAGACATTATTTAATAGAGAAATAACTAAAATACACATTTTTTATTGGAGAACTATCTAAAATACACATTATTTAATAGAGAAATAACTAAAATACACATTATTTATTGGAGAAATAACTAAAATACACATTATTTAATAGATACACAACTAAAATACACATTATTTAATAGAGAAATAACAAAAAAACACATTATTAAATAGAGAAATAACTTTTAAAGAATGTGTATAACTAAAATACACATTCTTTAAAAGAGATATAACAATAAAACACATTATTTAATAGAGAAATAACTAAAATACACATTATTTATTGGAGAAGAAACTAAAATACACATTATTTAATAGAGAAATAACTAAAATACACATTATTTATAAAAGAAATAACAAAAAAACAAATTATTCAATAAAGAAATAGCTAAAATACACATTATTTATTAGAGAAATAACTAAAATACACATTGTTCAATAAAAAATTAACTAAAATACACATTATTTAATAGAGAAATAACAAAAAAACACATTATTTAATAGAGAAATAACTAAAATACACATTATTTATTGGACAAATAACTAAAATACACATTATTTAATAGAGAAATAACTAAAATACAAATTATTTAGTTGAAAAATAACAAAAAAGCATATTATTTAATAGAGAAATAGCTAAAATACACATTATTTAATAGAGAAATAACAAGAAAACACATTATTTAATTGAGAAATAACTAAAAGACACATTATTTATTGGAGAATGAACTGAAATACACATTATTTAATAGAGAAATAACTGAAATACACATTATTTAATAGAGAAATAACAAAAAAACACATTATTTAATAGAGAAATAACTAAAATACACATTATTTAATAGAAAAATAACTAAAATACACATTATTTAATAGAGAAATAACAAAAAAGCACATCATTTAATAAAGAAATAACTAAAATACACATTATTTAATAGAGAAATAACAAAAAAACACATTATTTAATAGAGAAATAACTAAAATACACATTATTTATTGAAAAAAATAACTTAAATACACATTATTTAATAGAGAAATAACTAAAATACACATTATTTATTGGAGAAATAACTAAAATACACATTATTTATTAGAGAAATAATTAAAAGACACATTATTTTATAAAGAAATAACTAAAATACACATTATTTAATAAAGAAATAACAAAAAATTACATTATTTAATAGAAAAATAACTAAATTACACATTATTTATTGGAGAAATAACTAAAATACACATTAATTAATAGAGAAATAACAAAAAAACACTTTATTTAATAAAGAAATAACTAAAATACACATTATTTATTGGAGAAATAACTAAAATACACATAATTTAATAGAGAAATAACAAAAAAACACATTGTTTAATAGAGAAACAACAAAAAAACATATTATTTAATAGAAAAATAATTAAAATGCACATTCTTTATTGGAGAATCAACTAAAAAACACATTATTTAATAGAGAAATGACAAAAAAACATATTATTTAATAGAGAAATAACTAAAATACACATTATTTATTGGAAAAATAACTAAAATACACATTATTTAATAAAGAAATAACAAAAAACACATTATTTAATAAAGAAATAACTAAAAAACACATTATTTAATAGAGAAATAACTAAAATACACATTATTTAATAAAAAAATAACAAAAAAACACATTATTTAATAGAGAAATAACTAAAATACACATTATTTATTAAAGAAATAACTAAAATACATATTAATTAATAAAGAAATAACTAAAATACACATTATTTAATAGAGAAATAACAAAAGAACACATTATTTAATAGAGAAATAACTAAAATACACATTATTTATTGAAAAATTAACTAAAATACACATTATTTATTAGAGAAATAACTAAAATACACATTATTTATTGGAGAAATAACTAAAATACACATTATTTATTAGAGAAATAATTAAAACACACATTATTTTATAAAGAAATAACTAAAATACACATTATTTAATAAAGAAATAACAAAAAATTACATTATTTAATAGAAAAAAAACTAAAATACACATTATTTATTGGAGAAATAACTAAAATACACATTATTTAATAGAGAAATAAAAAAAACACTTTATTTAATAGAGAAATAACTAAAATACACATTATTTATTGGAGAAATAACTAAAATACACATTATTTAATAGAGAAATAACAAAAAAAACACATTGTTTAATAGAGAAACAACAAGAAAACATATTATTTAATGGAGAAATAACTAAAGAGCACATTATTTATTGGAGAATTAACTAAAAAACACATTATTTAATAGAGAAATGACAAAAAAACATATTATTTAATAGAGAAATAACTAAAATACACATTATTTATTGGAAAAATAACTAAAATACACATTATTTTAAAGAGAAATAACAAAAAAACACATTACTTAATAGAGAAATAACTAAAACACACATTATTTATTGCAGAAATAACTAAAATACACACTATTTAATAGAGAAATATCTAAAATACACATTATTTAATTAAGAAATAACTAAAATACACTTTATTTAATAAAGAAATAATTAAAAAACACATTATTTAATAGAGAAATAACTAAAATACACATTATTTATTGGAGAAATAACAAAAAAACACATTACTTAATAGAGAAATAACTAAAATACACATTATTTATTGCAGAAATAACTAAAATACACACTATTTAATAGAGAAATATCTAAAATACACATTATTTAATAAAGAAATAACTAAAATACACATTATTTAATAAAGAAATAATAAAAAAAACACATTATTTATTAGAAAAATAACCTAAATACACATTATTTAATAAAAAAATATAAAAAAAAAACACAATATTTAATAAAGAAATAACTAAAACACACATTAATTATTGAAAAAATATCTAAAATACACATTATTTAATAGAGAAAAAACTAAAATACACATTATTTAATAAAGAAATAATAAAAAAACACATTATTTAATAGAGAAATAACTAAAATACACATTATTTATTGGAGAAATAACTAAAATACACATTATTTAATAGAGAAATAACTAAAATAAACATAATTTAATAGAGAAATAACCAAAAAACACATTATTTAATAAAGAAATAACTAACACACACATTATTTATTGGAGAAATAACTAAAAAACACATTATTTATTAAAGATATAACTTAAATACACATTATTTATTAAAGAAATAACTAAAATACACATTATTTAATAAAGAAATAACAAAAAAAGACATTATATAATAGAGAAATAACTAAAATACACATTTTTTATTGGAGAACTATCTAAAATACACATTATTTAATAGAGAAATAACTAAAATACACATTATTTTTTGAAGAAATAACTAAAATACACATTATTTAATAGAGACACAACTAAAATACACATTATTTAATAGAGAAATAACAAAAAAACACATTATTAAATAGAGAAATAACTTTTAAAGAATGTGTATAACTAAAATACACATTCTTTAAAAGAGATATAACAATAAAACACATTATTTAATAAAGAAATAACTAAAATACACATTATTTATTGGAGAAGAAACTAAAATACACATTATTTAATAGAGAAATAACTAAAATACACATTATTTATTAAAGAAATAACAAAAAAACAAATTATTCAATAAAGAAATAGCTAAAATACACATTATTTATTAGAGAAATAACTAAAATACACATTGTTCAATAAAAAATTAACTAAAATACACATTATTTAATAGAGAAATATCAAAAAAACACATTATTTAATAGAGAAATAACTAAAATACACATTATTTATTGGACAAATAACTAAAATACACATTATTTAATAGAGAAATAACTAAAACACAAATTATTTAGTTGAGAAATAACAAAAAAGCATATTATTTAATAGAGAAAAAGCTAAAATACACATTATTTAATAGAGAAATAACAAAAAAACACATTATTTAATTGAGAAATAACTAAAAGACACATTATTTATTGGAGAATGAACTGAAATACACATTATTTAATAGAGAAATAACTGAAATACACATTATTTAATAGAGAAATAACAAAAAAACACATTATTTAATAGAGAAATAACTAAAATACACATTATTTAATAGAAAAATAACTAAAATACACATTATTTAATAGAGAAATAACAAAAAAGCACATCATTTAATAAAGAAATAACTAAAATACACATTATTTATTGGAGAAATAACTAAAATACACACTATTTAATAGAGAAATAACTAAAATACACATTATTTAATAGAGAAATAACAAAAAAACACATTTATTAATAGAGAAGTAACATAAAAAAAACACATAAGTTATTTGAGAAATAACTAAAATAGACATTATTTATTGAAGAAATAACTAAAATACACATTATTTAATAAAGAAATAACTAAAATACACATTATTTATTAGAGAAATAACTAAAATACACATTATTTATTGGAGAAATAACTAAAATACACATTATTAAATAGAGACCTAACAAAAAATCAAATTATTTAATAGAGAAATCACTAAAATACACTTTATTTATTGGAGAAATATCTTAAATACACATTATTTATTAGAGAAATAACTAAAAAACAAATTATTTAATAGAGAAATAACAAAAAACACATTAATTAATAGAGAAATAACTAAAATACACATTATTTCTTGGAGAAATAACTAAAATACACATTATTTAATAAAGAAATAACAAAAAAACACATTATTTAATAGAGAAATAACTAAAATAAACATTTCTTAATGGAGAAATAACTAAAATACACATTATATCATAAAAAAATAACTAAAATACACATAATTAAATAGAGAAATAACTAAAATACACATTATTTAATAGAGAGTTAACTAAAATACACATTATTCAATAGAGAAGTAACAAAAAAACACATTATTTAATAGAGAAAGAACTAAAATACACATTAATTATTGGAGAAATAACTAAAATACACATTATTTAATAGAGAAATAACAAAAAAACATATTATTTAATAAAGAAAAAACTAAAATACACACTATTTATTAGAGAAATAACAAAAAAACACATTATTTAATAGAGAAATAACTAAAAGACACATTATTTATTGGAGAATGAACTGAGATGCACATTATTTAATAAAGAAATAACTAAAATACACATTATTTAATAGAAAAATAACAAAAAACACATTTTTTTATTAGAGAATTAACTAAAATACACATTATTTATTGGAGAAATAACTAAAATACACATTGTTTAATAAAGAAAAATTTAAAATACACATTATTCAATAGAGAAATAACAAAAAAACACATTATTTAATAGAGAAATAACTAAAATACACACTATTTTTTGAAGAAATAACTATAATACACATTATTTAATAGAGAAATAACTAAAATACAAATTATTTATTGAAGAAATAACTAAAATACACATTATTTATTAGAGAAATATTTAAAACACACATTATTTATTAAAGAAATATTTAAAATACACATTATTTAATGAAGAAATAACAAAAAATTACATTATTTAATAGAAAAATAACTAAAATACACATTATTTATAAGAGAAATAACTAAAATACACATTATTTAATAGAGAAATAACAAAAAAACACTTTATTTAATAGAGAAATAACTAAAATTCACATTATTTAATGGAAAAATAACTAAAATACACATTATTTAATAGAGAAATAACTAAAATACACATTATTCAATAGAGAAATAAAAAAAAAACACATTATTTGATAGAGAAATAACAAAAAAAAACACTTTATTTAATAGAGAAATAACTAAAATGCACATTATTTATTGGAGAATCAACTAAAAAACACATTATATAATAGAGAAATAACAAAAAAACATAATATTTAATAGAAAAAAAACTAAAATACACATTTTTTATTGGAAAAATACCTAAAATACACATTATTTCATAGAGAAATAACAAAAAAACACATTACTTAATAGAGAAATAACTAAAATACACATTATATATTGAAGAAATAACTAAAATACACACTATTTAATAGAGAAATAACTAAAATACACATTATTTAATAGAGAAATAACAAAAAAACACTTTATTTATTAGAGAAATAACTAAAATACACATTTTTTAATAAGAAAATATAAAAAAAAAACACATTATTTAATAGAGAAATAACTAAAACACACATTATTTATTGGAGAAATAACTAAAATACACATTATTTATTAAAAAAATAACTAAAATACACATTATTTAATAGAGATTTAATAAAAAAACACATTATTTAATAGAGAAATAACTAAAATACACATTATTTTTTGGAGAAATAACTAAAATACACGTTATTTAATAGAGAAATAACTAAAATAAACATTATTTAATAGAGAAATAACAAAAAAACACATTATTTAATAGAGAAATAACTAAAAGACACATTATTTATTGGAGAATAAACTGAAATGCACATTATTTAATAGAGAAATAACTAAAATACACATTATTTAATAGAAAAATAACAAAAGAACACATTACTTAATTGAGAAATAACTAAAATACACATTATATATTGGAGAAATAACTAAAATACACATTATTTAATATAGAAATATTTAAAATACACATTATTTAATAGAGAAATAACAAAAAAACACATTATTTAATAGAGAAATAACTTAAATACACATTATTTATTAGAGAAAGAACTAAAATACACTTTATTTAATAAAGAAATAACTAAAATACACATTATTTAATAGAGAAATAACAAAAAAACACATTATTTAATAGAGAAATAACTAAAATACACATTTTTAAATAGAGAAATAACTAAAAAACACATTATTTATTGGAGAAATAACTAAAATACACATTATTTAAAAGAGAAATAACAAAGAAACACATTATTTAAAAGAGAAATAACAAAAATACACATTATTTAATAGAGAAATAACTTATATACACATTAATTAATAGAGAAATAACAAAAAAAAACACATTATTTAATAGAGAAATAACTAAAATACACAATATTTAATAGAGAAAGAACAAAAAAACACATTATTTAATAGAGATATAAATAAAACACACATTATTTTTTGGAAAAATAACTAAAATACACATTATTTAATAGAGAAATAGTTAAAATACACATTATTTAATAAAGAAATAACAAAAAACACATTATTTAATAGAGAAATAACTAAAATACACATTATTTAATAGAGAAATAACTAAAATACACATTATTTAATAGAGATTTAACTAAAATACACATTATTTATTGGAGAAATATCTGAAATACACATTATTTAATAAAGATATAAATTAAATACACATTATTTAATAAAGAAATAACTAAAATACACATTATTTGATAGAGAAATAACAAAAAAACAAATTAGTTAAAAGAAAAATAACTAAAATACACATTATTTATTAAAGAAATAACTAAAATACACATTATTTAATAGAGAAATAACAAAAAAACACATTATTTAATAGAGAAATAACTAAAATACACATTATTTATTGGAGAAATAACTAAAATACACATTATTTAATAAAGAAATAACTAAAATACACATTATTTAATAGAGAAATAACAAAAAACACATTATTTAATAGAGAAATAACTAAAATACACATTATTTAATAGAGAAATAACAAAAAAATCACAAATTTTTTAATACAGAAATAACTGAAATCCCCTTTTTTTATTGGAGAAATAACTAAAATACACATTTTTTAACAAAAAATAACTAAAATACACTATATTTAATAGAGAAATAACATAAAAGAAACACATTATTTAATAGAGAAATAACTAAAATACACATTATTTATTGGAGAAATAACTAAAATACACATTATTTAATAAAGAAATAACTAAAATACACATTATTTAATAGAGAAATAACTAAAATACACATCATTTAAAAAAGAAATAACTAAAATACACATTATTTAATAGAGAAATAACTAAAAAACACATTATTTAATAGAGAAATAACAAAACAACACATTATTTAATAGAGAAATAACTAAAATACACATTATTTATTGAAGAAATAACTAAAATTCACATTAATCAATAGAGAACTAACAAAAAATCACATTATTTAATAGAGAAATCACTAAAATACACATTATTTATTGAAGAAATAATTAAAATACACATTATTTAATAGAGAAATAACTAAAATACAAATTATTTAATAAAGAAATAACAAATAAGCACATTATTTAATATAGAAATAACTAAAATACACATTATTTCTTGGAGAAATAACTAAAATACACATTATTTAATAGAGAAATATAAAAAAAAAACACATTATTTTATAGAGAAATATCTAAAATACACATTATTTAATGGAGAAATAACTAAAATACACATTATATAATAAAAAAATAACTAAAATACACATTATTTAATAGAGAAATAACTAAAATACACATTATTTATTGGAGAAATAACTAAAATACACATTATTTATTAGAGAATTAATTAAAAGACACATTATTTTATAAAGAAATAACTAAAATACACATTATTTAATAAAGAAATAACAAAAAATTACATTATTTAATAGAAAAATAACTAAAATACAGACTATTTATTGGAGAAATAACTAAAATACACATTAATTAATAAAGAAATAACAAAAAAACACTTTATTTAATAAAGAATTAACTAAAATACACATTATTTATTGGAGAAATAACTAAAATACACATAATTTAATAGAGATATAACAAAAAAACACATTGTTTAATAGAGAAACAACAAAAAAACATATTATTTAATAGAGAAATAACTAAAATGCACATTATTTATTGGAGAATCAACTAAAAAACACATTATTTAATAGAGAAATGACAAAAAAACATATTATTTAATAGAGAAATAACTAAAATACACATTATTTATTGGAAAAATAACTAAAATACACATTATTTAATAGAGAAATAACAAAAAAACACATTATTTAATAAAGAAATAACTAAAGACACATTATTTATTGGAGAATGAACTGAAATGCACATTATTTAATAGAGAAATAACTAAAATACACATTATTTATTGGAGAAATAACTAAAATTCACATTATTAAATAGAGAACTAACAAAAAATCACATTATTTAATAGAGAAATCACTAAAATACACATTATTTATTGGAGAAATAACTAAAATACACATTATTTAATAGAGAAATAACTAAAATACAAATTATTTATTAAAGAAATAACAAATAAGCACATTATTTAATATAGAAATAACTAAAATACACATTATTTCTTGGAGAAATAACTAAAATACACATTATTTAATAGAGAAATATAAAAAAAAACACATTATTTTTTAGAGAAATATCTAAAATACACATTATTTAATGGAGAAATAACTAAAATACACATTATATAATAAAAAAATAACTAAAATACACATTATTTAATAGAGAAATAACTAAAATACACATTATTTAATAGAGAAATAAGAAAAAAACACATTATTTAATAAAAAAATAACTAAAATACACATTATTTAATAGAGAAATAACAAAAATACACATTATATAAAAAAGAAATAACTAAAATACAAATTATTTAATAGAGAAATAACAAAAAAAACACATTATTTGTTAAAAAAATAACAAAAAAACACATTATTTAATAGAGAAATAAATAAATACACATTATTTAGTGAAGAAATAATCAAAATACACATTATTTAAAAATAAATAACTAAAAAACACATTATTTAATAGAAATATAACAAAAAACACTTTATTTATTAGAGAAATAACGAAAATACACATTATTTATTAAAGAAATAACTAAAATACACATTATTTATTAGAGAATTAACTAAAATACACATTATTTAATAGAGAAGTAACAAAAAACACATTATTTAGGAGAGAAATAACTAAAATACACATTATTTATTGGAGAAATAACTAAAATACACATTATAAAATAAAGAAATAACTAAATTACACATTATTTAATAAATAAATAACAAAAAAACAAATTATTTAATAGAGAAAAACTAAAATATACATTATTTAATAGAGAAATAACAAAAAAACACATTATTTAATAAAGAAATAACTAAAAGACACATTATTTATTGGAGAATGAACTGAAATGCACATTATTTAATAGAGAAATAACTAAAATACACATTATTTAATAAAAAAATAACAAAAAAACTCATTATTTAATAGAGAAAAAACTAAAATACACATTACTTATTGGAGAAATAACTAAAATACATATTAATTAATAAAGAAATAACTAAAATAAACATTATTTAATAGAGAAATAACAAAAAAACACATTATTTAATAGAGAAATAACAAAAAAACACATTATTTAATAAAGAAATAACTAAAAGACACATTATTTATTGGAGAATGAACTGAAATGCACATTATTTAATAGAGAAATAACTAAAATACACATTATTTAATAAAAAAATAACAAAAAAACACATTATTTAATAGAGAAAAAACTAAAATACACATTACTTATTGGAGAAATAACTAAAATACATATTAATTAATAAAGAAATAACTAAAATAAACATTATTTAATAGAGAAATAACAAAAAAACACATTATTTAATAGAGAAATAACTAAAATACACATTATTTATTGGAGAAATAACTAAAATACACATTATTTATTAGAGAAATAATTAAAAGACACATTATTTTATAAAGAAATAACTAAAATACACATTATTTAATAAAGAAATAACAAAAAATACATTATTTATTAGAAAAATAACTAAAATACACATTATTTATTGGAGAAATAACTAAAATACACATTAATTAATAGAGAAATAACAAAAAAACACTTTATTTAATAGAGAAATAACTAAAATACACATTATTTATTGGAGAAATAACTAAAATACACATAATTTAATAGAGAAATAACAAAAAAACACATTGTTTAATAGAGAAACAACAAAAAAACATATTATTTAATAGAGAAATAATTAAAATGCACATTATTTATTGGAGAATCAACTAAAAAACACATTATTTAATAGAGAAATGACAAAAAAACATATTATTTAATAGAGAAATAACTAAAATACACATTATTTATTGGAAAAATAACTAAAATACACATTATTTAATAAAGAAATAACAAAAAACACATTATTTAATAAAGAAATAACTAAAAGACACATTATTTATTGGAGAATGAGCTGAAATGCACATTATTTAATAGAGAAATAACTAAAATACACATTATTAATTAAAAAAATAACAAAAAAACACATTATTTAATAGAGAAATAACTAAAATACACATTATTTATTAAAGAAATAACTAAAATACATATTAATTAATAAAGAAATAACTAAAATACACATTATTTAATAGAGAAATAACAAAAGAACACATTATTTAATAGAGAAATAACTAAAATACACATTATTTATTGAAAAAATAACTAAAATACACATTATTTATTAGAGAAATAACTAAAATACACATTATTTATTGGAGAAATAACTAAAATACACATTATTTATTAGAGAAATAATTAAAACACACTTTATTTTATAAAGAAATAACTAAAATACACATTATTTAATAAAGAAATAACAAAAAATTACATTATTTAATAGAAAAATAACTAAAATACACATTATTTATTGGAGAAATAACTAAAATACACATTATTTAATAGAGAAATAAAAAAAACACTTTATTTAATAGAGAAATAACTAAAATACACATTATTTATTGGAGAAATAACTAAAATACACATTATTTAATAGAGAAATAACAAAAAAACACATTGTTTAATAGAGAAACAACAAGAAAACATATTATTTAATGGAAAAATAACTAAAGAGCACATTATTTATTGGAGAATCAACTAAAAAACACATTATTTAATAGAGAAATGACAAAAAACATATTATTTAATAGAGAAATAACTAAAATACACATTATTTATTGGAAAAATAACTAAAATACACATTATTTTAAAGAGAAATAACAAAAAAACACATTACTTAATAGAGAAATAACTAAAACACACATTATTTATTGCAGAAATAACTAAAATACACACTATTTAATAGAGAAATATCTAAAATACACATTATTTAATTAAGAAATAACTAAAATACACTTTATTTAATAAAGAAATAATTAAAAAACACATTATTTAATAGAGAAATAACTAAAATACACATTATTTATTGGAGAAATAACAAAAAAACACATTACTTAATAGAGAAATAACTAAAATACACATTATTTATTGCAGAAATAACTAAAATACACACTATTTAATAGAGAAATATCTAAAATACACATTATTTAATAAAGAAATAACTAAAATACACATTATTTAATAAAGAAATAATAAAAAAAACACATTATTTATTAGAAAAATAACCTAAATACACATTATTTAATAAAAAAATATAAAAAAAAAACACAATATTTAATAAAGAAATAACTAAAACACACATTATTTATTGAAAAAATATCTAAAATACACATTATTTAATAGAGAAAAAACTAAAATACACATTATTTAATAAAGAAATAATAAAAAAACACATTATTTAATAGAGAAATAACTAAAATACACATTATTTATTGGAGAAATAACTAAAATACACATTATTTAATAGAGAAATAACTAAAATAAACATAATTTAATAGAGAAATAACCAAAAAACACATTATTTAATAAAGAAATAACTAACACACACATTATTTATTGGAGAAATAACTAAAATACACATTATTTATTAAAGATATAACTTAAATACACATTATTTATTAAAGAAATAACTAAAATACACATTATTTAATAAAGAAATAACAAAAAAAGACATTATTTAATAGAGAAATAACTAAAATACACATTTTTTATTGGAGAACTATCTAAAATACACATTATTTAATAGAGAAATAACTAAAATACACATTATTTATTGGAGAAATAACTAAAATACACATTATTTAATAAAGACACAACTAAAATACACATTATTTAATAGAGAAATAACAAAAAAACACATTATTAAATAGAGAAATAACTTTTAAAGAATGTGTATAACTAAAATACACATTCTTTAAAAGAGATATAACAATAAAACACATTATTTAATAGAGAAATAACTAAAATACACATTATTTATTGGAGAAGAAACTAAAATACACATTATTTAATAGAGAAATAACTAAAATACACATTATTTATAAAAGAAATAACAAAAAAACAAATTATTCAATAAAGAAATAGCTAAAATACACATTATTTATTAGAGAAATAACTAAAATACACATTGTTCAATAAAAAATTAACTAAAATACACATTATTTAATAGAGAAATAACAAAAAAACACATTATTTAATAGAGAAATAACTAAAATACACATTATTTATTGGACAAATAACTAAAATACACATTATTTAATAGAGAAATAACTAAAATACAAATTATTTAGTTGAGAAATAACAAAAAAGCATATTATTTAATAGAGAAATAGCTAAAATACACATTATTTAATAGAGAAATAACAAGAAAACACATTATTTAATTGAGAAATAACTAAAAGACACATTATTTATTGGAGAATGAACTGAAATACACATTATTTAATAGAGAAATAACTGAAATACACATTATTTAATAGAGAAATAACAAAAAAACACATTATTTAATAGAGAAATAACTAAAATACACATTATTTAATAGAAAAATAACTAAAATACACATTATTTAATAGAAAAATAACAAAAAAGCACATCATTTAATAAAGAAATAACAAAAATACACATTATTTAATAGAGAAATAACAAAAAAACACATTATTTAATAGAGAAATAACTAAAATACACATTATTTATTGAAAAAAATAACTTAAATACACATTATTTAATAGAGAAATAACTAAAATACACATTATTTATTGGAGAAATAACTAAAATACACATTATTTATTAGAGAAATAATTAAAAGACACATTATTTTATAAAGAAATAACTAAAATACACATTATTTAATAAAGAAATAACAAAAAATTACATTATTTAATAGAAAAATAACTAAAATACACATTATTTATTGGAGAAATAACTAAAATACACATTAATTAATAGAGAAATAACAAAAAAACACTTTATTTAATAAAGAAATAACTAAAATACACATTATTTATTGGAGAAATAACTAAAATACACATAATTTAATAGAGAAATAACAAAAAAACACATTGTTTAATAGAGAAACAACAAAAAAACATATTATTTAATAGAAAAATAATTAAAATGCACATTCTTTATTGGAGAATCAACTAAAAAACACATTATTTAATAGAGAAATGACAAAAAAACATATTATTTAATAGAGAAATAACTAAAATACACATTATTTATTGGAAAAATAACTAAAATACACATTATTTAATAAAGAAATAACAAAAAACACATTATTTAATAAAGAAATAACTAAAAGACACATTATATATTGGAGAATGAACTGAAATGCACATTATTTAATAGAGAAATAACTAAAATACACATTATTTAATAAAAAAATAACAAAAAAACACATTATTTAATAGAGAAATAACTAAAATACACATTATTTATTAAAGAAATAACTAAAATACATATTAATTAATAAAGAAATAACTAAAATACACATTATTTAATAGAGAAATAACAAAAGAACACATTATTTAATAGAGAAATAACTAAAATACACATTATTTATTGAAAAATTAACTAAAATACACATTATTTATTAGAGAAATAACTAAAATACACATTATTTATTGGAGAAATAACTAAAATACACATTATTTATTAGAGAAATAATTAAAACACACATTATTTTATAAAGAAATAACTAAAATACACATTATTTAATAAAGAAATAACAAAAAATTACATTATTTAATAGAAAAAAAACTAAAATACACATTATTTATTGGAGAAATAACTAAAATACACATTATTTAATAGAGAAATAAAAAAAACACTTTATTTAATAGAGAAATAACTAAAATACACATTATTTATTGGAGAAATAACTAAAATACACATTATTTAATAGAGAAATAACAAAAAAAACACATTGTTTAATAGAGAAACAACAAGAAAACATATTATTTAATGGAGAAATAACTAAAGAGCACATTATTTATTGGAGAATTAACTAAAAAACACATTATTTAATAGAGAAATGACAAAAAAACATATTATTTAATAGAGAAATAACTAAAATACACATTATTTATTGGAAAAATAACTAAAATACACATTATTTTAAAGAGAAATAACAAAAAAACACATTACTTAATAGAGAAATAACTAAAACACACATTATTTATTGCAGAAATAACTAAAATACACACTATTTAATAGAGAAATATCTAAAATACACATTATTTAATTAAGAAATAACTAAAATACACTTTATTTAATAAAGAAATAATTAAAAAACACATTATTTAATAGAGAAATAACTAAAATACACATTATTTATTGGAGAAATAACAAAAAAACACATTACTTAATAGAGAAATAACTAAAATACACATTATTTATTGCAGAAATAACTAAAATACACACTATTTAATAGAGAAATATCTAAAATACACATTATTTAATAAAGAAATAACTAAAATACACATTATTTAATAAAGAAATAATAAAAAAAACACATTATTTATTAGAAAAATAACCTAAATACACATTATTTAATAAAAAAATATAAAAAAAAAAACACAATATTTAATAAAGAAATAACTAAAACACACATTAATTATTGAAAAAATATCTAAAATACACATTATTTAATAGAGAAAAAACTAAAATACACATTATTTAATAAAGAAATAATAAAAAAACACATTATTTAATAGAGAAATAACTAAAATACACATTATTTATTGGAGAAATAACTAAAATACACATTATTTAATAGAGAAATAACTAAAATAAACATAATTTAATAGAGAAATAACCAAAAAACACATTATTTAATAAAGAAATAACTAACACACACATTATTTATTGGAGAAATAACTAAAAAACACATTATTTATTAAAGATATAACTTAAATACACATTATTTATTAAAGAAATAACTAAAATACACATTATTTAATAAAGAAATAACAAAAAAAGACATTATATAATAGAGAAATAACTAAAATACACATTTTTTATTGGAGAACTATCTAAAATACACATTATTTAATAGAGAAATAACTAAAATACACATTATTTATTGAAGAAATAACTAAAATACACATTATTTAATAGAGACACAACTAAAATACACATTATTTAATAGAGAAATAACAAAAAAACACATTATTAAATAGAGAAATAACTTTTAAAGAATGTGTATAACTAAAATACACATTCTTTAAAAGAGATATAACAATAAAACACATTATTTAATAAAGAAATAACTAAAATACACATTATTTATTGGAGAAGAAACTAAAATACACATTATTTAATAGAGAAATAACTAAAATACACATTATTTATTAAAGAAATAACAAAAAAACAAATTATTCAATAAAGAAATAGCTAAAATACACATTATTTATTAGAGAAATAACTAAAATACACATTGTTCAATAAAAAATTAACTAAAATACACATTATTTAATAGAGAAATAACAAAAAAACACATTATTTAATAGAGAAATAACTAAAATACACATTATTTATTGGACAAATAACTAAAATACACATTATTTAATAGAGAAATAACTAAAATACAAATTATTTAGTTGAGAAATAACAAAAAAGCATATTATTTAATAGAGAAAAAGCTAAAATACACATTATTTAATAGAGAAATAACAAAAAAACACATTATTTAATTGAGAAATAACTAAAAGACACATTATTTATTGGAGAATGAACTGAAATACACATTATTTAATAGAGAAATAACTGAAATACACATTATTTAATAGAGAAATAACAAAAAAACACATTATTTAATAGAGAAATAACTAAAATACACATTATTTAATAGAAAAATAACTAAAATACACATTATTTAATAGAGAAATAACAAAAAAGCACATCATTTAATAAAGAAATAACTAAAATACACATTATTTATTGGAGAAATAACTAAAATACACACTATTTAATAGAGAAATAACTAAAATACACATTATTTAATAGAGAAATAACAAAAAAACACATTTATTAATAGAGAAGTAACATAAAAAAAACACATAAGTTATTTGAGAAATAACTAAAATAGACATTATTTATTGAAGAAATAACTAAAATACACATTATTTAATAAAGAAATAACTAAAATACACATTATTTATTAGAGAAATAACTAAAATACACATTATTTATTGGAGAAATAACTAAAATACACATTATTAAATAGAGACCTAACAAAAAATCAAATTATTTAATAGAGAAATCACTAAAATACACTTTATTTATTGGAGAAATATCTTAAATACACATTATTTATTAGAGAAATAACTAAAAAACAAATTATTTAATAGAGAAATAACAAAAAACACATTAATTAATAGAGAAATAACTAAAATACACATTATTTCTTGGAGAAATAACTAAAATACACATTATTTAATAAAGAAATAACAAAAAAACACATTATTTAATAGAGAAATAACTAAAATAAACATTTCTTAATGGAGAAATAACTAAAATACACATTATATCATAAAAAAATAACTAAAATACACATAATTAAATAGAGAAATAACTAAAATACACATTATTTAATAGAGAGTTAACTAAAATACACATTATTCAATAGAGAAGTAACAAAAAAACACATTATTTAATAGAGAAAGAACTAAAATACACATTAATTATTGGAGAAATAACTAAAATACACATTATTTAATAGAGAAATAACAAAAAAACATATTATTTAATAGAGAAAAAACTAAAATACACACTATTTATTAGAGAAATAACAAAAAAACACATTATTTAATAGAGAAATAACTAAAAGACACATTATTTATTGGAGAATGAACTGAGATGCACATTATTTAATAAAGAAATAACTAAAATACACATTATTTAATAGAAAAATAACAAAAAACACATTTTTTTATTAGAGAATTAACTAAAATACACATTATTTATTGGAGAAATAACTAAAATACACATTGTTTAATAAAGAAAAATTTAAAATACACATTATTCAATAGAGAAATAACAAAAAAACACATTATTTAATAGAGAAATAACTAAAATACACACTATTTTTTGAAGAAATAACTATAATACACATTATTTAATAGAGAAATAACTAAAATACAAATTATTTATTGAAGAAATAACTAAAATACACATTATTTATTAGAGAAATATTTAAAACACACATTATTTATTAAAGAAATATTTAAAATACACATTATTTAATGAAGAAATAACAAAAAATTACATTATTTAATAGAAAAATAACTAAAATACACATTATTTATAAGAGAAATAACTAAAATACACATTATTTAATAGAGAAATAACAAAAAAACACTTTATTTAATAGAGAAATAACTAAAATTCACATTATTTAATGGAAAAATAACTAAAATACACATTATTTAATAGAGAAATAACTAAAATACACATTATTCAATAGAGAAATAAAAAAAAAACACATTATTTGATAGAGAAATAACAAAAAAAAACACTTTATTTAATAGAGAAATAACTAAAATGCACATTATTTATTGGAGAATCAACTAAAAAACACATTATATAATAGAGAAATAACAAAAAAACATAATATTTAATAGAAAAAAAACTAAAATACACATTTTTTATTGGAAAAATACCTAAAATACACATTATTTCATAGAGAAATAACAAAAAAACACATTACTTAATAGAGAAATAACTAAAATACACATTATATATTGAAGAAATAACTAAAATACACACTATTTAATAGAGAAATAACTAAAATACACATTATTTAATAGAGAAATAACAAAAAAACACTTTATTTATTAGAGAAATAACTAAAATACACATTTTTTAATAAGAAAATATAAAAAAAAACACATTATTTAATAGAGAAATAACTAAAACACACATTATTTATTGGAGAAATAACTAAAATACACATTATTTATTAAAAAAATAACTAAAATACACATTATTTAATAGAGATTTAATAAAAAAACACATTATTTAATAGAGAAATAACTAAAATACACATTATTTTTTGGAGAAATAACTAAAATACACGTTATTTAATAGAGAAATAACTAAAATAAACATTAATTAATAGAGAAATAACAAAAAAACACATTATTTAATAGAGAAATAACTAAAAGACACATTATTTATTGGAGAATAAACTAAAATGCACATTATTTAATAGAGAAATAACTAAAATACACATTATTTAATAGAAAAATAACAAAAGAACACATTACTTAATTGAGAAATTACTAAAATACACATTATATATTGGAGAAATAACTAAAATACACATTATTTAATATAGAAATATTTAAAATACACATTATTTAATAGAGAAATAACAAAAAACACATTATTTAATAGAGAAATAACTTAAATACACATTATTTATTAGAGAAAGAACTAAAATACACTTTATTTAATAAAGAAATAACTAAAATACACATTATTTAATAGAGAAATAACAAAAAAACACATTATTCAATAGAGAAATAACTAAAATACACATTTTTAAATAGAAAAATAACTAAAAAACACATTATTTATTGGAGAAATAACTAAAATACACATTATTTAAAAGAGAAATAACAAAGAAACACATTATTTAAAAGAGAAATAACAAAAATACACATTATTTAATAGAGAAATAACTTATATACACATTAATTAATAGAGAAATAACAAAAAAAAACACATTATTTAATAGAGAAATAACTAAAATACACAATATTTAATAGAGAAAGAACAAAAAAACACATTATTTAATAGAGATATAAATAAAACACACATTATTTTTTGGAAAAATAACTAAAATACACATTATTTAATAGAGAAATAGTTAAAATACACATTATTTAATAAAGAAATAACAAAAAACACATTATTTAATAGAGAAATAACTAAAATACACATTATTTAATAGAGAAATAACTAAAATACACATTATTTAATAGAGATTTAACTAAAATACACATTATTTATTGGAGAAATATCTGAAATACACATTATTTAATAAAGATATAAATTAAATACACATTATTTAATAAAGAAATAACTAAAATACACATTATTTGATAGAGAAATAACAAAAAAACAAATTAGTTAAAAGAAAAATAACTAAAATACACATTATTTATTAAAGAAATAACTAAAATACACATTATTTAATAGAGAAATAACAAAAAAACACATTATTTAATAGAGAAATAACTAAAATACACATTATTTATTGGAGAAATAACTAAAATACACATTATTTAATAAAGAAATAACTAAAATACACATTATTTAATAGAGAAATAACAAAAAACACATTATTTAATAGAGAAATAACTAAAATACACATTATTTAATAGAGAAATAACAAAAAAATCACAAATTTTTTAATACAGAAATAACTGAAATCCCCTTTTTTTATTGGAGAAATAACTAAAATACACATTTTTTAACAAAAAATAACTAAAATACACTATATTTAATAGAGAAATAACATAAAAGAAACACATTATTTAATAGAGAAATAACTAAAATACACATTATTTATTGGAGAAATAACTAAAATACACATTATTTAATAAAGAAATAACTAAAATACACATTATTTAATAGAGAAATAACTAAAATACACATCATTTAAAAAAGAAATAACTAAAATACACATTATTTATTAGAGAAATAACTAAAAAACACATTATTTAATAGAGAAATAACAAAACAACACATTATTTAATAGAGAAATAACTAAAATACACATTATTTATTGAAGAAATAACTAAAATTCACATTATTAAATAGAGAACTAACAAAAAATCACATTATTTAATAGAGAAATCACTAAAATACACATTATTTATTGGAGAAATAATTAAAATACACATTATTTAATAGAGAAATAACTAAAATACAAATTATTTAATAAAGAAATAACAAATAAGCACATTATTTAATATAGAAATAACTAAAATACACATTATTTCTTGGAGAAATAACTAAAATACACATTATTTAATAGAGAAATATAAAAAAAAAACACATTATTTTATAGAGAAATATCTAAAATACACATTATTTAATGGAGAAATAACTAAAATACACATTATATAATAAAAAAATAACTAAAATACACATTATTTAATAGAGAAATAACTAAAATACACATTATTTATTGGAGAAATAACTAAAATACACATTATTTATTAGAGAATTAATTAAAAGACACATTATTTTATAAAGAAATAACTAAAATACACATTATTTAATAAAGAAATAACAAAAAATTACATTATTTAATAGAAAAATAACTAAAATACAGACTATTTATTGGAGAAATAACTAAAATACACATTAATTAATAAAGAAATAACAAAAAAACACTTTATTTAATAAAGAAATAACTAAAATACACATTATTTATTGGAGAAATAACTAAAATACACATAATTTAATAGAGATATAACAAAAAAACACATTGTTTAATAGAGAAACAACAAAAAAACATATTATTTAATAGAGAAATAACTAAAATGCACATTATTTATTGGAGAATCAACTAAAAAACACATTATTTAATAGAGAAATGACAAAAAAACATATTATTTAATAGAAAAATAACTAAAATACACATTATTTATTGGAAAAATAACTAAAATACACATTATTTAATAGAGAAATAACAAAAAAACACATTATTTAATAAAGAAATAACTAAAGACACATTATTTATTGGAGAATGAACTGAAATGCACATTATTTAATAGAGAAATAACTAAAATACACATTATTTAATAAAAAAATAACAAAAAAACACATTATTTAATAGAGAAATAACTAAAATACACATTATTTATTGGAGAAATAACTAAAATACATATTAATTAATAAAGAAATAACTAAAATACACATTATTTAATAGAGAAATAACAAAAGAACACATTATTTAATAGAGAAATAACTAAAATACACATTATTTATTGAAAAAATAACTAAAATACACATTATTTATTAGAGAAATAACTAAAATACACATTATTTATTGGAGAAATAATTAAAATACACATTATTTATTAGAGAAATAATTAAAACACACATTATTTTATAAAGAAATAACTAAAATACACATTATTTAATAAAGAAATAACAAAAAATTACATTATTTAATAGAAAAATAACTAAAATACACATTATTTATTGGAGAAATAACTAAAATACACATTATTTAATAGAGAAATAAAAAAAAACACTTTATTTAATAGAGAAATAACTAAAATACACATTATTTATTGGAGAAATAACTAAAATACACATTATTTAATAGAGAAATAACAAAAAAACACATTGTTTAATAGAGAAACAACAAGAAAACATATTATTTAATGGAGAAATAACTAAAATGCACATTATTTATTGGAGAATCAACTAAAAAACACATTATTTAATAGAAAAATGACAAAAAAACATATTATTTAATAGAGAAATAACTAAAAAACACAATATTTATTGGAAAAATAACTAAAATACACATTATTTTAAAGAGAAATAACAAAAAAACACATTACTTAATAGAGAAATAACTAAAACACACATTATTTATTGCAGAATTAACTAAAATACACACTATTTAATAGAGAAATATCTAAAATACACATTATTTAATAAAGAAATAACTAAAATACACATTATTTAATAAAGAAATAATAAAAAAAACATTATTTATTAGAGAAATAACCTAAATACACATTATTTAATAAAAAAATATAAAAAAAAACACAATATTTAATAAAGAAATAACTAAAACACACATTATTTATTGAAAAAATAACTAAAATACACATTTTTTAATAAAGAAATAATAAAAAAACACATTATTTAATAGAGAAATAACTAAAATACACATTATTTATTGAAGAAATAACTAAAATACACATTATTTAATAGAGAAATAACTAAAATAAACATAATTTAATAGAGAAATAACCAAAAAACACATTATTTAATAAAGAAATAACTAAAACACACATTATTTATTGGAGAAATAACTAAAATACACATTATTTATTAAAGATATAACTTAAATACACATTATTTATTAGAGAAATAACTAAAATACACATTATTTAATAAAGAAATAACAAAAAAAGACATTATTTAATAGAGAAATAACTAAAATACACATTTTTTATTGGAGAACTATCTAAAATACACATTATTTATTAGAGAAATAACTAAAATACACATTATTTATTGGCTAAATAACTAAAATACACATTATTTAATAGAGACACAACTAAAATACACATTATTTAATAGAGAAATAACAAAAAAAACACATTATTAAATAGAGAAATAACTTTTAAAGAATGTGTATAACTAAAATACACATTCTTTAAAAGAGATATAACAATAAAACACATTATTTAATAGAGAAATAACTAAAATACACTATATTTATTGGAGAAGAAACTAAAATACACATTATTTAATAGAGAAATAACTAAAATACACATTATTTATTAAAGAAATAACAAAAAAACAAATTATTTAATAAAGAAATATCTAAAATACACATTATTTATTAGAGAAATAACTAAAATACACATTGTTCAATAAAAAATTAACTAAAATACACATTATTTAATAGAGAAATAACAAAAAAACACATTATTTAATAAAGAAATAACTAAAATACACATTATTTATTGGACAAATAACTAAAATACACATTATTTAATAGAGAAATAACTAAAATACAAATTATTTAGTTGAGAAATAACAAAAAAGCATATTATTTAATAGAGAAATAGCTAAAATACACATTATTTAATAGAGAAATAACAAAAAAACACATTATTTAATTGAGAAATAACTAAAAGACACATTATTTATTGGAGAATGAACTGAAATACACATTATTTAATAGAGAATTAACTGAAATACACATTATTTAATAGAGAAATAACAAAAAAACACATTATTTAATAGAGAAATAACTAAAATACACATTATTTATTGAAGAAATAACTAAAATACACTTTATTTTATAAATAAATAACTAAATTACACATTATTTAATAGAGAAATAACAAAAAAACACAATATTTAATAAAGAAATAACTAAAATACACATTATTTATTGGAGAAATAACTAAAATACACATTATTAAATAGAAAACTAACAAAAAATCAAATTATTTAATAGAGAAATCACTAAAATACACTTTATTTATTGGAGAAATATCTAAAATACACATTATTTAATTGAGAAATAACTAAAAAACAAATTATTTAATAGAGAAATAACAAAAAACACATTACTTAATAGAGAAATAACTAAAATACACATTATTTCTTGGAGAAATAACTAAAATACACATTATTTAATAAAGAAATGACTAAAATACATATTATTTAATAGAGAAATAACAAAAAAACACATTTATTAATAGTGAAATTACTAAAATACACATTCTTTATTGGAGAAATAACTAAAATACATAGTAGTGAAGCAAAGAGAGTTCTACGCCAAATTTGTCGTTTGATTTACTAAGGCTTGAAATTTTTAATATTTCCGCCATCTTGGATTTTATTTTGGAGTGGGGGGCAAGCGCCATCTTGGATTTTATTATTTTTCCGCCATCTTGGATTTTATTATATTTCCGCCATCTTGGATTTTATTTTAGAGTGGGGAGCAAGTTTTTATTTTAAAAAATGTATGCCGATGCCGGGGTTCGTTCCGAGGACCCTTGGTGTAGAATCCAACAATCTAAACAACTAGACCACGAAGCCTAATTATTTGAATGAGTTTATTGATAGTATATATAATATAGATAATATTTAACGTATGCTCAAATGTAAATAGTGTTGCCTATACGGAGAATTAAATATAAAAAATTATTTTATATTTTAATAATTATTATTTTATTAAAAAATGTTGCCGGTGCCGGGGATCGTTCCGAGGACCCTTGGTGTAGAAACTATCAATCTAAACAACTAGACCATGAAGCCTAATTATTTAAATGAGTTTATTGATGGTATATATAATTAATAAATTAATATTTGTTGTATGATGTAAATAGTGTAGCCTATACGGAGAATTAAATATAAAAAATATTTTAAATTTAATAAATATTTTATTAAAAAATGTTTGCTGTTGCCGGGGATCGTTCCGTGGACTCTTGGTGTAGAAACTAACAATCTAAACAATTAGACCATAAAGCCTAATTCTTTGAAAAAGTTTATTGATGGTATAATTAATAATTAAATTATGATTAAGTGTAAATAGTGTTGCCTATACGAAGAATTAAATTATGAAAATATTTTATATTAACTTAATATACGCCTAATATAATAATAAAGTTTTTAGCAAATCTAGTCATCTATTTTAAATCTAATAAGGTACATGTTTGAATTTATTATCTATTGTAATGGAGCTCTTTTATGTTGTATATAATGTTAACAAAATATTGATAGGTCAATGACATCGTTTGCTAAATATGTATAGGTGAATTTGCAGATTTAAGTAAATACACAGGCAGAAATTATAATCTATTGACGATTAAGCAGTTTAAAATGACATTAATTAATTACGTACACACAACTAAAATAATATCGACATAATCAATATATAAGCTATGGTTAAGAATTTACTGTTGAAACGTTGACATACTATAAATAAATAAATAAATTAATTAATTAATTAATAAATTAATCTTATGACATAAGAATTTTTGTCGATATATACTATCTATTGTAGTGGTGCTCGTTTTTTTTAGTATAATATACATACAGTCGAGAGATGCTGAGAAGCACTTAGAGACATTTTCAATAATTAGTATGGTTAGAATGATAATGAACAGTGTTAAACTGCAAAAAAGTCTACATATAAAATTGAAACAATATATTTTAAATATAAGGAAGTTGAAACTAACAATTGATTATTACGAGAAAGAAAAACTGTTACGCTCTAGTTTTGAAAAACTAGCAATGTAGCAATAAATTTTATTAATCTATTCAATGTTTTCTTTATTTATTCTATGAAACTCTTTTATATTTATTATTATTATACTCATATTGTTTCATATGTTTATTATTATTTTTATTAATTAATATATTATTTTTTAAACATGTTGTAAAATAATATATTAATTAATAAAAATAATAATAAACATATGAAACAATATGACTATAATAACAGTAAATATTATTAATCTGTTGTTTTATACAGCTACTAAAATCAAACTACGTATTTAAATTGACCTAAAGAGGTTTTTATCTCTCCTTCCCTATGTAATAAATTGTATAAATAGATTAATTAAAGAATATATAAATTAGTTTTACTCCTGCTATAATATAATGGTGAATCAACAATCTAAATATTACATTTCTGCATACTCACAAGCAATTGGTGAAGAGATTCAATTGTCAGAACGAGAATTGATTATATTAGGTTGTGATTATTTAGTCAAAGATGCTTTAAATATCTTAAATGAAATTAAAGAAAAATCAGCAGAGCATTATAACGATTTTGGAGAAAAACATGTTATCTTTACGGATAATTATGATTTCATTAATGAGCCAGATGTACCTCTACAAGAAATATGTAAAATAGATTATCCAATGGTTTATTATTGTATAGAGACTGGAAGTAAGTGGAATGAAGACGTATATTACGTACTGTATGAAGGCAATACTTCAATCACACAAACTTGTAAAAAGTTGCAAGAAAATAATTACATCATTGAGAATCCATCTAATACTAGGAATAAATTATTAAAAATGGTGGATAATGCAATAACTGCGTACTTTGATTGCACACTTGATGAAAACACAATTAAGTATTTACCTACGGAATATATCAATATGCTGCAAGGTCTTGAGCTGGAAAAAGTGCACCATTTACTTTCCTTTTACGAGAAACAAAATAGCAGACATCGTCTACCCTGTCATATACATTACAATCCACCCCATCATGGGCCACCACCACCAATGTATTTGTGTTATTCATGTAACACTAATCAACATGAGTTAAGTGAAGAAGTCTAATTGTAATAAATAATAATTAAAAACATTTGTAATAAAACAATATAATAAATAATATAAACGACTTTTATTTAGAATACTTTATAATACATTTAATTTATCTATCCAACTATTTTGCGATTTATCTAATCCCAACCATTTGTCATGATGTTTGGCCTTTTGTAGTTCCTCAAGCAAATATGTTGTTGGAGACGTAATATTTTTTTAACTATTTTGAAAAGTTCTGTAGACCAATTGGAGGTATATCCTTTTGCAAAAAATGTTTTTTGTTTGCTTATACGAACTATGTCGCCGAGTTTAAATTTACTCTTAGCTTTTATTTTTATGTGTGAATAGACAGTAGTATGTAGATTTTTTTTTGTATAGAAACTGAAAGTAAGTGGAATGAAGACGTATATTACGTACTGTATGAAGGCAATCACACAAACTTGTAAAAAGTTGCAAGAAAATAATTACATCGGCCAGAATCCATCTAATACTACGAATAAAATATTTTAGCTGTGGAATTAAAATTAATTAAAATATAATTCGACTGGACCAGGATTCGAGAACCTGAGCTGGTAGTGATATCCAAACTAAGCACATCGCCTGTAGCAAGTGCGCCACAGAGAGTTCTTAAAAGTGTAAAGTTTTTAGTAGTAGAGATAATATTAAGTTTCGAATTTATTTAATTAAATAATAGAAATAGGGTGTACATTGAGTTACATATGCGTAAGACTTAATAGCGGCCTCTATACTAAATCCAAAAAGTAAAATTTATACAGTAATTGCCCTCTATAATAAGATTAGTGAAGTAAAATAAATTCAAATAAAAAAAATTATAAAATGTAAAGCCAGCAGCGAGGCTCAAACCAGAGATCAAGCAACTTGGTCGGGCGCCTTAAACCACTAGGCCATGAAGCCAGTATGACAAACATACGTTTTAATGGTTAATATAAAATAGGTTTGTAAGAATTCTATTAACAGGCATTGAAAAACAATTTTGTTTATCTCTACATTTATCTCTCACGAATGCCCACTAATAAATATAGTTAAAACACGTAAAATTAATGAAAATATATTAATTATTAGAACCGAAATATATTAATTGCTTAATCTTTTGAACTGTATTTTATTTTTAACTTTATCTAATTTAATGCTCAATAAAAGTCCGACTTTATAGCATATTTGATAAAATGTGTAGAACCATATAGGCGGAAAAACTAAAAAATATATAAAGAAGTCCAAGAATAATAATATAATTAATAAAAAAAACTAAATCAGAACAATATTCTGTTTGGAAGACAGACGCAATTTCAATTTAATTCATTTATTAAATTAAGTATTAAAACAATAATTTAAAAATACAACAACAAAGACCACCTTACTTGATGTCGACAAAAGATTAATAAGCCGGTAATGATATCATTTCATAACTTAAGAATTTTCAACAATTAATGTGGATAATATAAAAAATAAATTTAACAAGTTTGGTAAAACATTATACGCTAATGATTCATTCACTCACAGATTCATTCTTCTTTCACTCACACAATCATGCATCATTCATACAGATTAAAACATTTTAAAAATTATTATGATTAATAAAACAATACAAGGTCCGCAGAAATGTCGGAATCATGTTTACAGAAATTTTGTTTTGAGCTTAAAACTAACTAACCTAATTTAACCTAATCCTAATATATACAATATATACAATAATATGTACACAGTTTGTACAAAAAACAATAATTTTGATCCAAAAAGAAAAGTTAACAGGGAAGGTAATATTAAATCAATCGTTTTGGTTGAAAATAGGCAAGCACTGGTAGCTGAGCTTATGTTTTATTCTAAGACAGACGCTTTAGACCACTAGACTATCGAGCTGAGTTGATAAAAAAGCATTTTAATAGTTAATATAAAATAGGTTTGAAAGAAAAACATTGAGATAAGTAAAATAATTAAATAACAATTTCGCTATCATATCTTGACATAGTATATAATTTTATTAGCAAATTATTAACTTGATGGGAAAATAATTATAAGATTATTAATTCGTCCTTATTTAATATTCAGACATTAAACAATTAATACTTTTAAGCCCGAGAAGGCCAATTAGGGTATAAAACAATAATATAGAATATAATTAATTATAAATTACTAATGTTTAAAGCGGTAAACATGATATCTGAAAATAGTCGTAAGTATTTTTGCAAATAAAATATATTGCGTTTTATTAATTATATAATTCAACAGTTGCAAACTCTATGGCGTTTCTAGATGCTTCTCTTAAAAAATATGATGAAAAATTAAAGAAAAAAAGATATCTGGTTGGAATAAACACATACTCTATTAATCACTCTTCTACAAAATATAAATTTCTCTGCTTAAGTCCTGCTATATGTTTTACTCCAATAACTAAGATATAGGTGGAAGAAGGTGAATAATTTTATGTCATAAAGAATGACAAGAATTTCTTGCAGTCGATGTGACAAAATTTACCCTACAGCATAGCATTGTAGCGGATCATAAAATAACCGTGGGATGTTACAAGGAGCATGAAACAATCAGTATTGAATGCAGAAGTTTCAGAATAATTATAACAGTTAAAACTCTATATGATCTGTATAAATTAAGTGGCATTGTACATTATAAACTAGCATTATTAAAATCGCTAATTTTTTTGGGATTTTTATCACAGCATCTTATATACTTGTACAAAAAAGATAGAAGGTGATCTGTATAGTAATATTAATCTAACACTTGCATCGTACGGTATATCTGAAAAAAAATCTATGCATGTATGAGGTGCTAAATTTATCATTTAATAAAATTGTTGAAGATTTCAAACTAATAAAATAAATAAATACTAATAATAAAAATGTTTTACTTAATATACCTACATATGCAGTAAGCAATATTATCTATGCTAAAATAATTGTAATCTACGCGTAATGGAATTCCGATTAATTAATTAATAACAAATTAACATTGACCTCGAATATGTTTAGATAAGCAGAAACATGAATACCGAGCAAATTATGTAACAATTAAGCAATATAAGATAATTCATACAATGTAAAAATTGTATCTTCGGGAGCACACTTTTTTGAATAAAAAATATGAGATAAGTAGAATAATTAAATAACAATTCCGCTATCATATCTTGACATTTGATCTCTCTCAGATTCTACTAATAAATATAGGTATTGAGAAAATATAACGTAATTCTAAATAAATTATTTTAATTTAAGAAAATAAATATTCATTATTATTAAATTGATAATAAGAAAAAAAAAATTATAACTTTAAATTTGTAGTTTATTGATGTGGAAATTGGATACCCGCTAGCACACTTTTTTTCAAAAGTTATCTAATTTTATTATATAATTGAACTAATATTTTTGCGGTATATAAGTGGAAAATATTCGATTTATAGAGTCAGTTCCATCAATCAAACAGTAAAATGGATTTTGCCTTATTGAATAACGCTTGGGGGTTAAACAAACTAAAAGGCTGGTGGAACTGAATATCAACATACAATATACGATATATGCAGTTAAAAATGACTATGTACGGAAGAGCAATCTTGTTTACATTAGAAGATTGTGAAGTATAGATGCCGAAGAAAATTAACTCGGCATTCACAAAAGAGGCGATAGAAGATTTCAATAAAAGTTTTGCTGGAAGGAAAGCTCTTTTCGTAATAGAGCATAAAAAGATGTATGGGCAATCAATCCCAATTTTTGAATTTCAAGATGGTGAGTTTTAACAAATGATTAATTTATTTAAATTAATTTTTAGTTTTTTATGTTACAGACGACTCAAACAACAGCCAGTTCCTTTTGTCGTGATTTGTAAGCGCCACATTATAGATTTAATAATAATAATAATGATATGTAATAAAATAAAATAAAATAAATGTGCTGTAACATAATTTTATAGTTTTATATAACATTTATAATACATTTGATTTAGCTATCCAACTGTTTATGCTGTAAATCTGTATTATCTATAGGGTCATTTATATAAATTTAATTTGTTTATTATTTAAATTATAGTTCCCATCAGATGTCAATGAAAACCCACTAGTTTTTGTAGTTGCAGCGTTAATCAATATCTACCAAACTTATCGACGCTCATATCTCAAAGACGCTTAATTTGCAAAAGAAAAGAGATTACGATCAAAGTTATTCAATTCAATTCCTCAATTATTGATAATATTTCGTTTTTATGTAAATTGTTACCAGCCATTTTAGATGCGTACAATAATTTTAATCTTTCAACTAGTTCCGAAAAAATATTTTCTTACAAATAAATCTCATCTTAGTTTTCTATTACTTGCTGTTATTATCAATTGAAATAAATATTCAATTTTAATGATGCTTCTATAATTAATTTTGTATTATTTGCTGATATTGCATATTTTTCAATTACAAAATAAAATATAATTGAAATCAATACCAGAATTACAATACATATAGTTGCTGGCATTTATGCTTAAAAATTTTATATAAATAATAAACACATTTTAATGTTGTAATTTTCTAGAAAGTTTAATAAGCTGTAAGATTGATAATTATGATTAATGCGAGCACTTGCACATAATAGAAATAATGAAAACAAAAAAATTTATTATTCACTTCATCATTATTTATTGCTTTCAACATTTGTGGAATGTTTTTTTGTTACATTGATACGCTTTTCGTTATCCATCACATCTTCATCTTTGTGTTTATAAACATCCTCATTAGAATTAGAATCCCTATTGAAGTTTTCATTGAGGATTTTTTCGTCATTACCATGCTTCTTCTTCAAATGTCTACTATAAGCATCACTACGTGAAAATGTACTTATGCAATAAGCACATTCAATTTGAGCGCGTTTGCAATGAGTTCTCTCATGTCTTTTTAGTATTTGAAAGCTTGAAACTTTCTTTTTGCATACTGTACAAACAAATACTGCGTATGCTTGTGTGTTTATATCGGATGGCACATCTTCAAATTCTTTCAGACACTTAGGAAATATTTTGAGTAATGGCAAATTTTCAGAATAATTTATAATTGGATCAGGTTTTACATGATACGTTTCATTAGGAGTGTTGAAGCAACTATTCCCTGATCTCGCGTTGTACAGAATTCCCATCTTGAGAGTAAAACGTTTGTTTAATACTGAACTTTTAATGCTTCATTCTATTTAGAACTTTTTTTAATAGTACATTAGCAGGTGCCAGTAAGTATCGATCAGTCACTGTAACTTTAGCCGCCGATTAACTACTGATAAGCCACCAATTAGCCACCAATAGCCATCGATTAGCAGTAATAAGTAGACAGAGAGTGGATGAAAAGTGGATGCAAGTAGATTAAAAAGTAAATGCAAGTGGATGGAGCTCTCAATTAGGCACCGATTAGCCACCGTTAGCTACCAATTAGCTACCAACCAACCATTACCATTACTATGCCTACGCTGTAAATAAAATAAATTATTAATATGCTATGTAATCAACTCCACAACTCACCTATGTCTGCAAAATATGTATGAATTATTTTATGTATTAGAAATGTCCAGAAACTTTCACATATACCATAACCTGTAACAATGTTTGCAAAATATTTTTATTTTATCATGTATCTTTAATAGGTTTTTTAGCATTTTTCCTATAACTAATAATACTTACCTACCTTCTTAATTATTACACGCTCCACACCCCCTCATGGAACAATAAAATAAATTAACTCTAACGAATTAATCTAAAATACTTAGGTGGACCGCTATTAGCGGAAGGAACTTTGTTTTATGTAACTGTCTTTATACATGTATGTAATTATTTTAAAATGAATAAAGAGATTTTGAATTTGAAAAATTTGATGGTTTCTACACCAAGGGTCTTCGGAACCATCCCCGGCACCGGCAACATTTTTTAATAAAATATTAATTATTAAAATATAAAATAATTTTTTATATTTAATTCTCCGTATAGGCAACACTATTTACATTTAAGCATATGTTAAATATTATCTATATTATATATACCATCAATAAACTCATTCAAATAATTAGGCTTCGTGGTCTAGTTGTTTAGATTGTTGGATTCTACACCAAGGGTCCTCGGAACGAACCCCGGCATCGGCATACATTTTTTAAAATAAAAACTTGCTCCCCACTCTAAAATAAAATCCAAGATGGCGGAAATATAATAAAATCCAAGATGGCGGAAAAATAATAAAATCCAAGATGGCGCTTGCCCCCCACTCCAAAATAAAATCCAAGATGGCGAAAATATTGAAAATTTCAAGCCTTAGTAAATCAAACGACAAATTTGGCGTAGAACTCTCTTTGCTTCACTACTATACATATTATTCAATAGAGAAATAACTAAAATACACATTATTTAATAAAGAAATATAAAAAAAAACACATTATTTAATAAAGAAATAACTAAAACACACTTTATTTATTGGAGAAATAACTAAAATACACATTATTTAATATAGGAATAACTTAAATACACATTATTTAATAGAGAAATAATAAAAAAACACATTATTTAATAGAGAAATAACTAAAATACACATTATTTATTGGAGAAATAACTAAAATAAACATTATTTAATAGAGAAATAATTAAAATACACATTATTTAATAAAGAAATAACTAAAAAACACATTATTTAATAAAGAAATAACTAAAATACACATTATTTATTTAAGAAATAACTAAAATACACATTATTTAATAAAGATATAACTTAAATACACATTATTTAATAGACAAATAACTATAATACACATTATATAATAAAGAAATAACAAAAAAGCCATTATTTAATAGAGAAATAACTAAAATACACATTATTTATTAGAGAAATAACTAAAATACACATTATTTAATAAAGAAATAACTAAAATACACAATATTTATTGAAAAAATAACTAAAATACACATTATTTAATAGAGACATAACTAAAATACACATTATTTAATAGAGAAATAACAAAAAAGGACATTTTTTTAATAGAGAACTAACTAAAATACACAATATTTAATAGAGAAATGACAAAAAAACACACTATTTAATAAAAAAATAACTAAAATACACATTATTTATTGGAGAAATAACTAAAATACACATTATTTAATAGAGAAATAACAAAAAAACACATTATTAAATAGAGAAATAACTAAAAAACACAATATTTAATAGAGAAATACCTAAAAAACACAATATTTAATAGAGAAATAACAAAAAAACACATTATTTAATAGAGATATAAATAAAACACACATTATTTATTGGAAAAATAACTAAAATACACTACATTTAATAGAGAAATAATTAAAATACACATTATTTAATAAAGAAACAACAAAAAAACACATTATTTAAAAGAGAAATAACTAAAATACACATTATTTATAGGAGAAATAACTAAAATACACATTATTATAAAGAGAAATAAGAAAAAACACATTATTTTGAAGAAAAATAACTAAAATACACATTATTTATTGGAGAAATAACAAAAATACACATTATTTAATAGAGAAATAACTAAAATACACATAACTTAATAGAGAAATAACAAAAAAACACTTTATTTAATAAAGAAATAACTAAAAAACACAATATTTAATAGAGAAATAACAAAAAAACACATTATTTAATAGAGATATAAATAAAACACACATTATTTATTGGAAAAATAACTAAAATACACATTATTTAATAAAGAAATAATTAAAATACACATTATTTAATAAAGAAACAACAAAAAAACACATTATTTAATAGAGAAATAACTAAAATACACATTATTTATTAGAGAAATAACAAAAAAACACATTATTCAATAGAAAAATCACTAAAATACACATTATTTATTGGAGAAATAACTAAAATACACATTATTTATTAAAGAAATAACTAAAATACACATTAGTTAATAGAGAATTAACTAAAATACACATTAATTAATAGAGAAGTAACAAAAAAACACATTATTTAATAGAGAAATATATAAAATACACATTATTTATTGGAGAAATAACTAAAATACACATTATTTAATAGAGAAATAACTAAAATACACATTATTTAATAGAGAAATAACAAAAAAACATATTATTTAATAAAGAAATAACTAAAATACACATTATTTATTAGAGAAATAACTGAAATACACATTATTTATTGGAGAAATAACTAAAATACACATTATTTAATAGAGAAATAACTAAAATACACATTATTTAATAGAGAAATAACAAAAAAACATATTATTTAATAGAGAAATAACTAAAATACACATTTTTAAATAGAGAAATAACAAAAAAACACATTATTAAATAGAGAAATAACTAAAAGACACATTATTTATTGGAGAATGAACTGAAATGCACATTATTTAATAAAGAAATAACTAAAATACACATTATTTAATAGAAAAATAACAAAAAAACAAATTATTTAATAGGGCAATAACTAAAATACAAATTATTTATTAGAGAAATAACTAAAATACACATTATTTAATAAAGAAATAATTAAAATACACATTATTTAATAGAGAAATAACTTTAAAAAAACACTTTATTTAATAAAGAAATAACTAAAATACACATTATTTATTGGAGAAATAACTAAAATACACATTATTTAATAGAGAAATAACTAAAATACACATTATTTATTGAAGAAATAACTAAAATACACATTATTTATTAGAGAAATATTTAAAACACACATTATTTAATAAAGAAATAACTAAAATACACATTATTTAATAAAGAAATAACAAAAAATTACATTATTTAATAGAAAAATAACTAAAATACACATTATTTATTACAGAAATAACTAAAATACACATTATTTAATAGCGAAATAACAAAAAAACATTTTATTTATTAGAGAAATAACTAAAATACACATTATTTATCGGAGAAATAACTAAAATACACATTATTTAATAGAGAAATGACTAAAATACACATTACTTAATAGAGAAATAACTAAAATACACATTATTAATTGGAGAAATAACTAAAATACACATTATTTTAAAGAGAAATAACAAAAAAACACATTACTTAATAGAAAAATAACAAAAATACACATTATTTATTGAAGAAATAACTAAAATACACACTATTTAATAGAGAAATAACTAAAATACACATTATTTAATAAAGAAATAACAAAAAAACACAATATTTATTAGAGAAATAACTAAAATACACATTATTTAATAAAGAAATATAAAAAAAAACACATTATTTAATAGAGAAATAACTAAAACACACATTATTTATTGGAGAAATAACTAAAATACACATTATTTAATAGAGAAATAACTAAAATACACATTATTTAATAGAGAAATAATAAAAAAACACATTATTTAATAGAGAAATAACTAAAATACACATTATTTTATAAAGAAATATCTAAAATACACATTATTTAATAGAGAAATAACTAAAATACACATTATTTATTGGAGAAATAACAAAAAAACACATTATTTAATAAAAAAATAACTAAAATGCACATTATTTAATAGAGAAATAACAAAAAAACATATTATTTAATAGAGAAATAACTAAAATACACATTATTTATTGGATAATTAACTAAAATACACATTATTTTAAAGAGAAATAACTAAAATACACCTTATTTTTAAAGAAATAACTAAAATACACATTATTTTATAGAGGAAAAACAAAAAAACACATTATTTAATAGAGAAATAACTAAAATACACATTATTTAATAAAGAAATATAAAAAAAAACACATTATTTAATAAAGAAATAACTAAAACACACCTTATTTATTGGAGAAATAACTAAAATACACATTATTTAATAAAGAAATAACTAAAATACACATTATTTAATAGAGAAATAATAAAAAAACACATTATTTAATAGAGAAATAACTAAAATACACATTATTTATTATAGATATAACTAAAATACACATTATTTAATAGAGAAATAACTAAAATACACATTATTTAATAGAGAAATAACAAAAAAACACATTATTTAATTAAGAAATAACTAAAATACACATTATTTATTGGAGAAATAACTAAAATACACATTATTTAATAAAGAAAAGACTAAAATACATATTATTTAATAGAGAAATAACAAAAAAACACATTTATTAATAGTGAAATTACTAAAATACACATTCTTTATTGGAGAAATAACTAAAATACATATTATTTAATAGAGAAATAACTAAAATACACATTATTTATTGAAGAAATAACTAAAATACACATTATTTAATAGAGAAACAACTAAAATACACATTATTTAATAAAGAAATAACAAAAAAAAACACAATATTTAATAAAGAAATAACTAAAATACACATTATTTAATAAAGAAATAACAAAACAACACATTATTTAATAGAAAAATAACTAAAATACACATTATTTATTGGAGAAATAACTAAAATAAACATTATTTTGTAAAGAAACAACTAAATTACACATTATTTAATAAAGAAATAACAAAAAAACACATTATTTAATAGAGAAATAACAAAATTACACATTATTTATTGGAGAAATAACTGAAATACACATTATTTAATAAAGAAATAACTTAAATACACATTATTTAATAGAGAAATAACTAAAATACACATTATCTGATAGAGAAATAACAAAAAAAAAAATTATTTATTAGAAAAATAACTAAAATACACATTATTTATTGGAGAAATAACTAAAATACACATTATTTAATAAAGAAATAACTAAAATACACATTATTTTTTTAAGAAATAACTAAAATACACATTATTTAATAAAGATATAACTTAAATACACATTATTTAATAGACAAATAACTAAAAAACACATTATATAATAAAGATATAACAAAAAAGACATTATTTAATAGAGAAATAACTAAAATACACATTATTTATTAGAGAAATAACTAAAATACACATTATTTAATAAAAAAATAACTAAAATACACATTATTTATTGAAAAAATAACTAAAATACACATTATTTAATAGAGACATAACTAAAATACACATTATTTAATAGAGAAATAACAAAAAAACACATTATATAATAGAGAACTAACTAAAATACACATTATTTAATAGAGAAATGACAAAAAAGCACACTATTTAATAGAGAAATAACTAAAATACACATTCTTTATTGAAGAAATAACTAAAATGCACATTATTTAATAGAAAAATAACAAAAAACACATTATTTAATAGAGAAATAACTAAAAAACACATTATTTATTGAAGAAATAACTAAAATGCACATTATTTAATAGAGAAATAACAAAAAACACATTATTTAATAGAGAAATAACTAAAAAACAGATTATTTATTGGAGAAATAACTAAAATACACAATATTTAAAAAAGAAATAACAAAGAAACACATTATTTAAAAGAGAAATAACGAAAATACACATTATTTAATAGAGAAATAACGAAAATACACATTATTTAATAGAGAAATTACTAAAATACACATTATTTGTTGGAGATATAACTAAAATACACATTATATAATAAAGAAATAACTAAAATACACATTATTTAATAGAGAAATAACAAAAAAACACTTTATTTAATAGAGAAATAACTAAAATACACTTTATTTATTGGAAAAATAACTAAAATACACATTATTTAATAGAGAAATAACTAAAATACACATTATTTAATAGAGAAATAAAAAAAAAAACACAATATTTGATAAAGAAATAACAAAAAAAAACACATTATTTAATAGAGAAATAACTAAAATGCACATTATTTATTGGAGAATCAACTAAAAAACACATTATATAATAGAGAAATAACAAAAAAACATATTATTTAATAGAGAAATAACTAAAATACACAATGTTTATTGGAAAAATACCTAAAATACACATTATTTAATAGAGAAATAACTAAAATACACATTATTTAGTAGAGAAATAACAAAAACACACATTATTTAATAGAGAAATTACTAAAATACACATTATTTAATAGAGAAATAACAAAAAAACACATTATTTAATAGAGAAATAACTGAAATACACATTATTTTTTGGAAAAATATCTAAAATACACATTATTTAATAGAGATATAACTAAAATACACATTATTTAATAGAGAAATAACAAAAAAACACATTAATTAATAGAGAAGTAACATAAAAAAAACACATTAGTTATTTGAGAAATAACTAAAATAGACATTATTTATTGAAGAAATAACTAAAATACACATTATTTAATAAAGAAATAACTAAAATACACATTATTTAATAGAGAAATAACTAAAATACACATTATTTATTGGAGAAATAACTAAAATACACATTATTAAATAGAGACCTAACAAAAAATCAAATTATTTAATAGAGAAATCACTAAAATACACTTTATTTATTGGAGAAATATCTAAAATACACATTATTTATTAGAGAAATAACTAAAAAACAAATTATTTAATAGAGAAATAACAAAAAACACATTAATTAATAGAGAAATAACTAAAATACACATTATTTCTTGGAGAAATAACTAAAATACACATTATTTAATAAAGAAATAACAAAAAAACACATTATTTAATAGAGAAATAACTAAAATACACATTATATCATAAAAAAATAACTAAAATACACATAATTAAATAGAGAAATAACTAAAATACACATTATTTAATAGAGAGTTAACTAAAATACACATTATTTAATAGAGAAGTAACAAAAAAACACATTATTTAATAGAGAAAGAACTAAAATACACATTATTTATTGGAGAAATAACTAAAATACACATTATTTAATAGAGAAATAACAAAAAAACATATTATTTAATAGAGAAAAAACTAAAATACACACTATTTATTAGAGAAATAACAAAAAAACACATTATTTAATAGAGAAATAACTAAAAGACACATTATTTATTGGAGAATGAACTGAGATGCACATTATTTAATAAAGAAATAACTAAAATACACATTATTTAATAGAAAAATAACAAAAAACACATTTTTTTATTAGAGAATTAACTAAAATACACATTATTTATTGGAGAAATAACTAAAATACACATTATTTAATAAAGAAAAATTTAAAATACACATTATTCAATAGAGAAATAACAAAAAAACACATTATTTAATAAAGAAATAACTAAAATACACACAATTTTTTTAAGAAATAACTAAAATACACATTATTTAATAGAGAAATATTTAAAATACAAATTATTTATTGGAGAAATAACTAAAATACACATTATTTATTAGAGAAATAATTAAAACACACATTATTTTTTAAAGAAATAACTAAAATACACATTATTTAATAAAGAAATAACAAAAAATTACATTATTTAATAGAAAAATAACTAAAATACACATTATTTATAAGAGAAATAACTAAAATACACATTATTTAATAGAGAAATAACAAAAAAACACTTTATTTAATAGAGAAATAACTAAAATTCACATTATTTAATGAAAAAATAACTAAAATACACATTATTTAATAGAGAAATAACTAAAATACACATTATTCAATAGAGAAATAAAAAAAAAAACACATTATTTGATAGAGAAATAACAAAAAAAAACACATTATTTAATAGAGAAATAACTAAAATGCACATTATTTATTGGAGAATCAACTAAAAAACACATTATATAATAGAGAAATAAGAAAAAAACATATTATTTAATAGAAAAAAAACTAAAATACACATTTTTTATTAGAAAAATACCTAAATAACACATTATTTCATAGAGAAATAACAAAAAAACACATTACTTAATAGAGAAATAACTAAAATACACATTATATATTGAAGAAATAACTCAAATACACACTATTTAATAGAGAAATAACTAAAATACACATTATTTAATAGAAAAATAACAAAAAAACACTTTATTTATTAGAGAAATAACTAAAATACACATTTTTTAATAAGAAAATATAAAAAAAAAACACATTATTTAATAGAGAAATAACTAAAACACACATTATTTATTGGAGAAATAACTAAAATACACATTATTTAATAAAAAAATAACTAAAATACACATTATTTAATAGAGGAATAATAAAAAAACACATTATTTAATAGAGAAATAACTAAAATACACAATATTTTTTGGAGAAATAACTAAAATACACGTTATTTAATAGAGAAATAACTAAAATAAACATTATTTAATAGAGAAATAACAAAAAAACACATTATTATATAGAGAAATAACTAAAAGACACATTATTTATTAGAGAATAAACTGAAATGCACATTATTTAATAGAGAAATAACTAAAATACACATTATTTAATAGAAAAATAACAAAAGAACACATTATTTAATAAAGAAATAACTAAAATACACATTATTTATTAGAGAAAGAACTAAAATACACATTATTTAATAAAGAAATAACTAAAATACACATTATTTAATAGAGAAATAACTAAAATACACATTATTTAATAGAGAAATAACAAAAAAACATATTATTTAATAGAGAAATAACTAAAATACACATTTTTAAATAGAGAAATAACAAAAAAACACATTATTAAATAGAGAAATAACTAAAAGACACATTATTTATTGGAGAATGAACTGAAATGCACATTATTTAATAAAGAAATAACTAAAATACACATTATTTAATAGAAAAATAACAAAAAAACAAATTATTTAATAGGGCAATAACTAAAATACAAATTATTTATTAGAGAAATAACTAAAATACACATTATTTAATAAAGAAATAATTAAAATACACATTATTTAATAGAGAAATAACTTAAAAAAAACACTTTATTTAATAGAGAAATAACTAAAATACACATTATTTATTGGAGAAATAACTAAAATACACATTATTTAATAGAGAAATAACTAAAATACACATTATTTATTGAAGAAATAACTAAAATACACATTATTTATTAGAGAAATATTTAAAACACACATTATTTAATAAAGAAATAACTAAAATACACATTATTTAATAAAGAAATAACAAAAAATTAAATTATTTAATAGAAAAATAACTAAAATACACATTATTTATTACAGAAATAACTAAAATACACATTATTTAATAGCGAAATAACAAAAAAACATTTTATTTATTAGAGAAATAACTAAAATACACATTATTTATCGGAGAAATAACTAAAATACACATTATTTAATAGAGAAATGACTAAAATACACATTACTTAATAGAGAAATAACTAAAATACACATTATTAATTGGAGAAATAACTAAAATACACATTATTTTAAAGAGAAATAACAAAAAAACACATTACTTAATAGAAAAATAACTAAAATACACATTATTTATTGAAGAAATAACTAAAATACACACTATTTAATAGAGAAATAACTAAAATACACATTATTTAATAGAGAAATAACAAAAAAACACAATATTTATTAGAGAAATAACTAAAATACACATTATTTAATAAAGAAATATAAAAAAAACACATTATTTAATAGAGAAATAACTAAAACACACATTATTTATTGGAGAAATAACTAAAATACACATTATTTAATAGAGAAATAACTAAAATACACATTATTTAATAGAGAAATAATAAAAAAACACATTATTTAATAGAGAAATAACTAAAATACACATTATTTATTAAAGAAATATCTAAAATACACATTATTTAATAGAGAAATAACTAAAATACACATTATTTATTGGAGAAATAACAAAAAAACACATTATTTAATAAAAAAATAACTAAAATGCACATTATTTAATAGAGAAATAACAAAAAAACATATTATTTAATAGAGAAATAACTAAAATACACATTATTTATTGGATAATTAACTAAAATACACATTTTTTTAAAGAGAAATAACTAAAATACACCTTATTTTTAAAGAAATAACTAAAATACACATTATTTTATAGAGGAAAAACAAAAAAACACATTATTTAATAGAGAAATAACTAAAATACACATTATTTAATAAAGAAATATAAAAAAAAAACACATTATTTAATAAAGAAATAACTAAAACACACCTTATTTATTGGAGAAATAACTAAAATACACATTATTTAATAAAGAAATAACTAAAATACACATTATTTAATAGAGAAATAATAAAAAAACACATTATTTAATAGAGAAATAACTAAAATACACATTATTTATTATAGAAATAACTAAAATACACATTATTTAATAGAGAAATAACTAAAATACACATTATTTAATAGAGAAATAACAAAAAAACACATTATTTAATTAAGAAATAACTAAAATACACATTATTTATTGGAGAAATAACTAAAATACACATTATTTAATAAAGAAAAGACTAAAATACATATTATTTAATAGAGAAATAACAAAAAAACACATTTATTAATAGTGAAATTACTAAAATACACATTCTTTATTGGAGAAATAACTAAAATACATATTATTTAATAGAGAAATAACTAAAATACACATTATTTATTGAAGAAATAACTAAAATACACATTATTTAATAGAGAAATAACTAAAATACACATTATTTAATAAAGAAATAACAAAAAAAAACACAATATTTAATAAAGAAATAACTAAAATACACATTATTTAATAAAGAAATAACAAAACAACACATTATTTAATAGAAAAATAACTAAAATACACATTATTTATTGGAGAAATAACTAAAATAAACATTATTTTGTAAAGAAACAACTAAATTACACATTATTTAATAGAGAAATAACAAAAAAACACATTATTTAATAGAGAAATAACAAAATTACACATTATTTATTGGAGAAATAACTGAAATACACATTATTTAATAAAGAAATAACTTAAATACACATTATTTAATAGAGAAATAACTAAAATACACATTATCTGATAGAGAAATAACAAAAAAAAAAAATTATTTATTAGAAAAATAACTAAAATACACATTATTTATTGGAGAAATAACTAAAATACACATTATTTAATAAAGAAATAAGTAAAATACACATTATTTATTTAAGAAATAACTAAAATACACATTATTTAATAAAGATATAACTTAAATACACATTATTTAATAGACAAATAACTAAAAAACACATTATATAATAAAGAAATAACAAAAAAGACATTATTTAATAGAGAAATAACTAAAATACACATTATTTATTAGAGAAATAACTAAAATACACATTATTTAATAAAAAAATAACTAAAATACACATTATTTATTGAAAAAATAACTAAAATACACATTATTTAATAGAGACATAACTAAAATACACATTATTTAATAGAGAAATAACAAAAAAACACATTATATAATAGAGAACTAACTAAAATACACATTATTTAATAGAGAAATGACAAAAAAGCACACTATTTAATAGAGAAATAACTAAAATACACATTCTTTATTGAAGAAATAACTAAAATGCACATTATTTAATAGAAAAATAACAAAAAACACATTATTTAATAGAGAAATAACTAAAAAACACATTATTTATTGAAGAAATAACTAAAATGCACATTATTTAATAGAGAAATAACAAAAAACACATTATTTAATAGAGAAATAACTAAAAAACAGATTATTTATTGGAGAAATAACTAAAATACACAATATTTAAAAAAGAAATAACAAAGAAACACATTATTTAAAAGAGAAATAACGAAAATACACATTATTTAATAGAGAAATAACGAAAATACACATTATTTAATAGAGAAATTACTAAAATACACATTATTTATTGGAGATATAACTAAAATACACATTATATAATAAAGAAATAACTAAAATACACATTATTTAATAGAGAAATAACAAAAAAACACTTTATTTAATAGAGAAATAACTAAAATACACTTTATTTATTGGAAAAATAACTAAAATACACATTATTTAATAGAGAAATAACTAAAATACACATTATTTAATAGAGAAATAAAAAAAAACACAATATTTGATAAAGAAATAACAAAAAAAAAACACATTATTTAATAGAGAAATAACTAAAATGCACATTATTTATTGGAGAATCAACTAAAAAACACATTATATAATAGAGAAATAACAAAAAAAACATATTATTTAATAGAGAAATAACTAAAATACACAATGTTTATTGGAAAAATACCTAAAATACACATTATTTAATAGAGAAATAACTAAAATACACATTATTTAGTAGAGAAATAACAAAAACACACATTATTTAATAGAGAAATTACTAAAATACACATTATTTAATAGAGAAATAACAAAAAAACACATTAATTAATAGAGAAGTAACATAAAAAAAACACATTAGTTATTTGAGAAATAACTAAAATAGACATTATTTATTGAAGAAATAACTAAAATACACATTATTTAATAAAGAAATAACTAAAATACACATTATTTAATAGAGAAATAACTAAAATACACATTATTTATTGGAGAAATAACTAAAATACACATTATTAAATAGAGACCTAACAAAAAATCAAATTATTTAATAGAGAAATCACTAAAATACACTTTATTTATTGGAGAAATATCTAAAATACACATTATTTATTAGAGAAATAACTAAAAAACAAATTATTTAATAGAGAAATAACAAAAAACACATTAATTAATAGAGAAATAACTAAAATACACATTATTTCTTGGAGAAATTACTAAAATACACATTATTTAATAAAGAAATAACAAAAAAACACATTATTTAATAGAGAAATAACTAAAATA